>CM046876.1:443571327-444048827 GCA_025667525.1 Glebionis coronaria | reverse complement strand
TCATTCCAATCTAAGATGAATGGGGTCTCATCACCCTTCTCTCCAAGTCACTTCTTGGAAGAGAATCCTCAACCCCTCCAAAGCATCCCTTTTTGAGGATTACTTTGATTCACCTTCACCCATTTCCCCTTTGGAGAACTTTCCTCCTCATCCACCCGATACCCCTATCATGGTTATAATTGAAATTTTTTTGGGTGATTTCAAAAATTTAATATTTTGACCATTTAACATTATACTTTCAAAATTGTTGGATGTTTCTTTTAAAAATCTAATATATTTGAATTTATCTTGTCAAACAACTCTCTTTGGACATACTTATCAATTATTTGCTTCCTAATTTGAGAAATTTTTCTTTCTCCCTCTCAAATTATCTAGTAAATATTTGTGAATATTACTTTTACATGGGTGTTTTTTTTATTCTACTAACTCTTGTATGTAGTTTGTCATCATAGCTCGATCACTTGGTGCCCCAATCTAAGGGGAGTAAGCACCAAGAGGGATCTTTTAGCAAAGTCGTTTCTTCTCACCTTTAAAGACTTGTGCTACCTTTTTGTTTCAACAAAAGGGTGAGAAATGGTAGTGGATAAACTCGTTAAAAATTCGAAACGTTTGTTTTTACATGCATGAGTTAGTTTGTCGTAATAACTAATATTAAAAGTAAATCAATACCTGTGGGTTTGTTTTTTTCATTATATTACTTGTGATATTCTTTTTTAAGGTTTATAACTTGTGATAACGAGTATTTTGTCATATATATAACTTTTAACTTTTATACATTTTGGCAACATTAGTCCTTCCGTATTTTTTTACAAGATCAAGAACGATTAATCACTCCATCCTCTCACAAAAACTAAGGGTGAGCATGAGGCAGTTTGAGGTAGTTTTATACTAAAACAGAAACCGAACCGTAAATTACGGTTTTTGCAAATCGCAAACAATTTGATTTTGACTTTTTCAGGTACAATTCTTCGGGTTTTTTCATTGTGATGGTTCATGTTCGGTTTTATTTCGTTTTTTATTTTCAGTTTACGTATTAGGTTTCATATTTACACAAAATCGCATCAATAATCAATCATTTTTGACACAAATCAAACTCATCATGATTCCAAGTTGCAATCACAATAATTGCTTCAATCAACTAACATATTTTCATTTAATGTAAGAATATTATATTATAAGTTTTAAGCACAACATCATTTACACTACAATAATAAGCTACTATCGAAGTAGGTAACACCAAAAAATATATTGAGAATATAGCAATCACAAAAATATAACGAAGTTTAGGTTGAAAATAGTCATAATCAATTATTTTATTATCTTCTACAAATGTCTATATTTTAACAAAAAAAACAAACAAACGTTGATGCTAAAATCTTCCGGTAGGGCCTACGTGACTAAGATCCTTCCACTAAGCTATATGGGGATAGAGCACCTACACACAAGAAACAACACACGTTAACTAGCCCCGGGTATTATCACGGGATCAAGCTCCGGTGTGAGAATGAGTATGGATATATGATATGTTATATGGTATTATGTGTGTTGTGAGAGCATTCAATATGTGCGATAATAAATATGAAGGCTGTATATAGGGTACTTGATGAGACTGCAATTATACATAGTCTCATCGTCCAAATCGGGTTTAAAACGCTTAAAATATCATTAAAATACCCCAAAATATGCTTGTGTTTGTTCATTGTGTATTTTAGGTACGAATATCGTGAAATCAACAAAAGATCACAAGAATCAAGCAAAAACGAACACGGGAAACGAAGCCGCACAAAGAACCGGAACCGAGTATGGATTTCCAAAAATACCCTTGAAGTTTGAAGATTTGGCAAGATTGGTCCTCCAAGTTTGATGACTTGTCACTTAATACCCTTGTAAATCTCAATTATTACAATTGGGTCCCTTAAGTTTCAAGATTTTAACATTAAAGCCCTTGAAGAATGTTGATATTGCAATTAAAGCCCTTGGAACAAGTTTATTAAACTTTTTGTGGCAAAAGTCTAAAAAAGAAAACTTTGATAACAAAGGTTTTGAAGAAGTGGGCTATTGAAACTATTATGACAAAGGAATGGAAGACTAGGGGTTGTTTATAGCAGACAACTAAACTCATCACAACAAATCATTTTGCCATGTCACTCCATCCAACCAACCCCATCAACCCACCTCACCTCCCACACGCACGTCACCAATCCACTATCTATATTTATAACTGATTTTGTTATCAGTTTATAAATTAAGCGCCTAACATGTTTTTCAAACTTAATCCATCCCTAAACCCAATCAAACCCCACTGTTCACCCTTCCTCCCAAACTTAAACCCTAAAATCCTAATTCGGTCAAACCAAAGGGGTTTGACCCCAAATCTTCCAGATCATTAATAAACCCTCTCATAAACCTTTCCCAATCACAAAAGCAAACGATACTTCACCCCTGGTCCCCACATGTTGTCCCCTGCCTCAACAAAAATGGTAAAGAAAGCATATTTTTAGTCTATCAACGTTCCACAAGTATTCCTTGGTCCCAGAGGTTTATAATCAACAGCCAAGATCAAAAGACCAGCTGTCAACAAGGACAAGATCACATGAAGCTGTTTTGACCATTTTTAAATTTTCAAGACCAAGGGCAAAGTTGGATTTTCATTGTATTAGGGTTTTAGCTTTCTAGGACCTTCTATAAGTTGTATATAATGAGACGACTTGTGTCTCATTTAGCTCTTGTTCCAGTTTTCTTTGTAAACCTTTTTTAAAAGAATATTTAAAGTATTTATTTAAGCCTTGCAAAGAAGTTGCGTTCCATTTAAATTGCTTTAACTTAGTTTAATGTCATTATTGATGCAACTGTTAGTTTAGTTTATCAAGGAAAGTTTTTGTCCAAAAGATTTGAGATCCAAGAATCTACTTGCTGATTGTGTGTGCTTGTTTGACAACCAAGCATATGCAAGGCTTGTAGTATCTTGTTAATTCTTGTTTAAAACGTTTCTTTTGAAAGTTCTGTCCCAAAGGAGTTTTGAGAAAAATTTCATTATTCAACTTTTCTTGTTTTTCACTGTTCATATAAGCTAGCATCATAAGCTGCTTGACACTCAGCTTATGAGCCTACTTATATGAGCTTGTATCTTGTTTCTTGGTTGGTTGTGCATGTGCAGGTTCAACAAAGCACTATTTCCATTTTCAAGACATATAGGGTGTTGACTGTGGAAGTCACACCATCATCTCTACGTCAGCGCTCTTGCATAAGCCCATAAGCTCATTGCCTTAAGCTCACTTGGAGGTAGCAACTCAGCCATAGTGGAGCATGGATTGTGGGTCCCACAAGGTATACCATCCTAGGCTTGAACCCTTCTAGATAAGCTTAAATCTGTGATCTTTTGGAGTTCTGTGTAATTTGGTGTTTGAAAGATTATTTGCATGATTATTGGTGCTCTCTGATTAGATAATACTTGTTAGAATAGGATTTGTGGTTTAAGTTGGGTTTACTAAGTTTTTATTTGTAAAATATTCATATTTTTCAATTAAGGGGTGTTTGGATTTGGGTTCTATCAGCCTTAAGTGACAAAAAGGTAGGAACACTATAGTCAAACACACTTAGTAAAGTAGTCATAGGTGATATTAGTGCTTTGGTTTGAGTTTTGAAACATCAGATTTTGCTTGGATAATATTTCTAAAATCAGTCAAAAACAGTCAAGGACGAAAACTTATTGTTTTAGTTTATTTTTACTTGAAATCTTATTAGTTGTTAGAAAATCTGTTAATATAGGATTGTGTGTGGTATATTTGTGATTTGGTGGTGACTTGAGTGAGTTTTGGCCAACCAAAACTCACCAAGGTGATCAAATAGACCAGCAAGTGCCCACAGACCACCCCTTGCATATCAAAGACTGTAAATTTCCCTATTGTGTGTGATTTATGTGTTAGACTTGTTGTTTTTTGTGTTTAAACTGACTTCCCACACTCCACTAAGTGTGGGGGTGCCTCTTGTTCCAAAAGAAACCCACAAAACAAGCTCTAATCCGTCTTAGTTCTTTTTTGTGACAAGCAGTGGGAAAAAAGTTCTGACTGCTAGTGCAAACCTTGCCACTGCCCTGCTAAAAGACAAAACCTTTTGAGGTGTCACTTTCAGTTCTTTGGTTTTTTTGTCTTTAGTGTAATATTTTCATATTTTTTGAGTAATTTATTTTTTCTGAATTGTTTTATTTATTTTAGTATTTTTAGAAAAGTTTAATTTTATTTTACTTTTCATTTTGTATTTTTTTAGAATTAATTCAATTTAGATTATTTTTTATTAAACTGCTTTTTGTCTTAGTGCAAAAAATCATTATTTTTCAGTTTTAAAAATTTTCATAGTTTAAGAATATTATTTTAAGATTTTCAGTAAAAAAATTTCACTGTTCACTTTGTTTTATTATTTTCTAAAATTAATTTAAGATTAAATAGTTTTTAATTAAAACTGATTTGACTTTTAGTGTAAAAAAATTATTTTTTCAAGCTTTTTCATTTTTATACTAGTCAGTAATATAATTTAAGATTTTTCAAAAAGTCAAATTAATTTTAGCATTATTTTATTATTTTTAATCATTATTTTAGTTTAAAAATTATTTTTAGCTTTTAAAAAATAGAAAAATGGTTTCTAAAATTTAGGAAAAAAACTTTTTAGTGTTTAAATAATATAAATGAGATATTAGTTTTGTTAAATAATATTTTGGGCTTTTTGTTAATTATATTTAATTTTAGGGCTTTAATTAGCATTTAAAATTGAATATTTAATTAATAAAAGGTTTTAAAATTTATTTATTAAAATTTTATTCTTATTTATATTATTCTAAACTAAGTTTCCATTTTTAATTAATTTTTAGTTAAAATTTTTAATTTCGTCGCGCTTTACGTCTTTTCGTTTACGTTTTTACGTTTATCGTCGTAGTGTAATCGTAGTTTAACTCGTCTTTTAATTTTCTCTCTATAACCCAAAAACGACACTAATCCAAACTTTATTTTATTATTGGCACACATAACACATACACCTCCTTCGAGAACGAACTCGTACTTTTCGTCTTCACGGTTTTCCTAAACCATGTCGATTAATACTTATCGCTTTATACTTGTTTTTCCTAAAACTTGTATAAAAACCTACATCAGTACTGTTGATACCTTGTGATGTTTACAGTTCATACCTTGTCATGTTTCCCGAAATGGGTCTGTGTACTTCAAAGGTTCTGACACAGTTCCTTTCTTCTTTGAGCATACGCTAGTTCATGCCACATAGGCTTGTGCTCTAGTGTTCAAGTGGGGTCATTGATGACATCACGGCACTGTTCATGCCACATAGGCTTGTGCTCTAGTGTTCCTTTCCGATATTGATTCCGGCGAGTGACACGTGTCGTGGTCTCCGGACACTTTCTGGGACCACACACGAACATGTCCCCCCCAGTATAATGTTATCCGGAGGATAACGTTATACTCATCTTGGGCTTTGATGGGATTGGGGTTATCCTGGGCTTGGGCCCAAGGTTGATTATCGTTTTGCCAGGGAAATTCTAAAGGCGCCACGTGGAACGCACTCACGCGCTTGAGATGCCTTTGTGCGTGCCACTTGTGGCTCTCATTAATGTGACTCTTACGTTTCTCGAGGTTACCTCTATATATATTTGCTTTTTCACACATTTCATTTTCACTTTTCACTCTCACATTTCTTACTGTGTGCATCTCTTGAAGCTTCTCTCATCCTCATATTTCAGGTAGGTTTTCTTCTTTGGTTATCTTTTTGTTTCCATTCCTCTTGCATCTCGCCATGTCCGACGACGAGTCCGACGATGTTGCTTCTAGTTTTGGCTTGTTGGATCCGAAATATGATATGCACATTCGGTACTCCGGGATGACTGATGAGGAGTTAGATCATACTATTAACGAGTACCGGATATCGAAGGAGTTCTGGCCACAGCTACCGGATCCGAATATGACTATGGACCTATTGAGGCGTGATAGGCATATAGGTATCTACTTGGATAATCTGGAGCATGGTGGGCTTCGGATACCTTTTTCTTCCTTCTTTCTGGCTGTAATTAAGCACTTCCGGGTACATATTTCTCAGTTGGTGCCCATCGTTGTGAACCGGATGGTGATGTTCGAGATCAGGTGCCAGAGTCTGAATATTGATTGTACAGTTGATATGTTCCGGGTGTTTTACAAATTAGGCAAGCAGGGACATTGGTTCTCTTTTGTTAGCAAAGTGCATAAAAAGGCGAGGAGGTTCTGCATAGAGACCATGTCCAGCTTAAAAGAATGGAAGAAGAAGTTCTTCCTGATTGATCGCAGGGTGATCCCGGATCCCTTGCCGTGGAGGGACCAAGACACATGTGTTGCGGATCATTTTCCACGGAATTATAATCAGGCCGATGCGGATTTGTTGGCCAAAACTCTGATCCTGTTGAGGCCTCCTCACAAGGGCTTGTTATATTTGTGTGGTTTTTTTAGACCCCTGTCCCGCTTCGAATGCCGACGTACTCTTCTAGATGCAAGGGGAGAAGGTAATATTTTGCTTTTTGTTTCTCTTGTGTTCTACTAACCGGATCTCTTTAATTGTTCCTCCTTCTCCCCTCTTGCTCTTGTTTTTGCAGAATATAATATGGAACAATTTTTGCGATTGCCAAGATGGATCGTGGCTAAAGTGACCATCGAATAAGAGATTCTTGAGAACCAACGAACGGTTGACCGTACCGCCCAGCCTTTGGCTAATGGTGTGGCTATCCCATCTTTTACTCCGGAGCAAGAGACGGTTCAACAAGCCGATCCTAGGATTAAAGCTGCCCGCGAGCGCTGAGAGGCCGCCGCTCTTGAGAAGAACCGTGCGGATCAAGCCCAAGACGTTCCTGTTGACCAAGTGGGTAAGAAGAGGAAAGGTGAAGGTACCTCCACCGAGACTAAGAGGAAGCATACATGCAAGACCGGGCCAGTTGGGTTCGGGTCTTCGTCTAACCATACCCTATCTCCAGACCCGATGAAAGTTGCGAAGCCAATGCACGAAGGAAATCCTTTCGGGGTGGTTCTAAGTGTTTCATTTGATATGCATCAAGAGCATGAGGTAGGGAACAACCAGCCGGAGCAACCACATGTCTCCCCTCGGGGTGATCATGGTAAGAAGCCTGTGTCCGTGAGTTTTTTCTTTTGTCTTGCATACATTGCTCCGTAGGTTCTTTATTGACTTCTTCTTGGTGATGTTTCTCTCTTCTCCCATTTTTTGTAGATGTCGGCCCGGAAGCAACTGTGGAAGAGGAAGGGGCGAAGATGATGATGGTGAGGACAAATTTGTGACCTTCGTCCCTTCCTGGAGGCTCTAGAATAATGTTTTGATTGATAATCATTTCGTCGCAAAATAGTTGTTGGCGCACATGAGCACGCCTGCGGAGCAGAGGGCTTTGAACGCTCTTTCGGGTCATGAGCTGATCCGTCAAGGGTATCATACTTTGGCTCGTACTGCCCTCAATCAGACGGAGATCATCCAACGGTTTGAACTGCTGAACCATGACCACCGAGAGCTCATCAACTCTACTAGCCGAGATAAGCTGACTTTCAACAGGGAAAGGTCTTATTGGAGAAATTTTTTGTTAAGCACAAGCTGTTGGAGACTGAGCATGCCGGATGCACTTCCCGGGAAACTGAACTCAAGGCTCAGATTGAAGCTCTTGAGGCCGATGCTCTTAAGCAAGATCAAAAGGCTCGGGATTTGGAGTGTTCTTTGGGGCTGAAGGAGGAAAAGCTTGCTCGTGCTTCCAAACGTGCTTCGGATGCCGAAGCCGCTAATCTCAAGCTCACTTCGAACCTAGGTAAGGCTGCTTCTGATTGGAGAAGGATTGTGAGGGACTTTGTTCCCCAAGTTGTTAGGCTCCTTCATGATAGTTCAGAATATAATAAGCATGTTGCTGAGGTTTGCTATTCCGGTGGGTGGTATGATGGAATTAAGGTAAATCGGACGGCTGAGTCCCTAGCCAAGACTTTATCCGAGGCCGAGTTCTTTGATGAGAAGCAGGCTAAGGCTTGGGTTGCTAAGTGCGCCGAGTTGTTTGCTCCGTCTTACACGTTTGTGGAAAAGGTGAGCCAGTCCTTCAACTTCTCTATTGGTGCTTTAATGAACCTAACTCCGGATGTCCCTAAGGAGGTTGTCATTCCTCCGGCTGTGCCTACCCACTCTTCCACCTCTCAAGCTGACGGGAAGGACGGACCTAAATGATCTGTCGCTCTTATGTTATTTTGCTTATCATATGTACTAGACTTGCTTTCATTTGCACCGGAGTATGTTCCGGTTGTCTTTAGTGATGTAATAATGTTTCAACTTTATTTGTGCTAGAGTATGTTCCGGTTGACTTTTATTGTGTATTGACTTTTGTTCTCTTTTAGGATATTTGATATTGCTTATTAATGGTATCGGTATATTGCTTCGGAGTTAATAACTTTTCCTTTGTTTTTACATAATTATTTGCATTCACCTTCACATCCGACGGGACGGGGAAATGCCCCCTATTCTACGTTCCGGTGAACCATGCTTAAGCCTTTGGATTTAGCCTGGATGAGGCTCCTGGCCTCTTGCGGCGGGTGATGGGGCTCTCAGCCTTTCAACCAAGCGGTTTTATGCTTTGGTGGATGAGGCTCTTAACCTTTACCACGGTTGATGAGGCTCTTAACCTTTACCACAGTTGATGAGGCTCTTAACCTTTACAACCAATAGGGTCGCTCGATGAGGCTCTTAACCTTTACAAGCGGTCCTCTTCTTTCGAGTTGATCAGACTTGTCAGGGGGTTAGGGTGCTTACTTTTACGGTTGTCTCGTTATTGTTGCGTCTACCTCATGTTTGTTTTCGGAAAATTTCTTCCTCTTTTACCGGGGTAGAATATACATTATATCATAAATAGTTGCTTACATCCGTTCATGATTACATAAAACAATTCCTCAAATTCATGGCATGCCATTTCCTTGGGATTTCTTTTCCCTTCATCTTTTCTAGCTTGTAGGAACCGTTTTGAAATGCTTTGGTAATCCGGTATGGGCTTTCCCAGTTTGGAGCTAGTTTGTCGGGCTTTATCACTCGGCTTGCTTCATTATTTCGGTAGACAAAGTCTCCGGCCTTGAATGCCATGTGTTTCACTCTTTTGTTGTAGTATTGCTCCATTTTTTTCTTGTACTTAGTTTCTCTGATGGCTGCCATTTCCCTCCTTTCCTGGATGAGGTCGAGGTCTAGGCGGATTTCTTCTTCGTTTGTCCCATCGTTGAACATGAGTGTTCGATAGGTCCTCATCCCTATCTCGGCTAGGATGACGGCTTCACTTCCGTAGGTGAGGCTGAACGAGGTTTCTCCGTTACTGGTTTTCATCATGGTTCGATGAGCCCATAAAACGTTGGGTATCCCATCTACCCATCCGGTCATCTCCCTTCCCAAACGTGCTTACAACCCATGCATGAGGGACTTGTTAGCCCTTTCGACTAGCCCATTGGCTTGCGGATGTGCTACAGCGGTGTTTATTTGTTTGATTTGCCACTTGACGCACCATCAAATGGGTCTAATATCTGGTTTTTAGTATCGTTTTCTCTCGGTCTAATCGAATTGATATAACTTTCCAAGTTTGACTTAATTTTTTTTGGTAATACAAATTGAGTGGTAAGCTATGTCTAATTGGCACAAAGCGTGTAAAAAGTGTAAAATATTATACTATTACTACATTTAAGTACTATCTAAAACATTTAGCAAATACCAAATTTAAATGCACAAATATAAAATGAACAGTACGAATCTATATTACAAGTGTAAAATACAAAATACAAAATATTACTCCACTTTTTATAAAACTAAAATACCATTCTATAAAAATAATACACAAATTCTAATTTTATCCTAATTCTAGTAACTAAAACCTAATCAATTAAGGCTAGCAGTTAAGAGATTATAACAATTCAACCTAAAATGGATGGCCCAATACTTTCCTAAAGCCCAATACCAATACGCATTAAAATTGCTTAGCTAAAATATCTTAAAAGATTGACTGTCAACAAGAGATTTAGTTTCTAAATTGGTTGACTATTTCTAACAGCAAAGCAATGATCAATTAAACTTGTAAAGTCTTCCTACAGAAACTAGATCTTCAAACAAAAATAACATCTATATCAACTAAATTCATCAACCAAATCGAATCACTAGCAGGTAATCCCAAACGCTAGTGATCACAACTTATATTAGACTTTAGAAAACTATAACAGTAATATAAGTTCTCAAATTCAAAACAGATTGCAAACTCGAAACATGTATACTACAATAACCACTAACAAGATTACGCTAATACTTGCAGAAACTAACAAGAGCTTGACTGTTTTCTTCTGGGCCAGACCGTTGACGTGATTGCTATCTAACTCGAACCAGACCACTAGCAAATCGTCTATCAAATCACTAATCTGAACTCTCGAGTACACAGAATCGTCTATCGGGCCACTACCAGCTGCTCAACCAGGCCTGTCCACTGTCGACGCTTGCTACACTACTGCTGAACGAGAACCAAATAAAAAACGTGCACCTTTCAGTACCTGCTACTACCATAACAGCAAATCCAATTATCTTCAAATCTTATAAACTGCAAAATTGAAATACGAAGAAAAAACAAACAGATCCGTCGAATTTCAATCCTGCATAAACTTGAACAAAACAAAATCTTTCGATTCTAATAACAGAAGATTAGCTCTAAACTATTATGATGAGAAATATAATAGCAAAACTTAATCGAAAGCGTTTCACAAGCTCCCAAAGCCTATGAACGTCTATTTTACTCAAATCCTTGTATAATCTAATTAAGAAAAGAAAAGCTTAAAGCACTAAATTCATCAATGGTGAAATTGGTTACCAATTCTAACTGATAATGAAAACTGAATCTCAACTATTTACTATATCAGAACTTAACACTGCGTGAAACTTGAGAGCTTAACTATACTAAACTGAAATTTTCACTCTAACTCACTATGATATTCAACGAAAAAGATTGTGAAAACAGGGTAAAAGTCTTGATCATAACCTGTCCAGAACTAAGAAACTCGAAAGATCTTACAAACAGAAAAGTAAGTATGAATTAAAAACTTGAAAATCTTTTATCTACGGAAGGAAATTTGTTACAATTTAATAACAAAAACTCAACAGAATTCCAACTTACTAAAAACCGAATGAAGAAACCCTGAGAAACTCAGTGCATATCACATGCTAACCAAAAGCTTATGATCCAAATGATAAGAAAATTAAGAAAGATTAAAGAATTAAGAAAGCTTGAAATTGCATTAATGGAGGAAAACGGTTACAAACTAAAAACTGAATCAGTTACAAGATTAACTAACAAGATGAAACTTTGTATGAATTTTTAACTAACTAACTCTACTCCTAAACCTATTTGTGTGAATTCTACACCTAAGCTAACCGTCTTCAAATGAGGAGCTTCATTGATATTTATAGACGTCGAGTGGTGGTGGTGTGACGTGTTGCTTCTAAACAGGTCATGCCACGTGTAAATACGAGGTTGATGAATTCGTTCTTCATTCTTGATTCGATTTGGGCGTTTCTTCTCCACTCCATCTTGATTAAATTAAGTGGTATCTCCTTTTAGAGGAGATGATGATGAGCACTTTTTCTTCTTTGAACTTTGATTGAATCCTTCTTGATTGTACACGAAAATGATTTGCAGTTTTGGTGGATAGAAGAGTTATAAGGCGACTGTTATGGTTTCTCTCTCTTGTTTCGGTGATGAAGACGTGTGTTTTGACCCTTAACTTGGTCCTTTGACCAAGTTTATATGAAAGTTAAATAAACTTTTACATTTGTTTTCTTTTAGTCCTTCCACTTCATTTCTTTATCCAAATGTGTTAAAAGCTTTTAAGTAATTTTCTTTTTCATCCATTGTTTTTGTAGAAATTGCAACTTAAGCCCTCGATCTTTAAAATAATGGCAAGTAAGGTCCTTGAAAGCTTCTTTCATCTTTTTCTTCGTCTTTTGCTAAATAAATCCTTGAAACGCGTGTTTGCTCCAAAGTGCATCTTGTTTACCTGAAAACACATAAAACACAATTACCCACGTAATTCTGATATTTTTCAGTTAAATATAATGTATTTGACTGTGTTTTGAGTGGTTTTTGGATCATAATTGATGAGTGTTTTCACACTTATCAACTCCCCTCCACTTGACCATTGCCATGGCCTCATGCAATGCAGTATTTCAAAGCTCTAAAGTATACTTTTCTCATAATTAACCCTCCTTGGCCATTTTATGATTTAATAAACTATACTATGCTACATGATGCATGATTTTGAATATTTATAATGCAATGCAAAGGAAAACAATTCTTATTTATATATTTTTGGATTTTTTTTGAAATGATTTGGATGGAAATAACTCATAAAGAAATCAGAGACTTTAATTAGGGCTTTGGGTACCATGAACACTTATCACCCTCAAGTTTTACTTTCCCCATACCAAGCTTAAAAATAAGATCATTGTTATCCATAAGTGAAAGTGCGTCAACTCATTCATATAGATTAATTGTGTTACTATTATACCCCCACCTATTATTCCTTTAAGACCGGTTATTATTTGAGCAAATTGTTTGAAAGCAAATTTGTCATTATTTAAATCGTGAAGTATAAGAAATATAAAATCTCAAAATAAGGAAGCACGGTTTTAACCCTAAGTAACCATCTCATCCATTACTCGAAAAACCGCCCACAATTGATATAAGTCCGACTCAAGAGTAATAAGTCATTCGCCTTATGTGTAAGATCCTTATGTCATGTATTAATAAGTAGCTACACACTCGCTAAGGAAAGAAAAATAAAACTCACGCAATAATTTATATCCTCCGCCTTTTTGAGACTTTGGATCTTCAATCCTGCAACCCGTCAAGGTAATATTGGATTGGAGCAACTATCAAATCCCCGCAACCCTTGTGAGAGTAATATTGGAATTCAATAGCTACTATAATTAACACTTCACTGCCCCTCTTGGGAGTCTTGTATAATTATTATTTTTTCTTCTTTTTTTTCTAGCCACTCATTTTTTTTATAAGCCGCTCTTATTTTTCTTTATTCCTCACAAAGAAAGTTGAAAAGAATAAAAGGAAAAACACCCGCTAAGTATTAAGCATGACATAAGTCTAGTACATATAAA
The DNA here is from genome assembly GCA_025667525.1 of Glebionis coronaria. Taxonomy (NCBI): domain Eukaryota; kingdom Viridiplantae; phylum Streptophyta; class Magnoliopsida; order Asterales; family Asteraceae; genus Glebionis; species Glebionis coronaria. The sequence continues at coordinate 444,035,642 of CM046876.1, read as the reverse complement.
ATGTTCTAACTTAGAATCTTAAGACGTACTTATACCAACTACGAATGATTAGTCAAAAATGCATAAGAGACTACAAACCGATTAAAACTGTTCTTGATTATTTATTAACATATATACATGCGTTGACAAGAAAGTAAAGGTTACGAAAGGGGATATAAAAGCCACAATTAATGAATATGAGGTTTATCTAGCCGTTAACACTTATTTCAAACTCTATCATCTCTTGTTCTCCATAGTTTAAAATATCAAATAATGAGACTAGTGGATGCTTAGCCTAATAAACTAATAAAGGTCTACATGGTTAAGGATACTAGCTAGAGAATGCTTGGATAAGCAAACTCGGGTTGAGTCAAAGTATCCATGGCAGGCCTAATATATCAAAGAAGTCTAAATTTGTTAAACCATGTCCTTTATTATTATTTTTTTCTTTTTAGATATTTTTGATGAAAAATAAAAGAAGAAATATATACAATGCAAATGTTTTATGCAAAATGTTTGATGCAAAAATTATGAATGCATATTTTTGGTGGCCAAAGTAGATTAAAAATTTGAAAAATGTTTGAAAAAAATAATTTCCAAGTTATCATAAAGTTAAGGCAATGGTCTAGGTAAGGTCACTTTGATAGAAGTCTCCCCTACACTTTGTATAAACATTGTCCTTAATGTTTAAGAGTATTAGAGTGAACTCCCCTACACTTATGACATTGATAACTTTGTTTAACTCAAGCTAAGGAAAGACAACTAAAGTGTATTCATTTTAAGCACAAGTGTTTTGAATATCACAATAGCAAAAACTAATCAAAGTGAACCAGATACACGGGCCTCCTCCTTAAGCTCCATGAATGAAATGAGAGAGAGCAACCCTTGAAACAAACACCAAAAGATGAACAAAGACCACTAATAACTAGATTTTTACCAAGTATAAAAATTAAGTTCGTTGATATCGGTCTAATCGAATTGATTACTGGTTTAAGTGCGACTCAGTCATCTTTTGGTGAAAACAATAGAGTTGTCGTTGTAGTAAAGTAAATGTGCAAAACGTTAAAGTAAATGACGTTAATTAAAACTAAAACTAATTTAAAAGTAAATGGTGTAATATTTAAAACTTTTAAAAGTAAATTAATTAACTGACGAGAATTTAAAGCTTGACGAAAAATTAATTTGACAATGTAATAAAAATGAAAACTTGAAATTTAAAATAAAGAAAAACGATTAAAATAACACTAAGGTAAAACGGCAGAAAAATAAGCTTTAAAGATTAAACTAGAAATTACTAGAAAAAAACACTTGGTAAAAACAGAGATTTCGGGAAGTGTGAAAAATTTGAAAACTTAAAATAATGCAAACTTAAAAATAAAACCAAGACAAAAAATTAAACAAATCCTACCGTCGGAATACACCTAATCGGAATCCCCAATCGGAATGTGATCGGAATGTACACTTACCTCCCTTATCAGAATCGAGATCGGAATGTGTCCCCCCGTCGGAATGTGATCGGAATCCCAGATCGGAATATCCAAAATCAAACCTATCGGAATCCTCAATCGGAATGTGATCGAAATACTTGTAACCAAAGCTGTCGAAATAATCAAACAAACACCCCTGATCGGAATGTCAAATCGGAATCCCAAAAAGCTAAGTAACTTAAAGATAAACACAAATAAGCTATAAAATCAATAGGCTAACACAATAAAAAACATAAAAACATAACAAATAATCAAATAAGCATAACAATAAGCACATAAGCATAAAGATTAAATCAAAACAAGAAAGGTAGAATAAGAGATAAATGAAATACTTGATTAAAATTAAAGATTCAATAACAAAATTAAAAGACTTGCTTGAAATTAAAGGCAAGAAATTAAAGGTGCAATTAAGTAAATGACAATAAATAAGTGCAAGTAATTAAAGGTGCAAGTAATAAAAATGTTGGAAGACTAGTTTGTCAAGTTAGCCAACACCTCCTAATGTGTCATTAGGTGGGTATTTATAGTGATTAGGGATGTGAGCATGTGTTGATTCATTCTTCTTCTTCACGTCTTTTCGTCTTCTAAATTCTTCGACTTTTTCGACTTTGTCTCGGGATTACTTGAACTCGTCTTATAATATCTTCACTTATTTAGACTTGAGTTCTTCGGCTTTATTAAACTTCCGTCTTTAGACTTTTCTTCGATAAATCTTCAGAATAGGCCTTGGACTTCCGTTCTTTTTGCACTCTTGATCTTTTGACTTCGTCTTTTGTCTTTTTCTTCGATAAAATCCCGTGAAAGCCCGTGTTTTCTTCCCTTTTCACATTTTGATTCTAAATCACAACAAAAACACAAACCACGCATAATTCCGACATTTACGACATAATATACACGTTTTGGCTTGGTTATTATAATAATTAAGTGGTAAAAGGATAAGTGTTTTCACACTTATTAAATCTCCTACAATTGACCATTGCAATGTCCTCATGCAATGCATTAATTACAAAGCAAGTTTTACATATTTCATCATAATCAATCCATCTTGGCCTTTATTAAAGAGGCAAAATATTTAAAGGAAGAAAACAAGTAAAATGATCAAAAACTTACCTTAGGGTTTTGGAATGTCATGAATGATTATCATCCTCAAGTTTCACGTTCCCCATACCAAGCTTAAAAACGAGATCATTGTTATTATAAGTTAGCAAACTAACGTAAACTCATGTGGGCCAATTATTCACTTAGACTCCCTTATTCTTAGGTGTATCTCTTATATTTTATTATTGTCTTGAATGATCACGAGGATGCATTGTTGACTTATTTCGATAGTTATTTAGGCTGAAAATAAAGTGGGACGATTTAATCAATAGATAGCTAAAGGACAAAATCTTTTAAAACTGCTTCTCGGGACCTCATAAAGTTCATATCTTGGCATAACTCGCTTCACGATTTGAGACCTTTCTCGGACCGATATTTGGCAGCGACTTCATACTTTAAATCTTGAGAGACGTTCATGAAATAATGGTCTTCTCTTCATAATAGGAATTTCTTCACTTGAACTTTTTGAGAGATTCTTCATATTTGGACCACGACTTCTTCATTTTTCTCCAATCTTTATTTGGGATTTTGATATACAACGATCCGCCTCCTTTTAGGACTTGGGTCTATTTATCCTCATACCTTGTTAGGGCCTTTTTGGATAGACTTCTCCATGATCTTTAGGGGAGTATTTGCTTTTCATCGTGTGTCTTGATCCTTCATATTGATTTTTGATAAATGATTCTTCACAACACTTTGGATCTTTAGCAACAAAATATAGCCCTCATGCCTTGTTAGGGCCTTTTCGGACTCGCCAATCTTCGCATCCCGCTTCAATAAGTTATGCCTTGGATATGAACTCTAATTAATCCCGAGCAACTTTTAAATGATCTTGTGCTAGAAGCTAAGTAACTTTTTAAATCGTACGACCTTATTTTTTGCAAGGATATTTATTAACAAGCGATGGGAGAAAAAACTTATAATCAACTCACATAAATTCATGAAAGAATACCAAACTTATAATTGACTCTATCATCTCTCCTTCTCCACAATTTAAAATCTCAAGGAATGAGACTCGTGAATGCTTAGCCTATTAAATCAAAATTTTGGGTTTTCAAGTCATCTATAGGATCTTGCAAACTCTTAGACTTTTTCAAGTTTAGAATTCGCATTTTAAAGTTCCCTTGATAAACGAATTTCTAGGATCAATTATAGGAACTTGCGAAAAGTTCTTGTTCTTAACCCGTAAGAGTTAAGACTTTCGCGTTTTAAAGCTCCCTATATAAAAGCCTAGCAAAACTTGACTTAAACACGTTAAAGATACTAGCTAGAGTAAACTTAGATAAGTAAACTCGGGTTGAGTCAAAAGATTCACAACGTTTAAAAATTAAAACCACTTTATTAAAATTTTATTTTAGTAAAGAAAGAAAATAACTATAACAAAGGTAAAACTACTAGGCCAAAATAGATCAAAATTTTTGAAAAATGTCGAAAAACTAATTTTCCGGTTAAAATGAGGACAAATGCAAGGAAAAGCCCACTTAACTTCGATAGAAGTCCCCCTACACTTAATATAAACATTATCCTCAATGTTTAAGCATGTGGAAGTAACCTCCTCTACACTTAGGACATTGTGCACTTTGTTTAAATCTGGCTAAGGAAGAGACAACTAAAGTGATTCCTATTTTAATATTGAAGAATATAAAATAGTGAATCAAAAGAGTTTAGGATAAAACCGGGAAGACGGGTACACGGAATCACGGATCGTCAAAAGTCATCAAGAATGGATCTTTGATAGCTCGAATCCCTGCACATGATAAGAAAGAAAACAACAAACACATACTAGGGTCTCCCCCTACACTTATTATAAAAACAAAGAAAAAGGATAGATACTGCGGGTTGCTTCCCGAGAAGTGCTTGTTTTTGTTAACCGAGTCGTGAGCCTGACTCGACCTTGATTAGCATAGGAAGAAGCTTGAAACATATCCACCAGGATCAAATACATGGTTTTCGTCCATCAAATAGCACAAGCTTAAGGCGAACAAGGCAAGCCAAAGAAGAGTAGGCAAGGCTCCCTTAAGCAAAGATGGAACACGGTGGTAGCAAGTGTGATGAGGTGCAAGCATATCTCCAAAAGTGCCAAAAATATTTCCTTTTATTTCATCAGATGGATACTGAGATGGCTTGAAAATTTCAATACCGGGATCGAACACCTTTTCCTTTAAGGGAAAATAACACTCGGGCTCAGTAGGCCTTGAAGAAGATCCGCTCATAAATCGCACAATCTCATCCTCAAAAGGTGGATAGAGAGGTGTCAAGACATAAGTACTGCGGATATCGGTGTCGTCCGGCTTCTTCTCCTTTGAAACGGGTTTGTTCATATCCAAAGGAGGATAAAGACCATAATCATCAAAGTCCAAAGGAGGAGAATCACTCTCATTTGGGAAGTAGGTATTGAGAAAAGTAGCAAAATCTTCCTCAAATGAGTAGTCATCTAAAGTAGGATCAAGTGTTGTTGGCGGAGGATCTTCATCAAAAGTAGGTGCAAGGTCATCATGTGAAGAATCACTCGAAAGAGTATCAACATCATCAAAATCATCATGTGTTGACATGTCTGGATACTCTGAAACAAAATTATCATAATCATCCCCATCGGAACTAGAATCATCATAATCATCATAGATTGGTGGAGAATCATGAATTGGTGGGGGATCTAAATTGGAGAGAGAATCATCCATATCATCTTGGAAAAGTGGATTGTCATAGCAAGAATCGAAAAGAGGATTGTTGTAGACGACAAAATCATCAAGCACATTAATCATATTCGCTGATTCTCTTCCATTGATTTGGTTGTGATCTTTCCCATTTTAAACACTTGTGCATCATTCCCGACCCTTAAGATTAACTCACCTTCGGCAACATCGACTAATGCTTTTCCGGTTCTCAAGAATGGCCGACCAATTATTAACGGAATACGAGGGTCCATTTCATAATCAACAACAACAAAGTCGACCGGAAAAGTGAAGGTTCCAATTTTAACAAACACATCTTCGGCAATGCCAACAGGGTAAGCGAGAGCGCGATTTGCTAGCTCAAGAGTTATCTTTGTTGGTGTAAGGTCGGGTAATGATAACTTTTTCCAAACACTTAAAGGCATCAGATTTATACTTGCCCCGAGATCGGCTAAGGCAGTAAATTCTTCGGTTTGGTGAAAAGTACATGGTAGCACAAAACGACCAGGATCTCCAAGTTTCTCCGGAAGTTCTTTAAGAAGGATTGCAGAACAATTCTCATTCAATCGAGTATTAACAAACTCGGCCATCTTCTCCTTCTTATTAATCAATTCCTTAAACATCTTAACAAATTGCGGCATTTGGGCAAGAGCTTCAACAAGGCTAAGGGTGATAGTCACTCCCGAAATCTTCTTCAAAAGGTTTGACACTTGAATGTCATCCTTGGTGAGCAATTTACCCTTGTCTAAGCGAGAAGGATAAGGGATATTGGGTTAATAGGTGGAAGGTGGGGTTGGTGGAGGGTTTTTCTTGGGTACTTCTTCAGTAAGCGGTAGAGACAGTAATGGAGAACTAATACTAGGCGTGCGAGTAGGAGGGATAAATGGTGGTGGAAGAGGTGTAGATGGAGTAACTGGGGGAGGGATAGATGGTCCTACTAAGATAGCTCCACTGCGTGTAGTAATAGCACTCACATTCGCTCTCGGGTTGGTGACGGTAGTTGAAGGTGGAGAGCCCCGAAGTAGAGGGTTGAGTAGTTGGTAAGAAACTAGCCAACATATTCTTTAAATCATTTGTTTGAGTGCTAAAAGAGGTTTGTATATCATGTCGAAGCTCGGATCTAATATCATTACCTTGCTTAGTGATATCCCCTTTCAAGTTGATAATTTGGCTTTGCAGATTCTTAATTTGCTCTCCTTGGGTCCTCATGAAAGCTTCAACATCTTGATTAATAGGTGAGGCTTGTTGAGCGGGTGGGTGATAAGGATTAGAAGCTTGAGGTGGGTTTGGGTTGCTTCTATTGTAGTTGTTGGGGTTTTGGTTTTGAGGAGAAAAATAGGGTGCAAGAAAGTTGTTAGAACGGTAACTTAGCAAGTTACGATCACCTTGAGGTCGGGCGTGGTAGTTTTGCGTTGAATAGTTACCATAAGTCGCATACACGTTTTCCGGATTGTCATGAGTATAAGGACAATCAGTGTATGAATGAGGACCGCCGCAGGTCTCACAAGAAAGTGCTACAGCTTTAACTTGTTGTTGTTGATTTGTAGCCAAAAGTTGTATATTCTTGCTCATTGCGACCATTGCGCGGGTCAATTCGGTGATATCAGGGTTTGAAGAAGTAGAAGAAACATTGACTCTCGGGTTTGATCTTGAGGATGCGGTTGATTCCCAATTTTTGTGATGAGTAATCATGTTCTCGATAAGCTCTCTACACTCCTCAGGTCTTTTTTTCATAAATGTGCCACCGGCGGCTGCATTAATCGTATCACGATCTCGAAAAGTTAAACCGTTGTAGAAATTATCAATTAAGGTAACGGGGAGCATGTTGTGGTTTGGAGATCGATTGATTAAAGCATTATATCGTTCCCTGATACAAGGTTTTTTTTTTGCTAGGTTCAATTTTACTCTCGATATCCTCTCGAATTGATCTCAGTCTTAAGTGGAATGATTGTTCTTGGTTACTAAATAAAAGGGTTTGGTTTTCTAATCTACTTAATGTTTAAAATGGAAATTTAAATTAAACACAATTACTTTAGTAACAATTAATAAAAATGTGAATTAAAAGTGAAATTAGGATCAAAATTAAAATTTAAATCAAAGTATGAAATATAAAATATAATTTGTGAGATAAACGTAACGAAACAGTGAAACAGAAAAACAGTAACACTACAAGGAAATTGATTCGGAACTTTTACCCTTGATTCGGAACTTACTCAAAGACAACTCATTCGGAAGTTACTGTTTATCCATTCGGAACTTTTGAAAAGCAATTGGTTCGGAACTTTCTGGCTTGGTTCGGAAGTTTGGGACTTCCGGATGAAGGATTGGATCGGAACTTCTTGCTTGGTTCGGAACCTTCCGAATGAAGGTGCTTGGTTCGGAAGTCTGGGCTTGATCCGGAACTTCAAAAATTGGTTCGGAACTTCGAACTCATTCGGAACTTAATGCTTGGTTCGGAACTTTCCGAATGAACGCTTGGTTCGGAAGTTTTAGCTGGTTCGGAAGTTTTAGCTGGTTCGGAAGTTTTAGCTGGTTCGGAAGTTTGGAAACCCAGAACAGTAGCAGACAACAAAGAACAAGGAGCTCGAATTTTAATCAAAATCAAACCAAATACTTAAAAAGGTTTTAACAAATTAAACACAAATCATTTAAATACTATAGACAACAAATCCCACCAATAAAAACACTAAATCAACAACTTTTTAAGATCAAACTTGAATCAAATGGAAAACTTAAGAACTTGCAAAAGAAGATGATGAAGAACAAGATTAAATGGAAAGATTAAACAAGACTTTGTATTGAATGATTAATGTTTTAACAAGATTAAACAAAAATTAAAACAACAAGATTGGAAGAACAAAGATTAAAATCATCAATCACCCTAGTGGTGATTGTGATGGAACGAACAAGAAAGGAGAAAAAAGGGGAGGAGAGAAAACTCCAGGCTTCCTCACTATGTGTGTGAGGGGTTCCCTATTTATAGGTGTTTCTTTTGGTTGGTGAGTGGGCTTTCTCCCGTTCTTCTTGTCTTTTCGTCTTTTCAGAAAAGTTTCCGTTTTCGATTCTGATTCGGGATTTGTCGTCGATTAAATTCAACTCGTCTTTTAATTTCTTCGTTTAATAGACTTGAGTTTCTTCGACTTATATAAATCTTCCATCTTTGGTCCTTTTCTTCGATAAATCTTCGAATAGGCCCAGTGACTTCAAATCTTTTGCATCTCTTGGACAATAGACTTTATCTTGAGTCTTTTTCTTCAGTAAAACCCGTGCAATCCCATGTTTTCTTCAATATTCATCCGGTTGTCTCTGAAAACACAATAAACACAAAAACCACGCATAATTCCAAACAAATGATATTAAATACGTGTTTTGGTCTCGTTTAAGCCCGAATTAAGTGGTAAAAGGATGGGTGTTTACACACCTATCAAGTCCCCTAAACTTAACCATTGCCATGCCCTCATGCAATGCTTAGTGATAAAGCAAGCTTACACTTTTCTCATAATTAATCAACCTTGGCCTTATTTAAAATACTTACTAAACAAAAATTAAAGTACTAAAGGAAATTAAGACTTTGAAGGAAACAAAAGGATAGAAAACCATTTTCACTTGAAAATAGCTATATGGAAATAGCTTGCAAAGAAATCGATGACTTACATTAGGGCTTTGGTGCTGCGAAGATTTATCACCCTCAAGTTTCGCGTTCCCCAAACTAAGCTTAAAAATGAGATCATTGTTATTATGAGTTAGCAATTCAAACACTTACACACATGGCTTAATTAAATGCTTAAACCCCCTTATTCCTAGGTGTATCTCTTTTATTTTATTTTTGTCTTAGAATGATCATGAAGATGCATTTTTGGACTTATTTTGATAATTTATTTAGGCTGAAAGCAAAGTAGGACGATTTGATCAATAGTTAGCTAAAGGACAAAATCTCTTAAAACTGCTTCTCGGGATATCAAAAAGTTCATATCTTGGCATAACTTGGTTCACGATTTGAGACCTTTCTCGGGCTGATATTTGGCATGTACTTCATACTTCATATCTTCGAGAGACGTTCTTGAGATAATGGTCTTCTCATCATAATAGAGTTTCTTCACTTGGAGACTTTTGAGGGGTACTCCAACTTTGTTGACCACGACTTCATGATTATTTCTTCAATCTCTAATTGGGATTTTGAGATACAACGATCCGCCTCCTTTTCGGACTTGGATCTATTTATCCTCATACCTTGTTAGGGTCTTTTCGGATAGACTTCTCCATGATCTTTATGGGAGTTGATTGCTTTTCGTCGTGAGTCTTGATCCTTCATATTGATTTTGGGAATAATGCTTTTCACATCACTTTGGATCTTCAGCAATAAAATGGAATCCTCATGCCTTGTTAGGGCCTTTTCGGACTCGCCAATCTTCGCGCCCCGCTTCATAAGTTATGCCTTGGCTATGAACTCTTATCATTACCGAGCAACTTTTAAACGATCTTGGGCTAGAAGCTAAGTAACTTTTCAAATCGTACGACCTTACTTATTGCAGATAAATTATTAGCAAGTGATGGGAGAATAGGCAAATAATTACACCAAGTGAGCTTGTGCAAGAATACCGACTTATAAATGACTCTATCATTTCTCGTCCTCCACAATTTAAAATCTCAAGTAATGAGACTTGTGGATACTTAGCCTAATAAACCAATTAAGGTCTACATGGTTAAGGATACTAGCTAGAATAAACTTGGATAAGTCTATTCGGGTTGAGTCAAAATAAACGCAACGGGCCTAATATGTCAAAGACTTCTAAACTAGCTACACCACTTTATTAAAAATTTTGACTTTATTTGCGGGATATATACATATGAAAGCAACGATAAAAATTTAAAAATTACAACTAATTGGCCAAAGTTAATAAAAAATTTGAAAAATGTTGAAAAATAGGATTTTCCGGTTAAATGAAGGCATTTTCATGAAAAAGTCCACTTAAAACTTCGATAGAAGTCCCCCCTACACTTAAGATAAACATTGTCCTCAATGTTTAAGCATGTGGGAAAAGTTTCCCCTACACTTATGACATTGTGCACGTTGGTTAACTCAAGCTAAGGAAGAGACGACTAACGTGATCAATTTCAAATGTGAGTATGAAGAAAATTGAATCACGATAGTTGAGAGATAGAACCGGATTTCGGATAACACGGGAGCACGGTTCTTCAAAAATTCCAAGAGTGCACTTATCCCTGTAATCACACCACACAAAGACAAACGCATATAGAAGTCCCCCCCTACACTTAGGGGATTAAAACATAAAAGGATAGATACTCGGGCTGCCTCCCGAGGAGCGCTTGTTTTTGATAACCGAGTCACGAGCCTGACTCGACCCAAAATTAGTTCATGGGGAACGTGGTGAGGGATGGAATCACCTCTTGAGAGGTGTCCTCACCAAAGTACAACTTCACTCGTTGGCCATTCACCTTAAAATTTGGTCCATCAGGTTGAGCGAGCTCGAGAGTACCATATGGAAAAATTTGGGCAATGGTGAATGGGCCGGACCAACGAGATTTGAGTTTGCCCGAAAAGATTTTCAACCGAGAGTTAAAAAGTAAGACTTTGTCTCCAACATGGAACTCTCGGTTTTTAATCTTAGAATCGTGAATGAGCTTAGTCCTTTCCTTATAGATCAAAGAATTTTCATAAGCCTCATTACGGAGTTCATTCAGCTCATTGAGTTGGATCTTGCGTAGGTCACCGGCTTTGTTTATATCAAAATTAGCCCACTTCAAGGCCCAATAAGCCTTGTGCTCCAACTCAATGGGGAGGTGGCACGCTTTCCCGTACACAAGACGATAAGGCGTACAGCCGATCGGGGTCTTGTAAGCAGTACGGAAAGCCCACAAAGCATCATCAAGTTTATCAGCCCATGAGGCACGATGCTCTCCCACAGTCCTTTCAAGAATTCGCTTTAGCCCTCGGTTTGATATTTCAGCCTGGCCATTAGTTTGTGGGTGGTAGGCTGTGGAAAGACGATGGTTTACACCATACTTAGCCATGACTCGAGCAAATTGGTCATTGCTCAAATGAGTCCCACGATCACTAATAATGGCGCGAGGCACACCGAATCTAGCGAATAGAGCTTTCAAAAAGTTACAAACCACCCTTGCGTCATTAGTAGGCAAAGCTTTGGCTTCAACCCACTTTGAAACGTAGTCAACGGCTACAAGGATGTATTTGTTTCCTTTAGACGAAGGGAATGGCCCCATAAAGTCGATACCCCAAACATCAAAAATTTCACACTCTTGAATGAAATTCTGAGGCATCTCGTCTTTATGTGTGATTTTGCCTTGCTTTTGGCAAACATCACATCTTTTAACCATATCGTGAGCATCACGGTATATGGAGGGCCAATAAAATCCGGAATCAAACACTTTTTTAGCGGTGTAGTTGGGACCAAAGTGACCACCGGTGGGTCCTTTGTGGCAAGCATTAAGGATTTCAGACGCTGCCGGTCCATCAACACATCGACGAATAATCAGGTCGGCACATTGTTTGAATAGGTAAGGGTCGTCCCAAAAGTAAGTCTTGATGTCGGTGAAGAACTTTTTCTTTTGCTGGGACGTCAACCCTTCCTTGAGAATTCCACCCGCCAAGTAGTTTGCAAAGTCCGCAAACCACGGGGTTTCATTCGGCTTCGAGTTTATAGACATTAAGGTCTCCAAGGGAAAAGAATCATTGATTTCTTTGGTCGGATGATCCCCTTGGTAAGGATCCTCAAGTCTGCTAAGATGGTCCGCGGCTAGGTTTTCTGCTCCTTTTTTATCGCGGATATCGATTTTAAATTCCTGGAGCAGCAAAACCCAGCGAAGAAGTCTTGGTTTGGAATCTTGCTTTGTTAACAAGTACTTCAGCGCGGAATGATCGGTATACACAATGGTGGTAGAAAGGAGAAGATAGGGGCGGAATTTTTCAAAAGCATAGACAACAGCTAAAAGCTCTTTTTCGGTTGTCGTATAATGCAATTGTGCCCCTGTCATTGTCTTGCTAGCGTAATGGATCGGTTAGAAGTGTTTGTTTACTCGTTGTCCAAGAACCGCTCCAATAGCAAAATCACTAGCATCGCACATCAACTCAAAAGGAAGCTCCCAATTAGGGGTAACCAAGACGGGTGCCTTAGTTAGCTTATCTTTAAGCGAGTTGAAGGCTTCAAGGCACTCTTTGGAAAAGATAAAAGGAGTATATTTTTCCAAGAGGTGGGTCATCGGGCGAGCGATTTGAGAAAAATCTTTGATAAATCGACGGTAGAAGCCCGCATGACCCAAGAAACTTCTCACACCCTTCACGGTTAAAGGTGGAGGCAACTTTGCGATAACATCGACTTTAGCACGGTCAACTTCAAGACCGGCTTTCGAAATCTTATGTCCAAGCACGACGCCTTCTTTTACCATAAAATGACATTTTTCCCAATTCAGAACAAGGCGAGTGTCTTCGCACCGCTTTAGCATACGTTCTAAATTGGCAAGGCAAGCAGAGAAGGAATCCCCGAAGACCGAGAAATCATCCATGAAGACTTCCATGGTTTGTTCAACCATGTCATGGAAGATAGCTAACATGCACCTTTGGAAAGTCCCGGGCGCATTACATAAGCCAAAAGGCATTCTTTTGTAAGCGAAAGTGCCATAGGGACAAGTGAATGTAGTCTTCTCTTGATCTTGGGGATCGATGGGTATTTGGAAATAACCCGAGAAACCATCAAGAAAGCAGTAATATTCATTACCGGCTAATCGTTCAAGCATTTGGTCCATAAAAGGTAGAGGGAAATGATCCTTTCTCGTGGCATCATTGAGTTTGCGGTAGTCTATACAAACTCTCCACCCAGTAATGAGACGAGTGGGAATCAACTCGTTGTGTTCATTGGGAACAACGGTTATTCCACCCTTCTTGGGCACACAATGGATTGGACTAACCCATGGGGAATCCGAAATAGGGTAAATCATACCCGCATCAAGAAGTTTGATAACCTCTGTTTTGATGACTTCATGGATTTTTGGATTCACCCTTCGTTGGCTTTGAATAGTGGGCTTGAAGTCGTCCTCCATAAGAATTTTGTGGGTGCAGAAGTGAGGATCAATTCCACGAATATCAGAAATCTTCCAAGCAATAGCCTTCTTATGATCTTTCAATACAACGACAAGTCGGGCTTTCTCTTCATCCTTCAAATCCTTAGCAATGATGACTGGCGACTTCTTCTCTTCTTCGAGGAATACATACTCAAGATGGGGTGGCAACTCCTTAAGTTCCAAATCCGGAGGATTGTCGACGGGAGGCGTATTCGAAGTCGGAGTCTCGATAGCAATAACAGTGGGAGATGGAGGGGAAGGATTGTATTCTCTGAGGAGGTTTGCAATGAAACTGAGATCGTCATCCCAATTGGCAGTAGAATCGTCATTGTCTTGCTTCACATCTTCCAAGGTGGCTTCCAAATCTGTCCAAAGGAAATCACTTTCTCCAAATAGAGATAGTGATGAGTCGATAGAGGAAACGGTCTCAACATTGGGAAGAGAGGTAGGAATGTTTTTACAAGCATCCTTGAAGTGTTCTTCACAAGCCTCATCAAGAACGTCAATACAATTAACACTCTCATAAGAATAAGGCTGTTTAGAAAGCTTTCCCATGTTGAAGACTACTTTATCTTCACCCACTCTCATGATAAGCTCACCGGCTTCAACATCAATGAGAGTGCGACCGGTCCTCAAGAATGGACGACCAACAATGAGTGGCACACGGGGGTCCATCTCGTAGTCGACGACAACAAAATCAGCAGGGAAGGTGAATTTGTCGACTCCTACAATGACGTCTTCGGCTATCCCCACTGGATAAGCAACCGTACGGTTAGCTAATTCCAAAGTCATTTTGGTGGGGACTAGCTCTGGGAGAGATAATTGCTTCCAAACACTTAGAGGCATGAGATTAATACTGGCACCTAGATCGGCTAGGGCCATGCAATTCTCTACTCCCGGAAAATTGCAAGGGATAAGAAAACGACCCGGATCACCAAGCTTGATTGGCAATTTCCTTAAGAGCACTGCAGAGCAGTTCTCATTAAGTTGGGTGTTGGCGAGATCGAGGAGCTTTTCCTTGTCGCTCAGAAGATCTTTAAACATTTTGGCATACTTGGGCATGTGAGCGAGAGCCTCAGCGAAGGAGATATTGAAATTCAGTTTTTTGAACATTTTTAGGAAGTTCGAAACTTGAATATCATCCTTGCTCGTTTGCTTCTCTTTCCTCAACCTAGATGGATAAGGTATATTGGAAGAAGATGAAGACTTTAGGGGAATAGGATCACTCACAAGCACGGGTGGAGGAGGGGTAGAAAGAAGAGGTGGAGAAATTGGGGAAGGAGAAGGAGGAGGAATAGGAGCAGGCGACTCGTTCTCCTTAGTCACAACCACCGGTGGAGGTATAGGAAGCTCGGGTTCCTTGGTACCTTTACCACTTCGAGTAGTGATTGCTTTCATCTCCCCTCTTGGGTTCGCAACGGTGTTACTCGGAAGAGTACCCGAAGAAGAGGGTTGATTACCTTGGAAGAAACTAGCCATCATGTTCCTCAGGTCATTTGTTTGGCTATCCAACGTATTTCTCATATCGGCTCTCAAATCGTTTCCTTGCTTGACCAAGTCTGCCTTCAAATTGTGCACTTCCTCTTGGAGATTTCCCAATATCACATCATTGGTTCTCATGTAGGTTGCAACCTCTTGGTGTAATGCAGTGGTGGCTTGGTTGGGAGGAGCATTGTATGCAGGTGGTTGGTAAGCAGGTTGTTGGTAGACTTGATTGTTATGTTGAGGTGGTTGTTACTGCTTGTGAGGTGGGATGTATGGTTGTCGAGGTTGTTGTTGTTGTTGAGGAGGGCGGTTAAGGTTTTGTTGTTGGTTTGGGTTGGTTGGAGGAAAACCAGGTGGTGAAAGGTAGTTGTTGGATCGATAGCTAAGCAAGTTACGGTCACCTTGAGGTCTGGCTTGATAAGCAGGTTGAGGATAGGTGCCATATGCCGCATTCACATTCTCAGCAGAGTAATCTTGGGTGGCGGTACAAGTTGTGTAAGAGTGAGGACCACCGCATATCTCACAAGGTTGGCTGACAGCGTTCACTTGTGCGTTTTTGGCGTTGTTGCTGTTGTTGTTGCTGACGGTGTGGGTGACAAGCGATTCAAGAAGCGTGGTGATTTTGTCTAGTCGCTTGTCGCTGTCATTAGTGCTAGCACTAGCAACATTGGTCCTAACACTCTTGGTTTGCACACGAGATTTGTTCTCAATGATATCCCAAGCAGCATTGGAAGTCTTAGCCAATAGATTACCCCCCGAGGCACTGTTCAGTGAATCTTGGTCACTCATGCTTAAACCATTGTAAAAAGTATTGATTTGATGTACTTTGGTAAAACCATGTTGTGGGCATTTTCTTAAAAGATCTTTAAAGCGATCCCAAGATTCACTGAATGACTCGTCGTACTTTTGTTCAAAATTTATGATCTCATTCCGCAAAGCGGTAGTACGAGAGGGTGGAAAAAAGTAGTTGATAAACTTTGTTTCCAAATCCGTCCACGAGAGAATACTCTGTGGCGGTTCCTTAGCAAGCCAATGCCGGGCTTGTCCCTCTAAAGAAAAGGGAAAAAGTTGTAACCTTATAACTTCTTGTGGAACTCCATTGAACTTGACCGTGTTGGTGAGTTGTAGAAATCTCTTGATGTGGTCGTGTGGATCTTCAATGGTACGTCCCAAGAATGGTTGAGCGGAGACCATCTGGATAAAGCCTGATTTTAGCTCGAAATTGTTGGCGGCAATTGGTGGTATAACAATTGGATCCGTGTTGCCATCGACATGAGCTTGCAGCAATTCAATCATCGGGCGATTATCCGGAAGGTGCTCATTGTTGTTGTTATTATTCATGTTGTTGTTGTTATTATTGTTTGGAGGTGGTACATCGGCCATGTCTAAGTGATCGAGAGGCTCGGGCTCTTGATATGACGTGGATCGAGTGCGCATACACCTGCAAAAGAACGAACAAAGAAAAGCAAAGCACAAATATTTTTGGTTTTTATGTTTTTTAATTTTTTTGTATTTTTGAAAATTTTATATTTTTTAGGATTTTTGAAAATTTTTATGAAAAAGTAACGTTCACGGAGAACGGATCCCAAAATCCAAGTTCTCACAAAAAACTTTTGATCTTAACGAGAAGAGTCGGTAGCGGCGCCATTTGATACAAGGTTTTTTTTTTTGCTAGGTTCAATTTTACTCTCGATATCCTCTCGAATTGATCTCAGTCTTAAGTGGAATGATTGTTCTTGGTTACTAAATAAAAGGGTTTGGTTTTCTAATCTACTTAATGTTTAAAATGGAAATTTAAATCAAACACAATTACTTTAGTAACAATTAATAAAAATGTGAATTAAAAGTGAAATTAGGATCAAAATTAAAATTTAAATCAAAGTATGAAATATAAAATATAATTTGTGAGATAAACGTAACGAAACAGTGAAACAGAAAACAGTAACACTACAAGGAAATTGATTCGGAACTTTTACCCTTGATTCGGAACTTACTCAAAGACAACTCATTCGGAAGTTACTGTTTATCCATTCGGAACTTTTGAAAAGCAATTGGTTCGGAACTTTCTGGCTTGGTTCGGAAGTTTGGGACTTCCGGATGAAGGATTGGATCGGAACTTCTTGCTTGGTTCGGAACCTTCCGAATGAAGGTGCTTGGTTCGGAAGTCTGGGCTTGATCCGGAACTTCAAAAATTGGTTCGGAACTTCGAACTCATTCGGAACTTAATGCTTGGTAACTTTCCGAATGAACGCTTGGTTCGGAAGTTTTAGCTGGTTCGGAAGTTTTAGCTGGTTCGGAAGTTTTAGCTGGTTCGGAAGTTTGGAAACCCAGAACAGTAGCAGACAACGAAGAACAAGGAGCTCGAATTTTAATCAAAATCAAACCAAATACTTAAAAAGGTTTTACCAAATTAAACACAAATCATTTAAATACTATAGACAACAAATCCCACCAATAAAAACACTAAATCAACAACTTTTTAAGATCAAACTTGAATCAAATGGAAAACTTAAGAACTTGCAAAAGAAGATGATGAAGAACAAGATTAAATGGAAAGATTAAACAAGACTTTGTATTGAATGATTAATGTTTTAACAAGATTAAACAAAAATTAAAACAACAAGATTGGAAGAACAAAGATTAAAATCATCAATCACCCTAGTGGTGATTGTGATGGAACGAACAAGAAAGGAGAAAAAAGGGGAGGAGAGAAAACTCCAGGCTTCCTTACTATGTGTGTGAGGGGTTCCCTATTTATAGGTGTTTCTTTTGGTTGGTGAGTGGGCTTTCTCCCGTTCTTCTTGTCTTTTCGTCTTTTCAGAAAAGTTTCCGTTTTCGATTCTGATTCGGGATTTGTCGTCGATTAAATTTAACTCGTCTTTTAATTTCTTCGTTTAATAGACTTGAGTTTCTTCGACTTATATAAATCTTCCATCTTTGGTCCTTTTCTTCAATAAATCTTCGAATAGGCCCAGTGACTTCAAATCTTTTGCATCTCTTGGACAATAGACTTTATCTTGAGTCTTTTTCTTCAGTAAAACCCGTGCAATCCCATGTTTTCTTCAATATTCATCCGGTTGTCTCTGAAAACATAATAAACACAAAAACCACGCATAATTCCAAACAAATGATATTAAATACGTGTTTTGGTCTCGTTTAAGCCCGAATTAAGTGGTAAAAGGATGGGTGTTTACACACCTATCATTCCCAAGCATCAAAAAGTGATTCATCAGGTTCTTGTGTAAATCCACTAATTTGATTTCGAAGGCTCGTGACCATGGATGGTGGAAAGTAGCGCGACAAAAAGCGTTGAGTCATCTCATCCCAAGTATGAATTGAATTTTTCGGAAGACGATCAAACCATTTTTCGGCATGGTGGGATAAGGTGTGTGGAAATAGGTGAAGGCGAAGAAAATCCATAGTAACCCCGGGCAACTTCATGCTTTGAGTAACGGTAATGAATTTGTCGAAGTGTTTGTTGGCACCATCATCCGGTAATCTGCGAAATGGACAAGTGTTTTGAACTTGTTGGATCATGTGATGCTTCAACGAAAACTCCGGAGCCGTGATTTGCATCGGCGCAATCGGTCCTCCTCGTCCATTCATCGTTGGTTGACAAAGCTCCTCCATCATTCTAAGATCAGGTGGGGGAACATTGTTGTTATTATTATTGTTGAGGTGCGGTGGGTTATTGTTGTTGTTCACACCAGCCATTTCTAAATCTTCGCGAGTCTCGGGCTCAAAATAAGTTGAAGATCTAGTACGCGTACACCTGCAAAAGCAAAAGAAAAAAGTACCAAAGAAATAGAGAATATATATGTACGTGTAAAAATAAAAATAAAAATCTTTTTGGATTTTTGAAAAAATTTAATTTTTATGGATTTTTAACAATTTTTAATTTTTATGGATTTTTGAAAAATTTTGAACAAGAAAAATAACGTTCACGAGTGAACGGATCCCAAAATTCAACGCGTCTCTCACAGAAAACCGTTAATCTTTACGAAAAGAGCCGGCAGCGGCGCCATTTAATAACTAGATTTTTACCAAGTATAAAAATTAAGTTCGTTGATTTCGGTCTAATCGAATTGATTACTGGTTTAAGTGCGACTCAGTCGTCTTTTGGTGAAAACAATAGAGTTGTCGTTGTAGTAAAGTAAATGTGCAAAACGTTAAAGTAAATGACGTTAATTAAAACTAAAACTAATTTAAAAGTAAATGGTGCAATATTTAAAACTTTTAAAAGTAAATTAATTAACTGGCGAGAATTTAAAGCTTGACGAAAAATTAATTTGACAATGTAATAAAAATGAAAACTTGAAATTTAAAATAAAGAAAAACGATTAAAATAACACTAAGGTAAAACGACGGAAAAATAAGCTTTAAAGATTAAACTAAAAATTACTAGAAAAAACACTTGGTAAAAACAGAGATTTCGGGAAGCGTGAAAAATTTGAAAACTTAAAATAATGCAAACTTAAAAATAAAACCAAGACAAAATATTAAACAAATCCTACCGTCGGACTACACCTAATCGGAATCCCCCCTCGGAATGTGATCGGAATGTACACTTACCTCCCTTATCAGAATCGAGATCGGAATGTGTCCCCCCGTCGGAATGTGATCGGAATCCCAGATCGGAATAACTAAAATCAAACCTATCGGAATCCTCAATCGGAATGTGATCAGAATACTTGTAACCAAAGCTGTCGGAATAATCAAACAAACACCCCTGATCGGAATGTCAAATCGGAATCCCAAAAAGAATCACACCCTTTTCCGATCTACTGATCGGAATGTACAAACCCTTTTAGGATTTGGGTGATCGGAATACAGTACAAATTCGTAATAAGCAAGATAAAAATAAGCTATAGACCTAATAAGCACTAGATTAAAAACTTAACATAAACACGTATAAGAAAAAGCTAATAAACTAAAATTTAAAGACTTTTGAAAACACTTAAATGAAAAAGATATACGAAAACAACTTTTATATAAAAATAACTTTTATAAAAACTTAAGTAACTTAAACATAAACACAAATAAGCTATAAAATCAATAGGCTAACACAATCAAAAACATAAAAACATAAAAAATAATCAAATAAGCAAAACAATAAGCACATAAGCATAAAGATTAAATCAAAACAAGAAAGGTAGAATGAGAGATAAATGAAATACTTGATTAAAATTAAAGATTCAATAACAAAATTAAAAGACTTACTTGAAATTAAAGGCAAGAAATTAAAGGTGCAATTAAGTAAATGACAATAAATAAGTGCAAGTAATTAAAGGTGCAAGTAATGAAAATGGTGGAAGACTAGTTTGTCAAGTTAGCCAACACCTCCTAACGTGTCATTAGGAGGGTATTTATAGTGATTAGGGAGGTAAGCATGTGTTGATTCATTCTTCTTCTTCACGTCTGTTCGTCTTCTAAATTCTTCGACTTTTTCGACTTTGTCTCGGGATTACTTGAACTCTTCTTATAATATCTTCACTTATTTAGACTTGAGTTATTCGGCTTTATTAAACTTTCGTCTTTAGACTTTTCTTCGATAAATCTTCAGAATAGGCCTTGGACTTCCGTTCTTTTTGCACTCTTGATCTTTTGACTTCGTCTTTTGTCTTTTTCTTCGATAAAAGCCCGTGAAAACCCGTGTTTTCTTCTCTTTTCACATTTTGATCCTAAATCACAACA
The DNA here is from genome assembly GCA_025667525.1 of Glebionis coronaria. NCBI lineage: Eukaryota > Viridiplantae > Streptophyta > Magnoliopsida > Asterales > Asteraceae > Glebionis > Glebionis coronaria. Next base: position 444,015,130 of record CM046876.1, on the reverse strand, counting down.
AAAACACAAACCACGCATAATTCTGACATTTACGACATAAAATACACGTTTTGGCTTGGTTATTATTATAATTAAGTGGTAAAAGGATAAGTGTTTTCACACTTATTAGCCACCCATCCACTTCAACTCTAATATAACACCCTTTTATTAAACCTAACCTTTTTAGATCTACTCTATGTTTTCTAACCTAGTTATCAAGCTTGATTTTTTTAACCCTAAGTCGCTAGCTCGACTCGGCCCCGAATTAGGTTGTCCTTGGGGAAACCATTATGGAGAATAAAGGATATCCACTTTGAAGCTCATCTCACATGATACACTCAAACTTAGCACGTTGCCATTTACTATAAGATTTACAATATCCGCCTCGATAAATGGAACGGTCCAAGGTGTCTCAAGTTTGTCCAACATACAAAATCTCTCAAATAGGAAGCACACCAGGATCAAATACATTGTTTCCATCTATACATGTGAACAACTCCAAAGTAGGTAGCATCAACATAGTAAGCTCAAACGAGAAGTCCATATCAATCGAAATCACACTCTTAAGTGGAGTAGATGAAAACCAAGATGTCTCAAGTATACGGATCCCAAGATCAAAAACCTTTCCCTTCATGAGAAAATAAGAAGATGAACTCGTATCAACCATATAAGATTCCCCCTTAGAGATCAAAGCATTATGAGACAATAAAGGTGTATGAATCAAAACATTCATAACTATTATGTCTATGTGGTGCTCCTCATCATCATAAAAAGGTAGGGAATCCTCCATAGAAGGCATAGTGAAAGGAGGATCAAGAGTAATAGTGTCTTGTGGAGGAAGTGTAGGCTCTATGTTCCCAAAAAACATGTTCTCACTTAGACGAATCTCCTCTTCCCAATTAGAATCACTACCGTCAACCTCAATATCAATATTATCAAGATAAGCCTCTATGGTGGCATCAATATCCATATGAGAATCCATATCAAAGGTTTTAGGCTCTAAAGGTTCCTTAGGTGAAAAATGATCAATCTCTAAGAGTATAGGATCTTCATCAATAACCAACTTCAAGGGTGGGAGGGTGGGAATAAAAGGCTCAAAAGAAGGTGTGTTAATGAGAGAATCACTCAAAGGGATGATATAATCATGAAAATCAATAGGTGCAACCTCCAAAACCGGTGAAGAAATATCAACGAAAGGTTCTTCTTCTATGGATACTTCTTTAGGAATTTCATTCAAGGCTTCAATCGAGGAGATAAGAAGATAAACGTTTGATAAAACCTCACGAATATAAACATCTTCCACTTCTTCTATAAGAGCAACATCGTCATCCAAATTAGGAAATTCGTCTCGACACGATAAGTCATCGGATGATATATCATAAGATGCTTCACTAGAATCACAATCATCATCTTCTATTTGTGGCAAGTCTTGCAAAAACTCTTCCTCAATCTCTTTATCCCTTTCTTTGAACAGTTCATCAAGATCGAAATCACCAAAATCACTAGTAGTAGCATGAATGTCATCATGTGATGAAATCTCAAAGTGATCGTGAGGAGAAGAGGTATCAATACAAAACTCGTCACATGGTTCATTGGAAACACCCTCAAGCTCATTTTAGATTGGGATAAGGTGCTCAACACTAGAGGCGGTTAATTCATCCAAATCGGTGTTTTTATTAGTCCTAAGAGGCTCGTCCTCTATGATTAAAGAGTTGTTGGGTTCCACGTGAGGTAAAGGTGATGAAGGTGTGTCATCGTTAAGTGTCATGCAAATCGAAGGTTCGTCATCATCGTCATATAAGCATTAATAAAGCGTACGAGATGAGTAGCAAGATATTCTTCTTCACATGATTCACGATATTCATTACTAATAGTATCATCCTCATCATCAACTCTCAAAGACGGCTCAATATCACATGGTAAAGCTCCTTGAGGTGTAAAGTTTTGCAAGAGTTGTGTTTCCAAAATTAAGAATTGCCTATCAGTTTCCTCTTGCATTTCTTTAAGTTTTCAAACATTATCATCAATCTTTTGAAGAATTAAGTCCATTTGAGATTGTGAAATATCCCCTTGATTAAAGTTTTGAAAATTGCCCTCATTTTGAAAATCTAAATGATTAGAAAATCCTTGATTTGAAAAGTATCTTGATTATAGCATTGAAAATTTTCATCATTTTGAAAGCCTCCATTGTTTGAAAATCCTTGATTATGAAAGGTTTCTTGATTATAGCCTTAAAAATTATCATTATTTTGAAAACCCTCATGATTGGAAAATCCTTGGTTTTGGTATGGCTCATTAAAGTTTTGATCATGAAATGATGGTAAAGGTCGTGATGAAAAACCGAAATATCCCATGTAGTCATTACAAGTGTAGTCCATTGGAAGGTTAGGTGGAAAATTAGGGTTCTCGGTTCCATTATAAGCATATCCCTCCCCATAATAGCCATTGTTGTGATCACATAAATAAGTATCGTGTGGACCACCACAATTCGAACAAGGCGAATAAATAGCGTTGGCGGATCGTTGTTGCAAAATCTCCAACACGGAACGAGTATCCATGTGTAGCAAAGTGGCCGAATGTATATACAAGTGAATGACGTCTAAAGCTTCCTCGGGGAAGGAAGTAATACACCAAAGGTGGTATGGTTACACGCGTGCGAGTACACATGTAAGTAAACTCGAGGAGTGAGAGAGGAGCTCTCGGTCGAATTTTGAGAGAGAAGAGATTATCTCTCTCGAGGTGCAATAATTAATATCCACAAGAAAGTATAATATATGTAAGTAATACTTGGGTGGTAAAAACCCCAGCAAGCTTTCCTTCTTAGAATACTCACTAGTGAACGGGGGGTTAGGTGGCGCGAAGCACTTAAGTACCTATTAACCCTTAGACGGTATTTTATAGCACGTCGCCTATCTATTCACTTTAGTAGTTTGTATTCTTCGAGTTCTTGCCTATTGAAAGTATTTATCTATTTTTGCCTTTAATTTACTTTGATCGATACACGAACTTAGGACCGGAACGCCCCCAAGAACAGTGTATTGCAAAAGCAATACTTATGGAAGTATGTGTATTTGTTGTTCGTATACGTATATGTATCTACATATAATAATATAGAGAAAAATATTTTTGTGTTTATTTGATTTTTTTAAGAAAGTAATATATGTATGTAAAAACGAGGAAAACGATATATACAATAATATGTTTGGTGTAATCTTTTAGGAAAAAGATTACTTTTTTGGATTTTTTAATTTTTTTGGTTCAATTCTTTAAGAAAAGAATTGATTTTGTGGTTTTTTAATTTTTATATTTTTATCTTTTTTATTTTTTTATATTTTTGATTTATAATACGTAAAAATAACGTTCACAAAGTGAACGGATCCCAAAATCCAATACGTCTCACTCGAAACCGTTAATCTTCACGAAAAGAACCGGCAGCGGTGCCATTTAATATCTGGTTTTTAGTATCGGTTTCTCTCGGTCTAATCGAATTGATATAACTTTCCAAGTTTGACTTAATTATTTTTGGTAATACAAATTGAGTGGTAATCTATGTCTAATTGGTACAAAGCATGTAAAAAGTGTAAAATATTATACTATTACTACATATACGTATTATCTAAAACATTTAGCAAATACCAAATTTAAATGCACAAAATATAAAATGAACAGTACGAATTTATACTACAAGTGTAAAATACAAAATACAAAATATTACTCCACTTTTTATAAAACTAAAATAACATTCTATAAAAATAATACAAAATTCTAATTTTATCCTAATTCTGGTAACTAAAACCTAATCAATTAAGGCTAGCAGTTAAGAGATTCTAACAATTCAACCTAGAATGGACTGCCCAATACTTTCCTAAAGCCCAATACCAATACGCATTAAAATTGCTTAGCTAAAATATCTGCAAAGATTAACTGTCAACAAGAGATTTATTTTCTAACTTGGTTGACTATTTCTAACAGCAAAGCAATGATCAATTAAACTTGTAAAGTCTTCCTACAGAAACTAGATCTTCAAACAAAAATAACATCTATATCAACTAAATTCATCAACCAAATCGAATCACTAGCAGGTAAACCCAAACGCTAGTGATCACAGCTTATATTAGACTTTAGAAAACTATAACAGTAATATCAGTTCTCAAATTCAAAACAGATTGCAAACTCGAAACATGTATACTACAATAACCACTAACAAGATTACGCTAATACTTGCACAAAATAACAAGAGCTTGACCGTTTTCTTCCAGGCCAGACCATTGACGTGATTGCTATCTAACTCGAACCGGACCACTAGCAAATCGTCTATCAAATCACTAATCTGAACTCTCGAGTACACAGAATTTTCTATCGGACCACTACCAGCTGCTCAACCAGGCCTGTCCACTGTCGACGCTTGCTACGCTACTGCTGAACGAGAACCAAATAAAAAATGTGCACCTTTCAGTACCTGCGCTACTACCATAACAGCAAATCCATTTATCTTTAAATCTTATAACCTACAAAATTGAAACAAATACAAAGAAAAACCAAACAGATCCGTCGAATTTCAATCCTGCATAAACTTGAACAAAATCAAATCTTTCGATTCTAATAACAGAAGATTAGCTCTAAACTATTATGATGAGAAATAGAATAGCAAAACTTAATCGAAAGCTCTTCACAAGCTCCAAAAAGCCTATGAACGTCTCTTTTACTCAAATCCTTGTAAAATCTAATTAAGAAAAGAAAAGCTTAAAGCACTAGTTTCATCAATGGTGAAATTGGTTACCAATTCTAACTGATAATGAAAACTGAATCTCAACTATTTACTATATCATAACTTAACACTGCGAGAAACTTGAGAGCTTAACTATACTAAACTGAAATTTTCACTCTAACTCACTATGATATTCAACGAAAAAGATTGTGAAAACAGGGTAAAAGTCTTGATTATAACCTGTCCAGAACTAACAAACTCGAAAGATCTTACAAACAGAAAAGTAAGTATGAATAAAAAACTTGAAAATCTTTTATCTACGGAAGGAAATTTGTTACAATTTAATAACAAAAACTCAGCAGAATTCCAACTGACTAAAAACCGAATGAAGAAACCCTGAGAAACTCAGTTCATGTCACAGGCTAACCAAATGCTTATGATCCAAATGATAAGAAAATTGAGAAAGATTGAAGAATTGAGAAAGCTTGAAATTGCATTAATGGAGGAAAACGGTTACAAACTAAAAACTGAATCAATTACAAGATTAACTAACAAGATGAAACTTTGTATGAATTTCTAACTAACTAACTCTACTCCTAAACCTAACTGTGTGAATTCTACACCTAAGCTAACCGTCTTCAAATGAGGAGCTTCATTGGTATTTATAGACGTCGAGTGGTGGTGGTGTGACGTGTTGCTTCTAAACAGGTCATGCCACGTGTAAATACGAGGTTGATGAATTCGTTCTTCATTCTTGATTCGATTTGGGCGTTTCTTCTCCACTCCATCTTGATTAAATTAAGTGGTATCTCCTTGTAGAGGAGATGATGATGAGCACTTTTTCTTCTTTGAACTTTGATTGAATCCTTCTTGATTGTACACGAAAATGATTTGCAGGTTTGGTGGATAGAAGAGTTATAAGTCGACTGTTATGGTTTCTCTCTCTTGTTTCGGTGATGAATACGTGTGTTTTGACCCTTGACTTGGTCCTTTGACCAATTTTATATGGAAGTTAAATAAACTTTTACATTTGTTTTCTTTTAGTCCTTCCACTTCATTTCTTTATCCAAATGTGTTAAAAGCTTTTAAGTAATTTTCTTTTTCATCCTTTATTTTAGTAGAAATTGCAACTTAAGCCCTCGATCTTTGAAATAATGGAAAGTAAGGTCCTTGAAAGCTTCTTTCATATTTTTCTTCGTCTTTTGTCTAATAAATCCTTGAAAATGCGTGTTTGCTTCAAAATGCATCTTTTTTACCCGAAAACACATAAAACACAAATACCCACGTAATTATGATATTTTTCAGTTAAATATAATGTATTTGACTGTGTTTTGAGTGGTTTTTGGATCATAATTGATGAGTGTTTTCACACTTATCAGGGTCATTCACTAGCTGGGTTCCGTTGTCCGTGACAATGATGCCCGGCACACCGAATCTGCACACTATGTTTTCCCATACAAATTTTTTCACGTCTTTCCCGCGCACCTTTGCCAGCGGTTTGGCCTCGATCCATTTAGTGAAGTAGTCTATAGCCACTATGATAAATTTGACTTTGCCTGGTGCTTGGGGAAGTGGACCAAGGATGTCTATGCCCTATTGGTAGAAAGGCCACGGAGAAATGATCAAAGTCATGAGGGTCTTTGGGAGTTTGGGGACTGAGGCATGGATTTGGCAGGAGTCACACTTTACCACTACCTCGTATGTATCTTGGTACATCGTCGTCCAGTAGTACCATTGTCTCATTATTTTTACTACCACGGACCTGTAGCCGGGGTGCATTCTGCATCCTCTTTCGTGGACCTCCCAGATATGTAGTTTGCTTGGAGGGGGCCGACGCATCGCAACATGGGGGAGAGATATGATTTTTTGAACAACACTCCTCTTTCGATGACGAACTGCGGTATCTTTATTCGGAGCTTTCTAGCTTCGTCCGGGTTCGTGGGCCACACACCTTCTTGTAACCACTTGATGATTGGGGTCATCCAGTTGTCTTCCTCTTCTTCAACCACATTATTGACTTCCTCTTTTTCAATCGACCGGGATGCTAGCACCTCTACTAGCACTTCCTTGATGAGATGGTTGAAAGAAACCGATGCTAGCTTGCTTAGGATGTCTGCTTTCTGATTTTTATTCCTCGGAATATTCTGGATTGCAAACTTGTTGAATTTGGCTACACGCTCCATGGCTTTGGCGAGGTACTTCTTCATTCGTTCGTTGCATGCGACAAACTCACGATTGATTTGACATGCGACTAGCTTTGTGTCTACCTTGGTTTAGAGGGCTTGCACTCCCATCTTCTCGGCTAATCTCAACCTGGCCAACAGAGCTTCGTACTCGGCTTCGTTATTTGAGGTTTTGAAGTCGAGACGGAGGGCATATGTATATTCAGTACCAGCGGGATCAATCAATCTCAGACCCGCTCCGGCTCCCTTTGAGCTTGCAGCCCCGTTTGTGAATAATGTCCATTCCGCCTATTTGGGGTCGGATACCTCCGTGGTGCATATTAACCTTTCTCCTGACGGTGTTTCGGCCAAAAAATCAGCTAGGACTTGCCCTTTTATTGCATTCCAGGGTACATAGCTTATCGTGTAAGCTCCCAACTCGATCGCGTATTTGGCCAGCTTTCCTGACGCTTCGGCCTTTGACAGCACTTGCTTGATCGGTTGATTGGGTGGGCTTCGAGGTACCTCCTTAATCTCCTTGACAAGTGTAACAAACATAGGACTAGCTTTTCTAATGGGGCGTATATACGCTCCGCATCATGTAGCACCCTGCTGACATACCGGATGGGCGCTTGCCCGTGTTTCCTTTCCGCCATGAGCACACCACTGACTGCATATTTGCCCATAGCCAAGTAGATATATATCGTCTCTCCTTTGACCAGAGTGGTTAACAACAGGAGATCCGTCACCACCTTCTTCATTTCTTGGAAAGCAATTTCGGCTTCTGGGGTCCACTTGTATTCGTCCCGATTTTCCTTGGTGATGTTCTTCAGGGTTTCAAAGAAGGGTAGAGAACGCTCGACGGATTTGGAGACGAACCGGTTTAATGCTGCTAGCTTAGCGCTCAACGATTGCATCTTCTTTAAGGTTTTTGGGAACCTCGTGTCCATTATGGCCTTCGTTTTATTTGGGTTCGCCCTTATCCCTTCTGATGTTACCATGCAACCTAGGAACTTCCCTTCTTCGACCCCAAAGGAGCATTTATTCGGGTTGAGTTTCATGTTAATTTTCCTGAGGTTACTGAAGGTTTCGGCGATGTCTACCAGCAGACTCGTTTTCGAGACGCTTTTGATGACTATGTCGTCTACATAGGCTTCCAAGTTTTGGCCTATTTGTTCCTTGAAGGTTACGTCCACTAGCCTATGGTAGGTGGCCCCAGCGTTTTTGAGTCCGAAGGGCATCTTGGTGTAACAGTAGGTCCCTTGGTCGGTGTAAAAGGCCGTCTTTTCCTCGTCTTCCTCGTCCATTTGGACCTGGTGATAGCCCTTGTAGGCGTCCAAAAAACACTTATACTTGTAACCCATTACTAATTCTATCTTTAAATCAATTTCTGGGAGAGAATAGTAGTCTTTCGGACATGCATAGTTAAGGTTCTTGAAGCCGATGCACATTCGCCATGTCCCATCTGACTTTTTGACCAGAACGGCGTTGGATATCCACGTGGGGTATCTCACCGGACGGACTATATCGGCTTTGACCCACTCTTCCACTTCCTTGGTTACTAGTCTGCTCTTTTCCTCTCCGAGGACACGGCGCTTTTGGGCGACCGAGGTCATAGATGGGTTAACATTCAATGAATGCTTGATTAGCCTCTTTGGTACTCCCATCATATCGGTCGGGGTCCATGCGAACACGTCTTGGCTTCGTCTGAGTAAGTTGATTAGCCGCGCTCTTCCGTCCTTCGAGAAGTTTTTACCGATTATAACCAGCTGTTCCGCGTAAGCCGGGTTTACTAGTACCTCTTCCGTGAGAGGACTATATGCTTCGTCCCCAAAGGACACAACCTTCTCAGCTTTATGCTCCACGGCCCCTTCGTCCGTTCTCCCTTGGCTTGTTTTTTGCTTGTCTTCCAGTATCCGGCATTCGGCTATCATGGAAGCCCTGGGAACCAATGTAGCAACCCCCTTTGGGGTTGGGAACTTGAACATAGCATGGGCGGTGAACGGGACCGCTCTCAGCGCTCTGATCCCGGTTCTTCCTAGGATGACATTATAAGGTGACATGGCCTGGACAACTGTGAATTTTAGGTTGACCGTGCGAGTCAACTTCTACGACCCGAACGACACGGCTAGTTCCACCTTCCCCAGCGGTGGCAATTCCTCTCCTGAGAATCCAACCAGGCTTGATTGTGTTGGTTCTAACCTTTTCTTGATAGAGGGGCATAGTTGGTTGAAGCAATGCTCAAACATGATTTGGACTGATGCGCCTTTGTCCACAAGTATTCGCCTTATCAAGTGCCCTTCCGCATCTGCCTCGACTATCAATGGTTCATCCGAGGCGTCGTTTCCGTTTAGTGGGGGAAAGCTGATGGGTGCTTGGATCCATGCCCATTCTTCTGGGGTGGGCTATTTCCTTTTTTATCCAGATTTGTACGACCGAACCATGTTGATCGTTTTTCTTCCTCCCCGGTAATCATCCTTAACCTTGGGAGGATTTTCCCTATATTTCCCTCTTGGCTCATTGTCTCAGATCAGATGGTTGATCTTTCCTGCTTCTAACGTGGCTTCTAACTGCCTTCTCAGTTGGAAACAGTCATTGGTCAAGTGTCCCTTCTGACCATGGTAGTCGCAATGCTTATTCATGTTCTCCCTTCTGACCATTCCTTTTGTTGGCTCCGGACGAGGTAGCCGTAAATGGGTTTTGAAGGCCAAGATTTCTTTTGGAGTCCGAGATAGTGAATCCATAGCTGAGATTGGGAGCGACTTTCTTGCTTCGTACGGACGGGGTGGAGGGTACTGTGGGTATGGCCGATACAGCTCCTTCCCTTCGTCGGATATTCGGTCATAACGACCTTTCCCTCTGTGCCCTGAACTCCCCTGCTTTATGGAAAGGCCTGGTTCCTTTATCCGCATACTCTCCTCTTGGCAGCTCGGTGGTTCGATACGCCTCTTCCGACTTGACGTAATCGCCAACCCTCTTCATCATCTCGGTGATTGTCTGAGGTGTTTTATCGGTGAATAGTTGGGCCAATTCAGGACACTTGCAGTTACTCACAAATGAAGAGATCAACATTATCTCGGGGGCACCCTCGATATAACTTGTCTCGTCCGTCCATCGTTCCTTGAAGTCCGGAAGAGTTTCGTGAGCCTTTCTAACTATCTTGGTCGCATCGATAGTTTCCTTGGTGCACTTCCTCCTCAGTGCAAACCTTCTGACGAATTGGTCCCTCAGGTCTACCCAATTGTCTATACTCCCATTTGGTAAGCGATCAAACCATCATCGGGCAGCGTCGTCCAATGCTTGTTGGAACATCCTACACCATACCGGCATGGGCCAATCTCCCTGCGTGGCCGCTCCGGCAAACCGCGTGACATGGTTGTCCGGGTCAGTACTTCCATCATACAACTTAAGACGAGGGGGAAGGATATGCTTTGGAGACGAGTATTGGATGATTCGCCTTGTGAATGGTGAGCGGGATGCCTCCTTATATGGTTTTGACAAGTCTTCTTCTGTTTCTTTCATTGATTCTGCCTCGGCTATGGGCTTGGCCACGTTTCTTCTTGGTTCGGTTCCTTCGAACGATAAGCGGACGGGGTAACATTGGGTCCAACGAGTCAAGTGTTGTATTCTGAGATGAGAGCTCGAAGATTGGTCAAGTGAGCTTCGGTTTCATTGTTATGTGGTTCACGGTCTTCGTTATTTCCTCCCGAACCCGAAGGTCCGGTGGGAGTGACTGGTGATTGTAGAGGACCCGCCATCAAATACTCAAGGTAGTTTGAAGTTTGGGTCCCACGGATGGCGTCACAATGTTGATGCTAAAATCCTCCGGTAGGGCCTACGGGACTAAGAGCCTTCCACGTAAGCTATATGGGGATGAAGCACCTACACACAAGAAACAACACACGTTAACTCGCCCCGGGTATTATCCCAGAACCAAGCTCCGGTGTGAGAATGAGTATGGGTATATGATATGTTATATGGTATTATGTGTGTTGTCAGAGCATTCAATGTGTGTGATAATAAATATGAAGGCTATATATAAGCTATTGTTGATACCTTGTAATGTTGACAGTTCATACCTTGTCATGTTTTCCGAAATGAGTCTGTGTACTTCAAAGGTTCTGACACTGTTCCTTTCTTCTTTGAGCATACACGAGTGTCCTAGGTGGGACCTGCGATCAAGTGGGGTCATTGATGACATCACGGCACTGTTCATGTCACGTGGGCTTGTGCTCTGGTGTTCCTTTCCGGTATTGATTTCTGCGAGTGACACGTGTCATAGTCTCCGAGCATTTATTGATTTTGTACACCAAAATAAGGCGAGGTGTTTTTTTATTTGGTTTTATACATATAACTAAAAAACCGTCCTAAATATTCAGTTTTCAAAAATATAAAAATTACCCTTTCATTTTTCAATTTGGGTGGGTTTTTGTGCGATTTATTTTAATTTTTTGATTTTTGAAACAAATCGTTCAAATAACTTCACTCTTTAGATAAGTTGTTGACATTTCTAACTTGAGTTTAAAGTCACACGTTTTATACATTTGTTTTCACTAAATAAATCAACAAACAATATTTATTACGTAGAATAAATAAACAAAAATATTATTCTAAGAAGCATTATGATAAATTTCGGCGTTCTGCAACTTGTTTTTCTCATAAGCTGGCGACCTTACCTCATCCACCAAATAAAAAAAGCAAAACTTTATTATTAAATAAAGTATCATTAAAAAAAGAAACCAATTAATATTGTTGTTAATCTTTGTCTCTCTGTCTGTGTCTTTGCTTTATTATATCTCTTCTTCTCTTCTTTCTTTTCTTCTTCGCTTTAATTAGGCGGAGAAGAAACAGAAACGAAGAAGAAAGAAAGAACAAGCAACATAATAATTTATCCATTCTTCATCTTTTTTTATAAATTTTATAAAATAAATACCCTTTTGATTTAAAAGAAAATATGTTGGTTGCAAATTCTTTTGATCTATGGCAAAAAGATGTCTTCTTTTCAGCTGCTGAAGAGGTTCAAGCATCTGCAGATATGTATGTTTCTTTTTTCTTTTCGTTTCTTTTTCTTATGTGGGTATGGTTTAATTTTGTTTAATTTCTGGTTTTTAATCTTTATTTTAGGATTTTGGATTAGGGTATGTGAAAAAAGTGAATTTTTTTATAAATAATTTCTAGGTTTAAACATGAATATGTTCCGTATTTAGGCTAGTTTTTGTCTTCTTTATGTTAAAAAAAAAGTTGTTTTTTTATTAGGGGATTGATTGTTGTGTTAGGGGGTGTTAGGATTAGCTTGTTATTTCCGGCTTATGAGGTTTACTAAGTTGAGCTTTTGGCTTATTAATAAGCCATAAGATGAAGTTGATTAGCTCATAAGCTAAAAAAAGTTGAGCTAACGAGCTTTTTCAAATTCAAATAAGCCCTTAAGCCGGAAAATTAAGCCAATCCAAACACCCCAAAAAGTATCGATTATATGAAATTTATTTGATTTTGGTGTTTTGGTTTTCTAGAATGGAGTCGGCTTACAGGACATGGGTTAGACAGAAGAGAGAGGGGCTTAAATCCGTTGATTTGGATGAACTTTGTAGAGAGCTTCAAACTGCTCTAGGCACTGCTAAATGGCAGGTTAGTTTGGTTTCTTATAAACATAGAAATGAAAAAAACCCGGAAATTTTAAAAAGTAATAAGCTTTTTTAACTTTGTTTTTTGAATTCAGTTGGATGAGTTCCAAAGAGCTGTTAGAATGAGCTACAAAAATAATGTCAACGATGTAAGAACAAAGCGCCATGAACAATTTGTTTCCGCCATAACATCCCAGATATCGGGAGTTGAATCAGCTTTGAAAGAATATTACAGTGGTGAAGCCAGGAAACCGCTTAGATGGGTGAATTTGGATGAAGAAGAACGTGACGATTTAGCTATGTTTCTCTCAGGGAGTTCAGGAAGCTCAAAGAGTACACTAGATTCCGATTCTGATAGTAAAGATTCTTTCAGAAGAGATGACGTGAAACTAAACTATATGACAAGTTGGAAAGATACTAACGATTGTATAATAGAGATAGAGCCGATCGAATTATTGGGAACTAGCGATGGTTCTTCGTGTCATAAGGTTAGCTCTAGCTCGAAAAGAACAGTTGGTTCACACGATGTTGGTACCCTCAAGGTTACAATTGATCATGGTAATGAACAGAAGAAACCATTAATGTTGGATATTGAGTCCACGCCAAAAGATAAAGGTTACGTTTGGAGACCAAAATTTGGGAATTATTGGATGAATCAGGTTAGAATGTCGACTTTTGGGATTTTTTAGTCGAGATTAGTTTAGTATTCTAAAGTCAATGTATGTACAGATGTTTAAAAGGGCTGCTGGAAGTCAAAGGCAACTACAGACCTCGATACACTTGCAGAGAAGTTGTTCATTTCGACTCACACTTGTTCTGATGCTAACTATCTTTTTGCTTGGTAAGCTCTTCATCCAATCCGTAATTTGCATTAAATTATATGATTCCATAGTTGCAATAGTTTCCTTACCTGAGTGTGTGTCAGCTGCTATATAGTTACATCTGTATAAGCTGATATTTCAAGCCATTTATAAACCGTTTCACATTAGCTTCCAATTTTAAGTTGACTAACTGGAAAGATAAATCCTCTTAAGAATCAAGTTTTAGCAAATGATTACTCTATGTTTGGGGATTCTAAAGCTGTGAGATCATTGTTTGCTAGACAAGTACAAGCTTGCTAGACAATTACAATTGCCGGTAAAAAAATACTAGATGTTCTAATAAGCTACCTATGAAACAGAACGCAGAAAACATTATTGCAATCAGACAACTTTGCAAGTTAACAAGCATCGTGAAAAGCAAGTTGATTGTCTGCAGATATTGAAAGAATAAATGCTGAGATGCTACATGATCTTGTGGATAAAGGCTGTTTCTAGATTGTTTCAACCAAGTGTATAAATGTGTGATATATGAAATAATCATGGAAGATCGTCATTTTTCATGTATCTTATGCTTAAACAATGAAGAATACATATAAACTACATTCGAACGTACACCTATTATTGTGTGTAGTAGTTTATGACTTTAAGTATCTTAACTGCTCTAATAAAAATATAATCTGAATTTGTGAACTAAACATGGAAACTTATTATAATGGAACACAGGAAGAAAATTGATTTCCATACAGAAAGTGTCAACTGTCAAATTATCTAGATGCGGCCTTTTATAATGACACTAATATTTATTGCATGTGTTTTTACAGTACCGTTTGTAATGTATTCCAATTGAGCTCGAGTCCAGTTCTCATCAGCAAGATAAAAGGTACTGTAAATCTTAATAACCTTTCAGTTCATGATTGTATTCATTTCTCATAAGTAATTAAGCGTGGTATACACTTAGCATGAGGTGTCAGCCTTAAAATCTTACAAGCCCTCGAGGACTTTGACCAAATAAATTACTGTGCCTGTGACTTGTTCAGATCTTCCGAACATCCATCAGGCTGGCATTTTCTTTAGGGGGTGTTGGTTTAAGCTTATTTCTTGGCTTATGAACTTCTGTGATTTTGGATTATTATCAGTTGATGTGAATAAACTGATTGTTGAAGGGTAAAAGTACTTATTTACCCCTTCGGTTAACCTACTGTAAACTGTAAAGATGTTCAACTATTTTCTCATAAAGAATTTCTTCTCACCAATAATTGTTATTGTCATTTTCTATATTAATTGCTAGAATAACTAGAAACTCTCAGACAACTTACTATAACAACATAAAACACTTGATGCCCATCCAATGACCCGAAGACTACCTTCTTATGAGATGACAAACGGGGCCTAATATTTCATAATCTTGCAGGTAAATCTAGAAGTTTAAATGAACAAAGCTACCGAGGAGTTTGAGTCGTCCTGACTTCTCAGAAACTTGACTGCAGGATTCATGACTTCTACTGTTGTCAAATGTAACTATCAAAACTAAACTCAAATTTTCAAGATTATATGGTAGCTTCTAGATCATGCAGGTTATACATGTAAAAGATCAGTAGATCACAATGTATGTGTGAACTTCATAAATGCAGCTTGTTGAACATTATTTTCATGATACCATAAAACTCGCAACAGTAAAGACTGGTTGCCTGAATAATTTGGCTAACATTTAGGTCACCCTAACAAATGTCTCGCAATACACAAAAATAAAGCATATCTGCACACAACATAAACATCTATCTTGCAGCAGTTTCATACAAGAGACTTTACACAGCTATAAGATACTCTCCATACAGTACTCTCACACATCGTGTCTGAATAAGCTCCAAGACCACATGTTCCAACAACGAAAACAAATTAGTTAAAATAAGATGGTCTTCTCCGATACAAGCTTACAACTTTACTGAGAAGACAAGTATGATTTTCAGAGTAAACATATTACAAGATGACAACACTTATGAGTTTTGATCATTTAGAAAACATCTTCTGCATAACATCATAACCATGCATATACCTTAGTTCACTCAAGAAACGGAAATATGCTGTCCTCCATGACCTGCTCGTGATCAGAGGAGCCACAATGACCCAAAAACCAACTATGAATCCAGATATCACACTAATAATCAAGCCCCAATCTGTTCCACGTGATACATCATCTTCTTCATGATCTGTATCAGGGCCTCAATTCTTGAACAACGTATGCTGAGGGGATCTCCACATAGTTCGTTGCCAACAAAGCACGACTCATTAAAGCTCTGAAGTTGAGTACTTGAGGGGATTCTACCCGTCAAATTGTTGTAAGACACATTGAAGCTACTCAAGGAGCTCAAGCTTGACAAGCTCATGGGAAGTTCTCCTGAAAGCTTGTTCAATGACAAATCAAAAGATTCAAGTTCTTTCATGTCACCAATCTTCTCGGGGATCCTTCCAGTCAAATGATTTCCTGATAAATTTAACGATTTTAACTTGATCAGGGTTGTTAGCTCACCTGGAATGTGGCCAACAAGATTGTTATTCGAAAGGTCGAAAAACCTCATCAATTTAAGAAGACTGGTGTATATGTACTCGTGTCCCTTCATCACCAGTGATACGCCACTACGTTCTTTCTGACCGGCCCCTATACCTACAAGAAAATCATAATCTGGCAGACTTATTTTCCCTGAAAGAACGCTAAAGTTGTTGAAGCATCTTGGAATATCTCCTATTAGCTTGTTATTTGAAAAATCCAAAATTCGAATATGGGAAAGATAACAAAGCTCGCGAGGAATATTTCCAACGAAATTGTTGTATCTCAGGTTAAGGAGTTTCAAAGAAGATATTTCTGTCCCAATCCAAGATGGAATGCTTCCATAAAGTTCATTTCCACTAAGTTCAAGGATCTCCAAGTATTTCAAGTTCATAAGAGAAGCAGGTAATTTCCCTACGAGCTTGTTCCCATGCACGTTCAATGATTTCATGTGACGTAAACGACCCAGTGTTCTCGGGATCTCACCAGAAAAATTATTATTCTCCAAGTTCAAGTATGACAATCTCTGCCACTTTTCCCAACACTCAGGAATGACGCCCGTCAAACTGTTATTTCCTAAACTAAGCATATCTGTCTCTTTCACACCATCAGAACACAAAAATTGATGTAACAACCCCACAAACAAATTATTTGACAGATCCAAAAGCATTAGAAATGAACCATTTGATACATCAGGTAATTTCCCCCCAAACCTGTTAGAGCTTAAGTCAAGTAAGCTAAGTGTTGTGGATATACCCGAAAGTGTTAACGTACCTTGAATTTGGTTTTTTGATATATCTAAATCGCTTAGATAGGGTAATGATCTGCAAAATGACTCGGGTATGGGTGAAGAAATGTTTGTATTGCTTATGTTCAAATTTACCAAATCCTTTTGCAATTGAAGCCACAACGGAAATTGAGGCCCTAAACCCCAAGTGTGCAAATTCAAACTCACTAACTGGAAAGGGGGAACCCAGTTTGCAAGTTGGGGTCGGAGGATTAAATTGTTTCCGTCTCCACTCAGATATTTCAAGCGCACTAGTTTGGCAAAGTGAGTTTCTGTTACGACACCTCTCAGAAAATTGGAAGAAAATTCTAAATTTTCCAAATTTGAAAGTTGACCTAGGCTATTAGGATGGTGGCCATCAAATTGGTTATACGAAAGAAGCAAACTTTTTAACAATGAAAATCGTCCAATCAAGTCAGGAAGACTGCCATTTAGCTGGTTACCTGTAAGATCTAAAACCTCCAACCATGACAATCGCCCTATGGAGTTTGGAATAGTACCAGAGATGTCGTTATCGCGAAACTGTAAGTACTCCAAATGCTTGAATTGTCCAAGTTGGTCTGGTAGAAGACCAGAAAGTCCTGAGTAGTACACGGATAATGATTCCAAACAAGGTGATTTGCATTCTAGAAAACTTTCAAGAAGATATGTCAAACTAATGTTTTGAAAATTGTTTTCTGACAAATAAATATGTCTCAAGTTACAAAAGTTACCCAATGATTTAGGTAACATGTTGGTGAGCTGATTCCCTGACAGGTCAAGGCTAAGAAGAGAGGTCAAGTTGTGAAGGGAATCAAGAGTGGTACTGGAAATATCGCAAATGCTAATATCCAACGAAAGTAGGTTACTGGGAATTTTCCACGAAAGTGGAAGCAGACCTAACTCAGTCATCATAAACCTATACGGCCCATATTATTATTCTTGGTTAAACATTATAGGTTTGTATTCTTTTATCCTTTAGGAGATAAAACACATCGGAAGTCTATCATCTAAAGGTGGATGAGTCAAACTAATAATATGTAAAAGTGGAAGACTAATTTGATGGAAATAACCTTTTTGCCTTTTACAATCCTACTCATTAATAGGCAATGAAACGACCACGTCGTCACTGTTATGTACTTCAGACAAATACTACATTAATCTTTTGGATAAAGCTCGTAGCATTAAAGAATGGTTACCTGAGTTATTGACTAATTGCGTGTCCATTTTGTTGCTCTATCAAATCTCTTGTGAACACACAAACACAAAGCATCTGCACAGTTAAACATTAATCTGGCACCCCTTTTACAAAATACAGTACTCTCATACATCCTGCTTAGAGGTGGCAGAATGGGCGGGCGGGCGGGCTAAACGAGCGGCGGGCTAAACGGGCACGGGCGAAACGGGCGGGCTAAACGGGCGCAAGCTAAAAAATATAAAAAACATATAAAAACCCACAAATAAAAAATAAAAATACTTGTTTGAAAGCCGGGATAAAAAATTTAATAAAAAATATTCGTTATACTAATTTGTATTTTACAAGTGCGTCCGTTAAGCCCATTTAGTTTCTTACATATGCGCCGTTTAGCCCATTCATTATAAAGAATGGGCAAAAAGTGCCCCATCCTTTTTTGAAAATGGTCAAAAAGCGCCCATATGTATCAAAATGGGCAAGATTTGCCACCTCTAAATCCTGCTGAATAAGTTCAAAAATCATAGTATGTTTTAACACTTCCAGAAATCGGATACCAAGGATGATTATTGTCAAATATCTTAAATGCCCCCATAGAAATGAATAGCATCAAATACAGAATTCCTATAAAGCTATTAAACGAGAAATCGATTACGCCAGTAACTATATCTACATCGATCCATATCCATAAAAATGGAACACCTTTATTTTATTGATTTAGAACTAACACGAAGTAGAGTTACCTATTCCAAAAGACTCACTCCATGAAGTAACTCAACATGATTCCAGTAACCCTATTTATAAGTATGTAATAAGAGGGCCAAAGTTATAACTTATCTCACTCCGAGTAAGTGTCAACTTTGACACTTTGACCATAAATATTATCGGGTCGTTTAGGAAGTCAAAACGACAATTTTTTTATTTTTATAGGGTTAATTTTAAATGTATTAGGAAAGAAGATAACTTCCCAATTATCTTTCTTCTCCTATAAATACAAATTTTACGGTTTTTGTTATTCACTACAAAGTTCGACATTCTACATTCTACATTCTACATTCTACATTCTACATTCTACATTCTACATTCGACTTGGGTTTGTGAACACGAGCAACATGAACAAGGACACCAAGAAACGCCTTGCTCCATCCGAGAGTGATTCTCAGTATATTGGTCGGGTAACTCGAAGCAAGACTTCCAATGATCAACAAAGTATGTGTTAATGAAAAAATAAAAAAAAATTAATTGGCATGCAACTTCATTGATTAACTTGGTCTTTGTTATTGGATCCACAGGGTTTGAAAGTCCAGATCATTTATACAAGTTTGTTCAGGAAGCACTTGCGCTTGAGGAGCAGCTGAAGATGAATAAGAGCGATAAGGATTTGAAAACGAAATTGCGTCATGTTAAGGACATTATAGCCAATGTTACTAAATACTACATATTATGTGAAGTTCTACCATCTAGCTGGAAATAGTATGTTCCATGCCTTTATATTCATAAATCATACTTAGCTTAAATCTGCCCTAATTTTAGTGTATCTTTTTGTTTAGCTCCCAAGGGAGCAAATAATTGTGTTTATGTTTCGTATCAAATCAAAGTTAGTTTTCTCCTTCTGTACTCATGCAGCTTTTCCCTTTTCTTGCAGCAATCCGAACACCGCCCACACCCTTGTGCCCAAAGTTTTTCTTCCTAAAACAAACACAAAGAAGAAAGTGGAGAGACCTCGTAAGCAATTTTCATCTATTTTTGGCCCATTTTCTTATTGATGTTTACCTTTGCTAATAAAAAGAAGAATAACAATCCAGCAAGTTCTTTAACTTGTTCTTTTTTTATTTGGGACATGTTGTAGACTAATACAAGTAAAGGAAAACAGTTTTCTAATTCTATATTTGATATATGATCGACATGGACGAAGTAAATGAGACATATGGTGTAATCATACAGAGATAAGGATTATATATTACAAAACTGAATATTTTTCTATGTTGCTAGAGACAAGTTAAGGGGATTCAGATGTTTGTTAAAGATGAGTTCCTAATGGTAACTTTGTAACTTTTTCTCTTTCAGGGAACCCGTGTATCGATCATGTTCCGTTGGATAAACGGGGGCAGAAAGCCTGGCTGGAATTCAAAGAGCTCGATGCAGCAGCTGGAATTGTATGTATACGATTTTCTGTCTCTTTTTATGTTCGTCTATATACACCTACTACATCCACAGTTCAGCACACACATTTACATGTTGGTATGAACATATTTCATCACATATTTCATGTGTGTCGCAGACTGCACGTGATTGCATAACTTATCCGATTGATAAGAAAACAGTAACGCCAGTCAAAAAGGAGAGTCAGTTCTTCAATTTCATTGGTGATTTTTCTCTCCAGGCCTTCAACAAGTCCTATCAGATGGTATTGTTACATTCCACCTGCTTTCGACTTCTGAGACTGTTTTACTGTCATTAACCGTTTTACTTGTAAACAAAATTTATGTTGTCAGTATGTTAACAAGAGCAGCAATGAGAACATCAGCGAGGCTCGATTCGTGAAGTGCTATTACCATAAACTGTCTTCATCTTATCTCTTCTGCATGACCATAGAGGCTATTGAACAAGGGAACCTTGGATCCTATGACGCCTCAGTCGAGTGTAAATTCGATGATGGTGCAATAGCTCTGGACAAGTTTGTTCTTACGGATCGTAAGCCATCTGGTATGTCATATGTGATCACTGGAGTATTTCATGAGATGATTTGCTTATCACTTTCGTAAACCATCTGCTACAAAATGCAACACCCTTTATGATACAGTAGGACAGTTGCCTATTAATTCGAGTTTTTCCTCTTATAATCTCTTTACATTAAGAGATGACAACAATCTAATCCATTTATGTAAAAATGGGTTTATTCGGCTTACAATTTATCACCAATGGGCCAAATGGGTACATTTTTAGAACCTGGTAAAAATAAATTACAAAAAAAACCTATCACCTCTAATAATTCTCATAAACTACTACAGTAGTATTATAACTTGGCTTATATAAGCTGAATATACAACAGCTCTTTGTGATATCACATGCCCTTATGCCTTAACTTGCATACAGGTAAGCGAGAAGGGGTCAAATTCAGCCGGAAATCCACATATGAAACTATAGAAGGTTAGTCTTCCAATTATGTCTATGAGATTTCTATGTCTATTTTCTTTTCTGTTGCAAACTTAATCGTTGATCTATCTCTCACCTCGAGGAACAGAGAATCACTATAGGTCTCTGAGACTTGCATTCATCATCTGCATTAAATGTGCTATGCTTTCTGTCTACACATTAAGATTAGGTCCTGTTTTTTAGTATCTTTTTATTGACAATGATTTCTGAAACTGGACAGAGATATCCACGTTAAAGCAGCATACATATATATGAAAAATTTTTGTACTCCTTTTTTGACAAGCATACATAGTATCTACATGTAATAGTTTCTGCTACCATACTTCAACCTTTCTTCTTTCTTTATATTGATTGGAAGTGGTCAGTTTCACTCCTTAAAGCAAAAAAAACTTCTTAAATTCAAATATATGAATCAGAACCCTTCCGTTGGGTGTGTGCTTTTGTTAGTTCCCGTATATTAAAACTTCTGGTATGTGACACATTTTGTTTAACTAGTTGCGTACACATTTGTCGTCTTCTTCCGACCCATCTAATTGTGAAGGGATTGGTTTGGGTTACGTATAACCATTATATTAAAGAAGGTTAAGTTTAATAGTTTCTAAAACTTTACATGATTCGACCAGCCAATCTGGTAGTACGACCTACGAAGTTGATACTGAATGTTAATAATAAATTTACCTGTAGATCGCTGGAGTGATCCTGAAGTCGATTACGAGCTTTGCGGGATGGTGCGTAGGAGGACTGGGGGTGGTGGTTATGACTTCCGTAGCCCAAAAGGCTGGAACAGGTTAGCTGTTTATCTTGGTAAGTACATTGGAAGTCTGATTATCATTAATCTTGATGTGGCTTGTGATTCTTATTTTTCAGATGGAATCACTTTTGATGGCTATGGTGAAGTATCTATAAGCAAACCAATGACATCTCTTAGATATATAATATCATCTGGATCGATCTTTGGATTGTTGTTTGAATGTAAACTTGGAACACAACTAATTAAGCAATGCCTAGCGTAGATGGAACAGGACGTACCTCTCTCTATGATGTATTACGTACCATATTTAATCCAA
The DNA here is from genome assembly GCA_025667525.1 of Glebionis coronaria. Classification (NCBI taxonomy): domain Eukaryota; kingdom Viridiplantae; phylum Streptophyta; class Magnoliopsida; order Asterales; family Asteraceae; genus Glebionis; species Glebionis coronaria. Next base: position 443,993,113 of record CM046876.1, on the reverse strand, counting down.
GTTTGCATGTCGTGATGTAGTGTAGTTTAATTTCTAGAGACTAATGTCTATGGTTTTGTGTTCTGGTGTGGTGCAAATTGCTACAAATGTCATGTAATGGGATGAAGTTGTAGGTTTTTAAGCATGATGCTTGTTTTGGTTAGCGTATATTCTTCTCATTGGCAATGGTAGTTAGACTTGAACTACAAAATGAATACAGATTCATCATGTGATTTTTGTTTTTCAAATTGTGGGTTTTTTGTCAAGTATTTCCACATTAATTTATACTGTATTTGACTATTTTCTAAGTTAACAATAACCTCCCCCGGGATAAGTTTTACAGCTTTTGGTCATATGTAACTATGAATAATAGAACTCAAGTTTTGAAGACTATATGGTAGCTTCGGACATGCATGGTCATACTTGTAAAAGATCACAATGCATGTTAGAACTTCATAAATGCAGCTTGTTGAACATTAATCTCATGATGAATAAGACTTGCAGTAGTAAAGAATGGTTACCTGGTGCGTACTTGACTTGTGTGTGAATTCAGTTGCTCTATCCACTTTTCTCACAATACAGAACATAAAGCAGCGGTACACTCAATTTCTCTGTTCCTGAATGGCAAGTTGGCAACACTTTCCAAGAGACATTAGACGTGTATAAGAATCTCTACAGAGTCGTCTCATACAACCTACTGGGTAGATTTTATGAGATACATGGGTCATATTTTTTTAACTTTTCCAGAAAACGGAGAGGATGATTTTGCCAGGTTCCTTATTGGCCCAAAACGGTAGATAATTTTTGGAAACAGGAACACTTTTAAATAAGATTATCGGCACAAGACTCAAGTATGCAGCAATAAAAAGCATCTGTGTAGCAGCATACACGTTTCTATGATTCTATATTAATAAAAACTTGAATACTTGGTGCAGCACTTATACTTTAATTTATGAAAGTATATAGCAATCTATATATAACGCAGTGTCATACATTATTATGGTGGACAGATTGAATAACTTATTCAGGCTCAAAGATCATATCCTTTAGCAATTCCAGAATAGGGACGACAGAAACTTAGCATTGTCAATCAATCATGCATTACAAAGAACGACTCCTGCAACATACCTTAATGCCCAAAGAATTACAGGATCGAACAAAAGGGGATACTCTAAGCAACCCTACTACATAGGCAAATATACACAAATTTAATCAACTAACTCAAGATGACTTAAATAACCCAATAACAAAAGTGGCAAGCTTGAATTGCTTTCCGAAATGCAACTCACTACCAGGTAATAGGAGCACCAAAGCCAAAATATGGCAATATTTGATCAAGGTCTTTGCAGATACAATATCATCTTTCAACTCCAAAAACACCTTCCTTTCTTATCACATACTTAGAACACGAATAAGGCAAATGCGGCGCAAAAACAACATGAAGTTCCCTCCTTTTTCCTCTTCTCACCAAACTATCATCACCCAAACCATCCCCAACACCTTCAACCACATCACACATAGACAAAAACAACCTCGTGTTAACACAATTCGCCCACGACAATCCCAAAGCAGGACAAACCCGTCTCCCAGAAGTCCACAACCATTCGATATTCCCAACTCTTACCCCACTCGTCCCCCCATCATCCATCAAATCCACCACCTGATTCGTCACCACAACCGCAACACCAAACCTCTTGGCAATCCCTTTCAAACACGCCGAAATCTTAAAAAACAAATCACACCTCTTCCTCAAATCACCCGCATTATTTTCAAAATCACTCCTAAACAACGCCGCTATCGAATCAATCACAATCATTTTCACATCCAGCTTAGTCTCCTTGTTCGCTAAACAAAAACTTAAATGAGACAATGTATCAAACAGTTGGTGCGCGTCATGAACTTCACGCGTAAAAATAAAATCTCCCGGGTCACGCGCTGATTGGAATAAAATGGGGTGAGTGGATTGGAAGGATTTAACGAGCTGGGAGAAACGGCGATAAGGGAAGGGGAACTCGGTGTAGAGATATAGCGAGGAGCCGTTGAGGCCTTTATGGGTGATTGGGAGCTGTGAAGTGAAGAGGAGTTGTAAGGAGAGTTGGGTTTTGCCGCAGCCACTTTCGGAGACGAGTTCGGTGATTGAATTAGTGGGGATTCCGCCCCCGAGAGCCTTGTCGAGGATCGGGCAGCCGAGTGTGCAGAATTGAGTTGCGGGTGGCCGGATTAAGAGGTTTTGTGGGTTCATTTGGTGGATGTGTTTGCAGATCTAAAAGAGGGAAAATTGTTTTTATTGGTTTTGTTTTTCAAGTTTGAATTGAAATGTTTCGCGGGTTTTTATTTAACTATTTTGCTGCTTAGAATTGTGTTTTTCAATAAAAAGTTACATAAATGGCCATATACGGAGTAACAAATAATACCCCTAAATTTTTATTTTTTTATTTTTTTAAACGACACTTCAATCTCATTGATATCCGACCCTCGAGTTATACCATCCATAACCTATGACCTGAACCCATGACCAAATCCTCCTTCCCAAGCTCGAGGAGGAACCCAGGTGGCCAACTGCTCTAGACCAGTTGGTTCCTGAATTTTTTCTTTTACTCTTATTTTTATAAAAAAAATTACTATAAAACTGTAAAATAAAAATAATAAAAACAAAATATAAATATAAAATTTAATAAATCAATAATAAAACATGAAAAAATATGGAGCAGTAAACTTGCAGTATAAAATTTTACAAATTATAACAAGTAAAATACAAAAAATACCTAAAGAAAAAGCACCAAAAGTATATCAATACATTCGATAGAAAGAGGGCAGATGTGTTAGGACTTAGGAGAGTATGAATAACATAACGTCCTTGTCTAGCGTTGGCCCAAGGTTTTAGATAGCGTGAAACGTAACGAGTCGGCATGTTTGAGTTTCACGTTTTTGCAAGCTACGGCGAGTCACGGTGTTTTCCAAGCGTGAATTAAAGCGTTACAAAATATCAAAAATATATAAGTTTAAATATTTATATCATACTATAAATATATTGAGATCACAAAATGTGTAAAAAATAAGGAATAAGGTTAAGAAAGTATTTTTGAATGTAATATTTTTCATTTTTTTATATAAAAATACGATGTTTATCGAAATTGAATTTGAAAAAGCTTCTACGGATCTCGTTTTATCGCGTCTTGTCCCCTTTTTTCACTTATCATTTCACTTCAAACCTTAAGTTGAAGCCTTAGTTTATTGCGTGGCGTGGACGTCAAGTCTCACGTCTTTACGAAACTTTTATGAGACTTTTGCGAGCCTTTTAGAACCTTGTTTGTGGCATTCGAAACCCCTACTACTCTGCCTTTTACTATATTTTGTGCGTTGATGGTATATCGCGTCTTCTGTCATATTGACTATTTGACATCAACCCAAATGAGAAATTATATGAACTCAAGTGTTTGAACTAGGGCCGAGCATGGCAGATTCAAAACTGACCCGAACCGGATCAGACTGATTCGCACCGCACAATTTCAGTTCGGTCCGTGGTTTTAGACCATTTCGGTCCTCGGTCCGGTCCGGTTCGGTCTTACCAAAAATCTCGTCGATTATGCCTAATAGGACCGAACCGGACTATTTCGGTTCGGTCTCGGTCTGGGGTTTCGGACCATATTGGTCCTCGGTCCGAACCAATGCTCAGCCCTAGTCTGAAGTCTGAACTACTGTACTCCATTTACTTGGTTTAACGATTTTCACTCTGACTATATGAAACCAACCCAAATGAGAAATTATATGCTTCTGGTTTAGCATATGATATGGGTAAGCATGTATGTTAAGTAATTTTATGTAATTGGAAAGTCCAAGATCATGATTCATGAGCATAGACCAAAGGTGCTTTAACCTATTCTTTCATTGACAACCTTCACCTCTCAAGTTGCGTTGCTGTAAGCCTGGTTTCTTGCAATGCCCATCAGCGTAGTGCAAATCAACAACATTCTCCAATCTTCTTTCGCCATAGCTCTGAGATTAATTTTGAATAGCCGCCACAGCAAGGAGATAGGTCCACAATGACAACTTGCTATAATGAGGCCTAAAGACCCTATGGAAGATTCCTAAACCATAATCCATAGACCATAACATGTTAATCAAGAATGAATCCAATCCTTCATTCACAGGATCCAAACACCTAAAATATTTTCTTGAAAATTTATTTTATTTTTTTTGGTAACCGTGATTTCCGACACAAAATTTTCAAACTGCAGTAACAAAATTCAATATCAAATTGAAAGTTGGCCATCTTTTTTAGCATAGGCAAGGTTAAAGGGTTGTGCCAAACTGCAAAATACAGATTCACCTCTACCTTCTGTCATTCCGTGTCATGTCATCAGTATTTCTGTCAAATTCTAATTCAGCTGATGTTCAAGTACACACAAATTGAGATGTGGCAACAACATGAGCTGTGGTATTAAACAGGCTCATACCAAGCCTACTTCAACCAATGTTGATAACAATAGGTAGCAGCAGTACTTAGACGTATGAGGCAAAACTGGTAACATTAATAACATGACACTATGCAGCGGTATTGTGAACACAGCAACCTAATTCATCTGATCAATTAATTCCCTGTATACTCTATGGCCATACTTGCTTTCGAAACAAGTTGGTCTTATAGGCAATCCCTTATTTCGACTAAGATAGTCTGGACACTCGAACAACGTATACTTTATCTCTATAAGCGCCAATCACCAACAATCAGTGACAGACTGCAGCATAGTCTTTGTGATTCTATTACTCGGATTCCAATCAGCCATGTCACTCAAAAGTCAAAACAGACTAACCATGTTTCTAAAATGATACCATCACTGCTTAAAAACCCATTCACTTGAACAGTGTTGTCAATGTCAACCACTCTGCACGATATTGCATTTGTTTTCCTCGGTTCGACTAGTAACAAATTTAACTTGAAATTTGAAACTATTGCCATCTATTCCAGAAAAACACAATAATCTCATTACAATCTCGTCAGAAAATTGATATTCAATCTGGCAATCAAACAGTTTACGCAATCCTGGTGGCCTAATAGCATGTTTGTTGTTCCTCAAAATACTACTCGGTGCATTTCATTTACTTAAACAACATACAGATCCTTACTGATATAAACATAAACCAAAACAAAGTAAACGCAAACACAAGAATCAAGCGCAACAGTCAGACTGAATAGCCACAGCCACAGCTAAACCTGTGTTGAACAAACTCATACCAGGCTTATATCTTTCAGTATTGATACCTAATACAGTAACATCAAGATTTGCAACATATCCTGCTGATTACTGCTGGCCCCAATCCAATTCATTTAATCAAAATCAGCAGGTTATCATTGGATTTTAGACCTTACTCGAATATTATGTGCTACTTTATAACAGCTTTGCTTTACAAACAGGATTCAAACGCTATCCCTTCTTGAGTTCTTCCATCTAGTAGAATTTAACACTAACAACATAACCTGGATCAGCCGTGCTAAAGTGCACCAAAACCGAATAATAATAACATTAATTCCAATTAATCAATAGATTCAAGTGGACATTTAAAAATACAATCATATGGGCATAACATACCAAAAAAAAAAGTCTAAATCATTACAGTGTTGATATTCAATTAAGAGTCAACACAAACCCTAGACTTATGATATTCAATTAACCAAGTTATATAACAAAATAATAAAAGCAATTAAACGGAAATACAGAAATTCATATTAATACAAAGCAGTGATTCAATTACAAGATGTAACAAACCACGTCTAAACATCACCTAACCGCAGATCTAAAACATAACAAAGTTAACGACAGAACAACCACCCTTACAAACCCTAATTTGAAATCTAACCCCCAAAGCCGTAAAGGGTACGGCCTTGTCTCTTCAACGCATACACCACATCCATTGCTGTGACTGTCTTCCTTCTAGCATGCTCAGTGTAGGTGACAGCATCACGGATGACGTTCTCCAAAAATATCTTCAACACGCCACGTGTCTCTTCGTAGATCAGACCGCTGATACGCTTAACACCACCACGACGAGCTAACCTTCTAATGGCTGGTTTGGTGATACCCTGGATGTTATCACGAAGGACCTTCCTGTGACGCTTGGCTCCTCCTTTGCCTAAACCCTTTCCTCCCTTTCCTCTTCCTGACATTTTTTGAAAATTTTGAATTTGGATTTAATTGATTGTTATTTGTGTGTGTTAATACAATTGGGGGGATGTGGGTTTATATAGTGGTGGGTAGGAGTTTGTGCTTTCTTTAGGGGTGTTGTGATCGTTGGATTATTGAAGTGTCAAGTAAAGAGGGCCGTTGGATTCTGGATGGAAATGATGTAAATTGGTGGAGTTTGTGCTTTCTCAAAGGGAGTGGTTATCGTTGGATTAAAAGGTGTGAAGCAAGGAGGGGCGTTGGATCCTGATCCGTGTGATAGAAACGGTGTGTTGTCATTGGCTGAGTTGTGTGAGTGCGGATCCGCTTTTTTAAATGCAAAAGCAAAATACAAATTGTTCAAATCGAATACTTGATAAAGAATATACTAACGCATTTTCCTAAGTATGCGTACAACGGGAGACCGATTAACTAAGTCGATCGACTGTCACAGTCCTTCGGCACTAGATCGAGCCGTAGTTGCGATCGAATTACTCGATCATTAATTTGATTAATAGAACGTGCATGTGACCTAGTTAACAAAGGCACAGAACTAAGAAAAAAAACTAAAACTTTTGATATTTTAAAAGATAAAAATAAAAAACGCTTTGAAAAAGTTAAACATTGAATCAGTATAAATATTTAGCTCATTTAATTTTCAAAAAAAATACACTACAATTGAAAGAAAAGATTGAGCACGCTATATTAGATAGTAAATTCAAAATTAATGAATACGACAATTGTGTTTAGAGCTGTAGGTGTCGTGACATCGAAAAAAGACTGTCAAATCATCATAACACTAAGGGCATCCACTATGGTAGGTTTATACAAAGGTTTATAATCATGAAGAGGTTTATAATTCATTTTAACCATAGTGGATACTCATTTCATGTCTAGGTGGAATGAAGAGGTCCTAATTCTTGAACCTCTTTAAAAATTTAATACATTTAATTCGTTTGTTATGTAAAGCATTTTATGAAGTTATAAAGGTTTATACTATAGTGAATGTAGGTTTATAATGTCAAAAGGTCTAAAAATTAATGATGTATCAATGTATAAACCTTTACTAAAGGTTTATCATAGTAGATGCTCTAACATCACTCCTTTTAAAACGATGTTTATATTTTAATCACTCCTAAGTTTTGTTAACGACAAAACATCAAATATATTTTTACACTTGTGTTACAAACAACACTAAAGTTTTAGATAAATTATTCTATGTTTCTAACTTTTATTAAAAGTTCTCTACACTTATAAGGTTTTTGTATAAACATAACATATGCAAAAATACACATACTCTCTATATCTCTGAAATACAAAAGTCAAATCGTGTGTAATCTTGATTGAGTGTGATATTGAACAAGGCATTTATGAGGCAACAAAAGTCACAGGTCACATACCACACGTAGAGGGACGGACCCCTATGGGAAAGGGTCCACGGAGTCCATGATCTGTTGATGTCTTTACTTATAAATACCAAACATTCTCCAAGATTTTTATAAAAAAACCCATTTTCTCTCTAATCTCTGATAATCTATAACCCTCTAACCTTTATTCTTCTCTCATTCTTGTCTTTTATGATATAGATCTTACTCTTCTTGAAGATCATTTACAAGAACTTTATCCCTAAACTTTGATCATTCAAAGTTTACTTGTGTGATTATGTTAAGTGTTATCTATACAATCATCATTGTTGTACCAATTCATATACTACTTGTGTAATAGGTTGGTTAGTATTTTAGTCCTCAAATACATAGTGTGAAGGGAGTTGTTGTACCCGTGTAAAGAACACGACATCCTATCTTAGGTGTCGGTGAAGATTGTAAGTGACGTGTAAGGGTTTCTCCACCGGTAAAAAGGAGGTTGTTCACTAGTGAAAGTTGAACTCTCGAGTGGATACTCAAGGAGTGGAATTAGGGGCAAGATAAGTGAGATATTGTTAGATCGAACCACTAAATATCCTTTGTGCATTGTATTCTTTCTCTATCTCTATTACGTACTCAATCATACTTGATCCATATCCTCACTAATCACATAAAAAGTTTCAAAGAAGTAAATTTTAAGCTATTTAACCCCCTTATAGTTTTCCACAATTGGCATTAAGAACTACGTACTCACGATTTTTAAAGTATATTGTATTTTAAAACTTGAATCGATCCATAGATTCTGAAAATTACAAGGAAGATCAATCTATGCAAAAGAGCACCACTATTTGAAATCAATGGTTTTATATATTGGAAAACCCGTTTTGAAACTTACGTGAACTCTAAGACTATAGATATTTGGTACATAATCATTGAAGGTGATTATGCACCAACGGACAAGATTATCACTACTAACCAATTTGAGTCGGTTCCACGTGAAAGGCAAACTAGTGATCAAAAGAAAATGTTGGGAAAAACAATGAAGCCAAAATGATGCTCTACTTAAAAAGGAATATGAAAGAATATTTATGTGTCAAACGGTCAAAGAAATTTGGCACTCGTTAATTGTCACACATCAAGGAAACTCACAAGTCAATGATAACAAAATTGATCTTCTTGTTCAACAATGTGAGCAAATTTTCTATCCTTGAAAAGAGTCAACTGATGTAGGATTTGCTCGGATTAACATTATCATTACTTCACCACTCAAAGCACTTGACGAGACTTTCTCTACTGGGAAATTTGTCATGAAATTCCTTAGGGCACTTCATCCGAGATGGAGAGCTAAAATGATAGCCACCGAAGAATCTAAAGATCTCTCGAACTTATCGTTAGATGAGCTTATCAGGAATCTCTAGGTGTATGAGATGGTAACATAAAAGGACTCCGAGATCATCAAAGGAAATAAGGAGAAACAAAGATCAATCGTTTTGAAGGCTAGAATTGAATCTAGTGATGATGATGATCAAGATTCCGATAGCAACGACGAAGAATATGCCATGGCGGTTTGTGACTTCAATAAATTTTTCAAATGGCGAGGAAGATTTGTTAGGCAACCCATTGATGACAAGAAGGCGTCTCGGAAATCTTTCGATATCAAGAAAGGTAAAGAAGAAAGGAAATGTTATTCATGCGGTTGTTAGCCTTAAAATATTGAGTCAAACAAGAATATTCGGTCATAGGTTTATATTGTAATATTTATTAGAACGTTGTAATAGTTAGTTAAAATAGTCGTGACATTACGGGCTTGATGGCTAGCTTAAAAGGCCTTTTTCAAGGTACTAAGCATTTATTCAAGCCCGATCCTCAGACAACCTAGATTCTAGTAGTGATCAAGATTTGAGGCACAATTAATCATAAAATCTGGCAAAACACATGCTTACTGATTTTAGCTATATTATCCAAGTTTATAACATGCAACTTGCTTTAAAAACTTACCAAACTGAAACCTAAGCACATACAATACCTTGTAACTACCTAGTGAGTGTGTTAGACAGGTTACAAGCAAAATCTAAACCATGTAAACCATGTTAAACCTTGATCCAAACACCCTTTACAAATCTGAAAATTAACTTTTTCAAAGAAAATCAACTCAAAACCTATCCAAACTGAATACAAATGCTACTAACATGCATGACAATCATAAATCAGCATAACAAACTTACAAACTTACACTTAAACACTTGCACAAAAAATCATGCCAAATCTCATAAACACCAATTAAGAACACTGAAAAGGAGAACAAGGATTTTACCTTAAGGGACCTACATCCAGGTCCCTTAGTGGCTGCTTAGCCACCTCCAACAGACCCGGGTCTGTGCAGGACCTTGGACAAGCTCCAACTTGAAACCTGCTAAGAAAGAAAGTAGAACACAAAATACCAACTTTCTGAATTTTTTTTTAAAACCTTTCAAACCTTTTCAAAACTTTTCTCAAATGTTTTCCTTTCAAATAACCTTAACCAATCAAGTTACAACCTGGAAATCCAACTCTCAGAACAAAACTTCACCAAGAAAAATCAATTTTCAGAAACCTTTTTTTGAAAAACTTCAAACACCAAATGTTTGAAGTAATGTTTAGTGGAACTCAGATTTTTACTCAACAAACATATACCAACTTTTAAAACTCATAAAAGGAATTATAATTTCTCAAAAAAATACCAACTTTATAAATAATTAAAAAGGAATTACAAGTTTGAGTTAAAAATCTGGAACAAGAACAAAATGCTAAGCTAGGGGTGCCTTATATATGGCTTACACGATTTTTCTAGAAGCTCAAAATTAAAACCCTAGTTGCTACTGATATTCCTAAACTACCCTTGAGTCTTGTGAGGAATCTTGGTCAAAATTTGCCTCCATGTGATTTTTCAGAAGTCCAGCTGTTAAAGGATTCATCTTGGACGCTTGTTTGGACTTGGGGACCAAGGAGATTCATCCAGTCGTTCATTTGGTCGGTTTTTGGGGGTTTGGGTGAAAATGACATGAGCAGGGAATCTCATGGGGGTCCAGGGGTTCACATGGGTTTGTTTGGTGAGTTGGGTTTTGGTGACAAAGCCACCAATTAGCCATCTGGAAAGATTGAGTCAAACCCACCCTTTGTTTATGGCTTAATTGGAACTGGGGATTAACTAGGGTTTATGGGTAATTAGGGGGAGTTTAATCTGTTTTTGGGAAAGGGTTATTTAAAAATTGTGTTTGGGTGGGAAATAAAGGAGGGTTGATTGGGTGTTTTGTTGACCAGGTTTATTTAATAAACCTGGTGGGTTGGGTTGCGGGTTTGGGTAGGGTTTGGGTATGGATAATGGGTAGGGTCGGGTTTAGCTGAGGTGTCATGGTGTGAGTGGTGGGTGAAGTTTATATGTCTGGGCAAAAATTGTCACACCCCCAATTTATCAGAGTAATACAACACAATGGGGTGCGACGGTCATGACTATCACAAGACATAGATACAAAGAACGACTATTTAAAAGCCGTTTTAATTTAATTAAAAGCATAACTTGTTTCGGAAGCGAATTACACAAGATCATAATAAAACATTGTTTCAAAAGACTTTAACATTGATCCAAATGTCCATACACTAATCACGAACATTTTCATTTAAAAATCTCCCATGCATAACCACGTCACTCCTCCGTCTTGATACCTGAGAAAAACATTACTAAAGCGTCAACACAAAGGTTGGTGAGTTCATAGGTTTAAGTTTAAATAGTGTGATGAACCATAAGATTTTCCAAGGCAACCGGCATATAATCTTATAACAAATACAAGATTATAATCAAAAGTATACGTTTTAATCACCTACGCCTAAGCTCGTGACACCGAAGCGTTAACCTCAACCAACAAGAAATAATAAGAGCCCGAGCAAATGCCTATCCCGAAGCATTTGTAAATCCTCAAATGTAAGTGTATCTAACTTTGGCCACACAACCAAATTAGATAGGGAGGTTAGTCCCGATAGATCTATCCATAACATTCGCGCTTACACAAAGTAATTAACGGTTCACGATAGTGGGCTAAAGCATCTAGGGATATCGCTACTTAGACATCATGTAGGCAAACGTATGAGTTTAAAGCACTTATGTTCTTCCGTTAAAAACAAGCAATGTTCTCACCCCAAAATAGTTAAAGTAATTAAGAGTGGGGCTATGAAACTCACCTCGATGAAGTAGCGAATATGATCAATAAAGATAGCACGAAAAATCAAGGTGCGCAAAACAATGCGCAAACGATCTACTCGTAACCTAAGTAAAATATACGTACTTAGGCTAAATACAAGAATGATAATGTACAATGCACTTGGTTGATATTTCATACTTGCTCTTGATTTATAAAAATGTTTTCATACATTTTTCATGTTTAATCATTTTAGTCACGGGGTCAAGTTTGGGTCTTGATATCTCGTTAAATAATAGCCCGAAAAATAAACGGATTCTCACTATAAAAACTAGGCCGCGAGGTCTTCGATATTTGATAAATATCTCATTTTTATGAAGTCTCTAAGTCTAGAAATTAATTATGCAAAGTAGTTCACTTGTAAACAAAAATAAACAAGTAAGGTCCAATTTTGTACATGTGTAAATCGAACATCTTTGTAAATTTATTGCGGGTTCGTTACTTAACTTTAAGACAAACGGAAAATTGTTTTGAAAACTAGGCCGCATCAAGATTGTCAAGGTATTTTTAGATTGTCGGGGCACGGCCATTTGGTAGGTTAAATATAGGCGCAAAGTAGGGCCTATGAGTCGAAATTCGTTTGTTATATGTACTCTACTAGTTCATTTTTGAAATGAAAAGGAATGAAATCATTTGTGTTCACACACCCACTTGGTTTTTGGCAGCCATGAACACATGAAACAACAAAAGAAGAAACATGTAGGGTATAAATAATGTGAAAGTGAATACACTTAGCTTTTACATTCACCATACATACATGCATGCATCTTATTAGGCCATTTGAGGATAGTACTAGTTTTACCATATTTGTATATTCATATAAAGCAGGAAGGAAAGGGAAGACATCATATACCTTTCTTAACATTAGCATGTATATAATCTCTATTTGCATTTGTTTTGTAGTACTTGGTCTACACACAAACATGTATACAGCCGTAAGGCTTCACGACATTCTTTCTCTCATACTTACATACATCTACACTTCCTATTCCTTTCTTTTTGTTTTACTGTTTTTTTGTCATTGTTTTTACACAGCAAGTCACCTATCACACCATATGGACCCATTTCCTTTACACATACCCACGAATACACAAGCAACAATCTTGTTCTACTTTATGACTTCTTACGCATTTTACTATTGTTGTAACGCCAGGAGTGAAAGGACTATGTTTACACATTTGTTCTCCATCCTACATCCCAACACAACCCAAGGTTTGCTAATTGCTTGAAATACTTTCACACATAAAATATCAATAAAAAAGAAAGGAAAACTGGTTTTGTTTCTTCTGTCCACTGTATACGCAGCCATAGGAGTATGGTTTATTTTTAAATGAAAGTTGTCTTGTCCTTGTCTACTGCTTATAAACACGTACACATACAATGCTTGTATATCTCATGAATTTTGTACATGCCAACTTCTATATTTTCATGGTATAGCTTGCACACACACACACACACACACCATATAAACGTATGTACTTAATAATCACATATTCATCTTGCATATGTACGAAAGAATTGAATAAGGTTGGAGTTTCTCCCTTACACACGCAGCATGCACATATATGTTACTCGATTCTTTATAGCGAAGGTAGGTCATGACACATGTACATGTACTCTTAACCAAGCAGGAAATCATATGATTGGGGCTGGTCTTTGGGTCCTATGTTGGTTTCAGTTGAGGCATATAACACGTATGTTTCATCTTATGTTGGAGACACATACAAGCATGCAATACATCATAGTTCCTATTTATTTGGCTAATGTACATACATGTTGTCATATTTACATGGCCAAGTTGAGAAGTCTGGTAGTACCAAGGAAGAAAAAAAAAGGTCCTGTATGTTTATCATGCATTTCACATACCATATAGTCCAAAGAAAAAAAAGAGCAGGCGTGCCTACTGCTTTCTTACTGCCTTCGCAGCAGGGCACCCCAAGAAGGAAGTAGTTATCACCATTAATACTCGTTCCATTCACACAATGATAATTCATTTAGGTTCGTGTCTTTCCTGACCCTTATTATACACACACGCATGTACGTAGTACGTCCTTCTAGCTATTCAATTTACTTATTCGACTATAACTTAGGTTTAGAATCACAATTTAAAAAGCACTACTTCATGGTTATGTTTGCACACAACCATACATTCATATCAGAACACATTTATGAAATCATGCATACAAGTAAAGTACTACATAAAATCATGTTTTCCCGTCCGATGTTCTGAACCTTTAAGGCCTACGACTCATGCGTACATTGTTTGATCATGGTTTGATTTAGGTTATTACCCGTATGCATAACATATCCCCAACCCGTGACTAGTTTAATGCAAGTTTTTAGTTAGCAAGAGCTTTAGCAAGTATGATTATCAACCAACGCGAAATGAAAAAAAAAAGTTATGGTGACTTACAAGGGTCCTAAGCTAGTTGATGATGGGGATGGAATAGAAATAAAGATCTTAACCCGAATCAAATGTATTCGATCAACCAAATAGTTATTAGCCCATTAGTTCATAACTCAAGCAACCCGAGACCCTTGTTTCTTTCTTTAGTCGTGCCTTGTATCACTGTGCTTAGTGTTTTTCTTTGTGGGTTTAACTTTGAGTGTGTGTGAGTTTAGGAAAGAATGAGGGTTCTATTTATAGGAAACAAGGTATGGGTTAGGGTTACGCAACTTAGTTAGGACTAAGTTAGGATTTAGTTAGCTTTGTAACTAGAATTTCCAAAGGGAACTAAGCATGGGGACTAGGAACTTGTTGGGGAAGAGTAAAAGGTTTGTAGTACTCGTCTAGGGCAGGGAAAAGAGCAGTATGGAGTACTTTCCAACTTAGTTATGGCTGTTGAACATAAAATAAACAAAGAGGTTCAATGGAAGACGGTGTAGTATGTGTTGGTTAAAGAAACAGTGGGGGACCAAATAGTACACAACCATTAAGGTTTGGTGAGGTACACTCTTTTGAAATCTGGAGATGTGAGGGGAGAAATAAACGTGGGTTTATACACAAATAGGGGGGGTCCGGTTTTTGAGCAAGGATAAAACAAAAGGTGGTTTTGTTTTTCTTTCATTTTGGACAAACTTGCAATTATTTTCTTGTTGTGTGAGTATAAAATGTAGTAAGGGTTTAAAACAAAGAAAATATTGTGTCTAATTGAAGTTTAAGTAGTAGTAATTTAACTAATTTAGTTTGAGGGGGAAAAATAAAAGAATATAGGTAATCCATAAGTGTGCCGTAAACATGTTGGGTGAAATATTAAACGTGTGTAGTGAAACTCTTAGGTGAGATGAAATTTAATGTCGCCTATTAAAATAAAAATGCCTAGTACGTGACGTAACAAATAAAAGTCATTCAAGCCATATTTCATATGAACGTTATTCATAAAAATTTAGATTCGTACACAAAATACGTGTAAATAATCGGGAGCATCAATAGACACACAAGTCTAACCCGAACCATCGCATTTCACGTAAATTAAATGGATTCAAAATTCACGTGTGTGACATTCGTAATCCCTTAAATTGAGTTTTGTCCTCAAAACTAGCACGTCGTTATCGTTGTCAAAACAAGAGGTCAACTAAATTTTTACCTCCCTTTTATGGTGTTCAATGCGCTCGTTTTTAGTTTGTTGCTAAGATTAAAATTACTATAATCTTGTTAGGATTAAAACAAACGAAAATTTCTTTCGACATGTACACGATCTTACAACGTTCCCTAACTCTTTTCTTGAATGTCAAATTTTCTCGACGACGTCGGTTTTGGTTAGCGAGTTTTCTCAATGTTAATTTTTGCGTCGTCCCGCATATTATTTCCACTTTAAGGTGTCGTGTATTGTCAGTTTTCGCCTAGGTGACTATATATCGCACATTTGAAAATTGTTCCACATATTTTGATTAATCCCGTTCATATTACCCGTCTAGTTGGTAGTGATAAGTAGCATAAGCGTCAAGGTTTCCTGATTCGGTTTCCCAAAATTAATCGTCCTAACACATGGCGGTCAAGACGTTTCTTCCTTGTAAATGACATTCAATATTAGATAATTGCGTTAATTAATCAATTTAGTTTGCGTTCTTCTTCGTTTATCTCCTTTTTCATGGAGAGGAAACAAAACGGGTGCTCATTTATAACATAATTAAACCATAGTTCGTTTGGATTCCTTCTATGAGGAAGGTATACGATATTTCTTAAGCTTATGAGTACGGTGTGATGCTCAAACATCGTTAGGTAAAATAGATCTTTGTCCGAGTTGTTTTGATATTCCAATTATATACGAAGGCATGCTTATCTCGACGCCATTGTTTTTTTTAACATGGGTTAAGTTACGGCGAGTTCCGGATATCCGTTAAATTTGGATTTTACTCAAATGACGTTTTGTTCTTCTCATTATTATTTAAAAGTTGTTTTCGATTTTCCAACTCTAATATATTTGAGTCTAATTGTCGTCAAAATCAATATGGCGCTCTTAGTTCTTGCGTGTCACATACGCTCTTGTATAAAATAGTGGCGAAGAAAAATAATTATACTAGGTTTACACGTATCGCGTACTCGACGCTTTTACTTAAGACGATATAAAAATGTTTGACGTTCATAGCTCATAATAAATTTTTCTTTGTCGAATAGGGCAACTCGAATATATTTTTCTAGTACTAATATATTTCATTTTTAAGATGACTACTATGAGCATACTCGCGTTCGACCACGATCATACGTAGTTGATCAGGCTACGTACGTCTCGGGACAAACGGTTGTATCCTCCTTTTCATCACAGTTTGACTCTTTGAGGTTGTAATTATATTTTGGTAGTCCACAGTGCATTTTGTTCGTTACCATTATCCACTTTTCATAACCAACAAGTTAGTTCATAGTGCATTTCATTTGTTACCAATGCTCACTTTTCACAATCGACGAAATAATTTCCATAATTATTCGTACTAGTTTCTCGTCGAGTTTATCAATAGTTTTTGTTCTCCACATTGAGTTGGTCGTCAAACCAAGTTCCAAAACTTTACATGGTAGTTCTTACCAAAAATATTTCATTATTAGTTGCGGCGTTTGATTAATAATACCTTTATTAATCTTCTAACTTATATTATTACAATTGTTATTATTCCCACTAATAAGTGGTTTCGATGGTGATTTCTTATAGTAAAAATCAATTTTGATATTTTCTAAAGAATATTTTACAAAAATCTTTTAGTGAAAATTTACTTTATTTATTTCTCTTCGATTGGTAAAGAAAATATTGTTGAAGAAATCCTTTTCTTAAGTAAAATTTTTGGCGGATGAATTTTTCCTCCGACACATGAAAATTTTCTCGTTGGTTAAACAAAAGAGGCTTTAAAGATAAAACAACACGATTTAATTGAAGACTTGGAGTACGGTTACATAATTAAGTACTGTTGGTGGTAACATCGACGGACGTCGAGTCACTTGAGTTGCATAAAAGTAAAATAGTTCATATTACACGAATTTTTCACGCTCTATCCATGACGAGGGTAGAAACCCTTGGGTTGATACTTGAAGATTGTCGGCGCATCTTTCTTGAAAGACAAACGGTGTAAAACGTTGGCGGGGTATTGGACGCTCTTTGCCCTCGAGCTTCCTTCTTGGGCGATTTCAAGTATTTCTTGTCTTAAACGACATTCCTCCATGTAGCGTTCCTTCATATTTTTCTCATGGGACTTTACCACTAGGCAATCACCCTCCAAGTGCCCAAAGTCATCACAAAGCATGCAATGGTTCGCGCAACTACCTTTGTGGTGGTAGTCACACTTGCGGCAATATGGAAGGTTGCCGAGATACTTCTTGTTCAAGATGGGAGTTGTTTTAGGAACATCCTCCCGGAAATTTGTCCTTTCACAACAAGTAGAGGGTGGTAAGGTTTTTCCTTGGTGAACACGCGGCGCTTTCCACGAGTGATTCTTTGGTTTAGTCATAGGGTGAGGGTTAAACCTTTCGGTACCCTGCTTCATGGTGTTAAACCTTGGGTGGTTCTTCAACATATAGCATCTCCTCTCACAAGGCCCTTTTCTTCCACTAACGGTATGATTTACCTTAGTTTTTGAAGGGGTATTTCGAGGTCCAAAAGTGTTAACTGGAGTAGCACTTGTTTCCTTAGCTTTTTCATAAACACTAGGATCCATGGTTCGGTCAACCGTGCGGATACTAGCTTCAAACGCATCAACAGTCCTAATGGCATTTTGGTATTGACGAGTGATGACCTCTTTGAGGTCCTTGCAACCTTGTTCCGTCATTTCAAATCTTCTGTGTAACATTATCGCACAAACGCTGTATATTTTGTTAGTTCTTTCATTGTTATCAATTCTTACGATTGTTCGAATTTGACCAAGCTCTTCTCACAATTATTGTAATACAATTATTAAGGGATCATATCATAAAAATTCGTACATTTCATTCTTGAACTACGTTCCATACATAGTTTTGAAGTTTAGAGTCATTCAACTAATGAATGGCTTCTTTTAGTCTTGACAACACGTCATACATTTATTACAAAACATCATACTTTTATTAGAAAGGCGAGAAAATCCTAAAGACCTAGATGGTGTAGGATTTCTTGAATCTGAGCATGATCCGCAGCTTGCCTAGCCTCGGCATCATCGTTCCTCATTTGTAAAATGGCAATCTGGGACTCAGCAGCCTCAAGAGACTCTCGTAACTCGGCTATCACCAAGTCCTTGTCCTCATCTTGATCGATAAGGTAATCCACATCAACCTCTACATCCTCCAGACGGCCTATCAGGTGTTCTGCATCGAATCCGAGTGCTTCTGAAGTAGGCTCGTCTTTTGGGGAAAAAGCAACATTAGATGGTGGTGATGAAGCACGGTTTCTTTTTCTAGAAGTTTCAGGCATTGTTGAAGGAATAGGAGTGGAGATTGGCATAGTGGTAGTAGTAGAAATATTTGGGACGATGGAAGGAAGTCCCGTAGTGACATTTGGCATCATGACCGGCGAATCTTGCTCATCATCCGAATTTATTGTGATTACGCTCTGGATGGGGGTAACTTCCTCGTCGGGTTCGGATTGCAAAATGACAAACGGAATGAGAGGCATTTTTCCTTTTTGCCTGTTACCAAATGTAAAACGACGGTTATTTGATAGGTAGAGACGAAGTATTTTTCTAAAGTTCTAAAAATAGAAATGAGTTGTATGATGTCTTGTAAATTTTCTTTTATTTAGAGTAAGTTCTCGTACATCGATCCATAAGTCTACTTGAATGTCCAAGTAGTCCTTATATAGAAAACAATAAGTGAATCGTGGAATGTTAAAGTCCTCTAACATTCTCTTCCACAACCTTATTATTTGTACGCTCTCTTCGTAGTGATTATGCATGGATGGATAAATACAATTATCCTCAATCAATTCTTTCATCAATTTAGGTCTATTACGACGTTTATTTTTGTGCAATTTCCTCTTGTTAAACGTCTATTACTTGCAACTCGGATGAGTAAGTATGTTTTTGGGGTTTGGCTTACGGCTATTACGTAGCCCGTACTAGTTCTTGTTCATTCATAAGTCTTTCCTTAACTTAGTATTGCTAGTTCGTACACTTTCGACAATTTTTACACCTTTAAAAATTGTTAATTTGATTTAAACGAGTTGAGTACTGAAATTTTATCACAAGAATTTCATCAAAAGGAGTTGTTCCATATGTTGTTAATCCGTAATCGTTCAAAATGTTTAATTCGATAAATTACTAAATTTTATTACAAGAATTCCTCTGATTTTAGAATAGTTCCGTTATGCCTTATATGTTTCGTTTATCTTGCTCTCATCTAGCGTTTTGCTCGCATTCTTAGATAAACTTTTCAGTCATTGTTGTATATTTATACCTTGTATTTAAGATCTCAATATACGCCCACATTTCGTATCTGGGGTTTTCAAATATCGCACAACGCGATAATCCCTTTGATGTAGAAATTGGCATAATTGTTTAACCAAGGGTAAAACCCTTTAATTTATATCTATATCGTAACTTCAAAATTTATAACAACGTCATAATAACTTAGTCGCAACCAATGGACTAAAAGAATTTTGATTTGTCTTTGCGTAATTTATTTCCAATAAAGTTTTCTTTGATAACCATTTGACTTACGCGTCAGCGCATTTATAGATAGTTCATATATCACGGAATTTGTTTGTTCTTTGAATTGTAGTATTCTTTGGAGCATTACAAGAGTAATACTTGTACTAAGTGTTTTATCGTCATATGTCATTTTAATTAGTGACATCATCGTCGTTCCTCGGTCGCATTCAATTTCAATTCGAAACCGTTAATTAATGTAGGTCACTTTTACTCAACCGAGTCTACTATAAATGTTTAGTGGAGTAACAATTTACCGAACCCAGTAAATAGTTGCTCCTCTCGACATTTATAATAGTATCGTTTGATTCAAGTATCACTACAAATTAACACACTACCAAACCCATGGTAAATAAATATATTCATATAGTTTTCGTTCTAGGAATCATGGCGATATTTTTAGTTCGGCGTATAGTAATATGAAACACAAAACGTTTCGATAGTCGATAATAGTCCCGCAGACTATCTAAAATATAAGTATGCGTACGCTTAATCTCAAAGGAAAATATATATATGGCACAAACCATCCAAATAAATATGGCACAAACCATTTAAACAAAGATGGCACAAACCATTCAAATAAATATGGCACAAACCATTTAAACAAGGATGGCACAAACCATTCAAATAAATATGGCACAAACCATTTAAACACGGATGGCACAAACCATTCAAATAAATATGGCACAAACCGTTTGCGTATCGTAACGATCCATACAAGGATGTTTTTTTAAAAAAAATCGTTTTATTACACGTCCCTATGGTTATCACTCAAACATGGGAAGGGTATACCTAATGCTAATAATACTTAGCAATCAAATTCAAAACTTAGCATTGCAAAAATCATAAACTATCTCAAGTCACAACTTACTTGTATCGAAGACGTGGAGTGAAGTGATTCTTGGAGATTTTTGAGAGTTAGTTATAGTCTAGAATTATTTTTCCAACAACAAAATTTTGACTCACGTTTATAAAAATCGTTTTATAAAATAACCTAGTTCTCTATAACTACAGCTCTGATACCAATCTGTCACACCCCCAATTTATCAGAGTAATACAACACAATGGGGTGCGACGGTCATGACTATCACAAGACATAGATACAAAGAACGACTATTTAAAAGCCGTTTTAATTTAATTAAAAGCATAACTTGTTTCAGAAGCGAATTACACAAGATCATAATAAAACATTGTTTCAAAAGACTTTAACATTGATCCAAATGTCCATACACTAATCACGACCATTTTCATTTAAAAATCTCCCATGCATAACCACGTCACTCCTCCGTCTTGATACCTGAGAAAAACATTACTAAAGCGTCAACACAAAGGTTGGTGAGTTCATAGGTTTAAGTTTAAATAGTGTGATGAACCATAAGATTTTCCAAGGCAACCGGCATATAATCTTATAACAAATACAAGATTATAATCAAAAGTATACGTTTTAATCACCTACGCCTAAGCTCGTGACACCGAAGCGTTAACCTCAACCAACAAGAAATAATAAGAGCCCGAGCAAATGCCTATCCCGAAGCATTTGTAAATCCTCAAATGTAAGTGTATCTAACTTTGGCCACACAACCAAATTAGATAGGGAGGTTAGTCCCGATAGATCTATCCATAACATTCGCGCTTACACAAAGTAATTAACGGTTCACGATAGTGGGCTAAAGCATCTAGGGATATCGCTACTTAGACATCATGTAGGCAAACGTATGAGTTTAAAGCACTTATGTTCATCCGTTAAAAACAAGCAATGTTCTCACCCCAAAATAGTTAAAGTAATTAAGAGTGGGGCTATGAAACTCACCTCGATGAAGTAGCGAATATGATCAATAAAGATAGCACGAAAAATCAAGGCGCGCAAAACAATGCGCAAACGATCTACTCGTAACCTAAGTAAAATATACGTACTTAGGCTAAATACAAGAATGATAATGTACAATGCACTTGGTTGATATTTCATACTTGCTCTTGATTTATAAAAATGTTTTCATACATTTTTCATGTTTAATCATTTTAGTCACGGGGTCAAGTTTGGGTCTTGATATCTCGTTAAATAATAGTCCGAAAAATAAACGGATTCTCACTATAAAAACTAGGCCGCGAGGTCTTCGATATTTGATAAATATCTCATTTTTATGAAGTCTCTAAGTCTAGAAATTAATTATGCAAAGTAGTTCACTTGTAAACAAAAATAAACAAGTAAGGTCCAATTTTGTACATGTGTAAATCGAACATCTTTGTAAATTTATTGCGGGTTAGTTACTTAACTTTAAGACAAACGGAAAATTGTTTTGAAAACTAGGCCACATCAAGATTGTCAAGGTATTTTTAGATTGTCGGGGCACGGCCATTTGGTAGGTTAAATATAGGCGCAAAGTAGGGCCTATGAGTCGAAATTCGTTTGTTATATGTACTCTACTAGTTCATTTTTGAAATAAAAAGGAATGAAATCATTTGTGTTCACACAACCACTTGGTTTTTGGCAGCCATGAACACATGAAACAACAAAAGAAGAAACATGTAGGGTATAAATAATGTGAAAGTGAATACACTTAGCTTTTACATTCACCATACATACATACATGCATGCATCTTATTAGGCCATTTGAGGATAGTACTAGTTTTACCATATTTGTATATTCATATAAAGCAGGAAGGAAAGGGAAGACATCATATACCTTTCTTAACATTAGCATGTATATAATCTCTATTTGCATTTGTTTTGTAGTACTTGGTCTACACACAAACATGTATACAGCCGTAAGGCTTCACGACATTCTTTCTCTCATACTTACATACATCTACACTTCCTATTCCTTTCTTTTTGTTTTACTGTTTTTCTGTCATTGTTTTTACACAGCAAGTCACCTATCACACCATATGGACCCATTTCCTTTACACATACCCACGAATACACAAGCAACAATCTTGTTCTACTTTATGACTTCTTACGCATTTTACTATTGTTGTAACGCCAGGAGTGAAAGGACTATGTTTACACATTTGTTCTCCATCCTACATCCCAACACAACCCAAGGTTTGCTAATTGCTTGAAATACTTTCACACATAAAATATCAATAAAAAAGAAAGGAAAACTGGTTTTGTTTCTTCTGTCCACTGTATACGCAGCCATAGGAGTATGGTTTATTTTTAAATGAAAGTTGTCTTGTCCTTGTCTACTGCTTATAAACACGTACACATACAATGCTTGTATATCTCATGAATTTTGTACATGCCAACTTCTATATTTTCATGGTATAGCTTGCACACACACACACCATATAAACGTATGTACTTAATAATCACATATTCATCTTGCATATGTACGAAAGAATTGAATAAGGTTGGAGTTTCTCCCTTACACACGCAGCATGCACATATATGTTACTCGATTCTTTATAGCGAAGGTAGGTCATGACACATGTACATGTACTCTTAACCAAGCAGGAAATCATATGATTGGGGCTGGTCTTTGGGTCCTATGTTGGTTTCAGTTGAGGCATATAACACGTATGTTTCATCTTATGTTGGAGACACATACAAGCATGCAATACATCATAGTTCCTATTTATTTGGCTAATGTACATACATGTTGTCATATTTACATGGCCAAGTTGAGAAGTCTGGTAGTACTAAGGAAGAAAAAAAAAGGTCCTGTATGCTTATCATGCATTTCACATACCATATAGTCCAAAGAAAAAAAAGAGCAGGCGTGCCTACTGCTTTCTTACTGCCTTCGCAGCAGGGCACCCCAGGAAGGAAGTAGTTATCACCATTAATACTCGTTCCATTCACACAATGATAATTCATTTAGGTTCGTGTCTTTCCTGACCCTTATTATACACACACGCATGTACGTAGTACGTCCTTCTAGCTATTCAATTTACTTATTCGACTATAACTTAGGTTTAGAATCACAATTTAAAAAGCACTACTTCATGGTTATGTTTGCACACAACCATACATTCATATCAGAACACATTTATGAAATCATGCATACAAGTAAAGGACTACATAAAATCATGTTTTCCCGTCCGATGTTCTGAACCTTTAAGGCCTACGACTCATGCGTACATTGTTTGATCATGGTTTGATTTAGGTTATTACCCGTATGCATAACATATCCCCAACCCGTGACTAGTTCAATGCAAGTTTTTAGTTAGCAAGAGCTTTAGCAAGTATGATTATCAACCAACGCGAAATGAAAAAAAAAGTTCTGGTGACTTACAAGGGTCCTAAGCTAGTTGATGATGGGGATGGAATAGAACTAAAGATCTTAACCCGAATCAAATGTATTCGATCAACCAAATAGTTATTAGCCCATTAGTTCATAACTCAAGCAACCCGAGACCCTTGTTTCTTTCTTTAGCCGTGCCTTGTATCACTGTGCTTAGTGTTTTTCTTTGTGGGTTTAACTTTGAGTGTGTGTGAGTTTAGGAAAGAATGAGGGTTCTATTTATAGGAAACAAGGTATGGGTTAGGGTTACACAACTTAGTTAGGACTAAGTTAGGATTTAGTTAGCTTTGTAACTAGAATTTCCAAAGGGAACTAAGCATGGGGACTAGGAACTTGTTGGGGAAGAGTAAAAGGTTTGTAGTACTCGTCTAGGGCAGGGAAAAGAGCAGTATGGAGTACTTTCCAACTTAGTTATGGCTGTTGAACATAAAATAAACAAAGAGGTTCAATGGAAGACGGTGTAGTATGTGTTGGTTAAAGAAACAGTGGGGGACCAAATAGTACACAACCATTAAGGTTTGGTGAGGTACACTCTTTTGAAATCTGGAGATGTGAGGGGAGAAATAAACGTGGGTTTATACACAAATAGGGGGGTCCGGTTTTTGAGCAAGGATAAAACAATAGGTGGTTTTGTTTTTCTTTCATTTTGGACAAACTTGCAATTGTTTTCTTGTTGTGTGAGTATAAAATGTAGTAAGGGTTTAAAACAAAGAAAATATTGTGTCTAATTGAAGTTTAAGTAGTAGTAATTTAACTAATTTAGTTTGAGGGGGAAAAATAAAAGAATATAGGTAATCCATAAGTGTGCCGTAAACATGTTGGGTGAAATATTAAACGTGTGTAGTGAAACTCTTAGGTGAGATGAAATTTAATGTCGCCTATTAAAATAAAAATGCCTAGTACGTGACGTAACAAATAAAAGTCATTCAAGCCATATTTCATATGAACGTTATTCATAAAAATTTAGATTCGTACACAAAATACGTGTAAATAATCGGGAGCATCAATAGACACACAAGTCTAACCCGAACCATCGCATTTCACGTAAATTAAATGGATTCAAAATTCACGTGTGTGACAAAAATGGCCCCCCAAGGTTCCTTCTTTCTTCATTTTGTTTTAAACAACAAATCTTCCATTTCCTTTATAAATGACTTTGCAAACTTGTCATTTTTGGCACAATTAAGTTTTCAAACTTAATATAAGGACTTCAAATGTAATAAATGCAATCTTCAAGGGCCAAACTTGTAATATCTTCAAAAATGGAGGACTTGTGCTGCCAAATGATGATTTCTTCAAGGTCTAATCTTGCCAAGTCTTAAAAATTGAGGGATTAAAGTTGCCAATCTTCAATTCTTCAAGGTCCATTTTGGAAATTCCATATTCGGGTCCGGTTCATTGTGTGGCTTCGTTTCCCGTGTTCGTTTTTGAATGATTCTTGTGATCTTTTTGTCTTTTCCTCAATATCCGTACCTAAAATACACAAGCAACAAACACGAGCATATATTTGGCAGTTTTAATGATATTTTACGCATTTTAAGCCCGATTTGGACGATGAGACCATGTATAAAAGCAGTCTCATCAGTTAGCAAGGATCTCGTTAGAAACTTATCCAAAGTAAAATATGAACAACATTTTTGTGATGTATGTAAAATGGGAAAACAATCACACTCAAGCCATAAGGCCAAAAATATTGTGTCCACATCTAGGAGTCTAGAACTTTTGCATTTGGATTTGTTTGGCCCATCCGCGGTACAAAGTTATGGAAGAAATCTCTATACATTGGTCATCGTGGATGATTACACTTGATATACTTGGATAAATTTTTTGAAAACAAAAAATGAGGCTTTTGACCACTTTGACATTTTAAGCAAGAAAATTGAAAACCAATTAGATTTTAGTATTGTGTCAATTCGTAAGGATCATGCTAGGGAGTTTGATAATGAGGTACAATTTGGAGCCTTTTGTGACACCAAGGGTATCAGACGTAATTTCTCGGCTCCTAGAACGCCTCAATCAAACGGTGTTGTAGAACGTAAAAACTGAACACTTCAATAATTGAGTAGAAAAATGCTAAATGAGTCGGCTATGCCACAAAAGTTTTGGTGTATTGTCGTAGATGTTTCTTGTAACACCCTATTTGTTAAAATGGAATGCTACAGTATAATATGACCTGTCATCAAAGCATGCAAGGTAAATGTCTAAACATTCATGACCATAAATAGAAATACCGAAATCAAACATCGATAGTCTAAGTAACTCACATACAAGCAATAATAAGTACTGTAAATAAAAGGACTAAACAATATCCAAATGAAGTAATGTATGAAAAAGTAGGAATAAATGCATAAGGTAAAAGAGGTTGGATAGCTTCCATTCGAATGCACATACTCTGGATATCTTACTTGCGACCTTGGGTACCTGCCGTTTGGGAACATGGAAATGGACAACGGCTGATCATAACGCTCACTGCACGGAAATATATAGCATAACATAAAGACATAAATGAATGAAAGCATATAAAGCATATAAAGCATATAAAGCATGAATTGGAGCGGAAATGAATAAGTCTTGGGCAAACCTAGATGTATGTCATGTTTACTGGTCTTAGTTATGAAAACATAGCTTATGTTACTTATGAAAATCTGTATTAGTTTAATATACCAAAAGCCAATATAGGTCATAAGATCAACAACGTGCATGAATACTTGGATGGGTGACCTCGCAATGCAAATTAGAGGGGATGCCTCTAATTAATTGGTAATGGGTAGGAGGGATCAGCTCCTTGTGAGGGATGCAAGGCACACACCACATTCACCATGAAATCCTGACTGAAACTGAACCTAGGATGCACCCATACGCCCCACATGATAATAATAATATAATAATGGCCAAATAACTGAAAGGGACGCAACGAGCTAGCACTCCGTCGTGGTGAAGTCATAACACTAGTGCCTCTAGTGTTATGGTTATGGTACCTTAACTAGGTGAAACTGGTCATGCATGTATATGGCTAAGGTAACTAATAAAACATAAGCATTTAATCTGTAACTTTACTGGAAAAAAACAGTTGGTTGCATACGGGAAATCCTAATAAAGGAAAAGGTTGTCCTTACTGAAGGACGGGAAATCCGTACCTTGTGTCCAGTAGAAGCTAACGGAAACGCAGAAGAACCTACTCCGCCTTGACGGATAATACTACATAAGAATGGGAACGTGTATGAGTTGTCTGAATTACATGTGTTTTTCTGGTTCTGTGTGCTATTAGCTTGTTATACTTATTCTATCATGTTTTAGTGTTTTATTGTGTTATATGTAGTTATACTAATGTTCTATAGTGTATTATGTGTAACACCCCATTTTGGAAATGGAAATATCACAGTAATTATGGCGTGTCATCAAAGCATACAAGGTAAAATGTCTAAACATTACTTGACCATATAAAGGAAAATACCAGAATCAAACATCGGTAGTCCAAAAGTAAAGCTCATCACACACAAGCATAGTATAGTAAAGGAAAAGGACTAAACAATGTCCAAAGCATAAGTATCATAAAGAAAGGAAATGCATAATGTAAAGAAGGCTAGACAGCTTCCAGTCCATATGCACGTACTCTTAGTGTCTACGAGCGTCCATGAGTACCTGCCATTTTGGGAACATAGAAAAGGAAAACAGCTGAGCAATACGCTCAGTGCACGGATGTACAATAAAGCATGAATAGGATAAGCATTTAACATAATAACAACGGAAGAAACTAAGTCCCGAGTAACCTGGTTAAGTCTTAGTAAAACTGGTTTTATAGTTTGAAAGTCTTATGTTTATCTTATAAAAACTGTTTGTCATATTTTACCATTAGCCAATATAGGTCATGAAAAATCCACCGTGCATGAATAATTGGAGGGGTGACCTCATCATGCAAATTAGAGGGGCTGCCTCTAATTTAATATATTGGTTTTTGGGTAGGAGGGATCAGCTCCTTGTTAAGGATGCAAGGCACACACCACATTCACCATGTAATCCTGAATAAAAACGTGTAACTAGGATGCACCCATACGCCCCACATGATAAATATAAATAAATGGCAAAAAGCTGAAGGGACGCCACGAGCAATCACTCCGCCGTGGTGAAGTCATAACAGCAGTGCCTCTAATGTTATGGTTATGGTACCTCCATAACTAGGTGAAACTGGTCATGCATATATATGGCTATAGGTAATCATATTTAAACATAAGTAATCAAACTCATACTTATACTACGGGAAAACAGTTGGCTGCATACGGGGAATCCTAATAAGGAAAGAATGTCCATACTGAAAGGACGGGAATCCGTACCTTATGTCTAGTGAACGAGAACGATGAACTGCGAGAATCCTACTTCCGAAACACTAGTGCTACATAAATACGTACATGAAATAAGTATCTGCTTACTAAATACATAGCTGGTTTTATGTCATGTCTTAGCTTATTTTATATGTTCTTACTATGTTTTACTGTTTAAAGCCTTAAACTGTGTTAAATCTTATATTCTGTTCATTCTGATTAAGTATTTCTGATATTTCATGTGTTATTATACTTACTGTGTAATAATAAGTAACTTTCCAAAAATAGCAGGTTTCCAAAAATAGAAAGTTTCCAAAAATAGAAAGTTTCCAAAAATAGAAAGTTTCAAAAAAATAGATTTACTGCTTAAAATAGGTAAGTTTCTAAAAATAGAAAGTTTCCATAAATAGATTAGTTGCCTTATTTAAATAAGTTTCCATAAATAGATTAGCTGCCTTAAATAAATAAGTTTCTAAAAATAGCTAGTTTCCATAAATAAATTAGCTGCCTTATTTAATTAAGTTTCTAAAAATAGAAAGTTTCCATAATTAGAAATAAGCTAATTAAATAAGCTAAGTAAATAAGCCTAAGTGTTTTCAAGATTATTTTCAAAGTCATATGATATATTGTATAGTTTAATAATTATTTCATGTAATTTAATTAAACTATAGGTTATAATATTTAATTAAAGTATAACATGTTTTTAATTAAATATATTAAATACTTAGGTTAAAATATGTATTATTAAATATTAATAATATAACCTAAGTCATGTTAATTAATTAATTATATCCATGGTTTTTAAATAATTAATTAATTATAAATCTTAATAATATAAATACTTAGGTTAAAATAATTTCATGATTATTAATAATTAATTAACCTAAGTCATGTTATTAAATTAATCACATCTTTTATTAATTTAATTTTAACATAAGTTCATAACATAATAAAAAATAACATAACCATGAACCGGATCTAAGCTTAAAAACATAAACCGGACATGAATCGACACCGTACCCTGAACCAAATCGGGGTACCCCTTGCTGCCGTGGGACCCACACGCACCAACCAAGACCATATGGTCTTGGTGGTGTCGGCTAAGCAAACCGAAACCCCCTTGGGGTCGGTTGCAGCCTGCGGCCCAAAACAAAACACCCCTTAATCGACCCTTTGATTTAATTAATCATCAAAACATGTTAGATCTACGTTTAATTAATGTGTTTTTATAAAAACATCACGTGTTCATAATTAATAAAAAGATTAAATTAAAAGAAAAGGTTTAAAAAGGTTTTACCGTATTCGTGGATCAAGTGAATGAAGAACAAACACGAACAAACAACAAATCTTCAAGATCCAAGATCAAGGAATCACCTTGTATGGTGATTATGGGTGGCGGCACAAAGAGAGGAGAAAGGGAGGGTTTTAGGTTTTTCTTGAAATCTTGTGTAAAGTGATTTTGAGTAGTAAAAACTAATTAACCCCCTTTTAGTAAAAATTTGTAATGGGCTTGGCCCATTACTCTTGTTTGGCCGCGGGTAGGGACCCCCCCATGGGGTTCCCGTACCTCTTTTCGTGTCTCGTTATTTAGTTAGTCGTTTGTGTTTATTTATGTTCGTGTTTTAAATGTTCTCGTTACGTAAATACCATAAACTAATATATTTAATTACGCTCGTAATAAATATATATACGTAATTAATAATAACTCGTGTTTTAATTACGTTCATGATTTCATGATCGCATGTTCGTGATTAATTATTGCTAAATAATTATTACGTGATCGTGCATATTAAATACTTATCGTGTTCTAACACGTACGTAATACGTAAACTCCTAACACGTAATCGTAATCATGCTATATTAGGAAAGTTTTAACTAGTACGTACGATCCTAAGGGTACTATGCATGGTAAAAGCATGCGGGTTTTACAACTCTTCCCCCCTAAAAAGAATAATTCGTCCCCGAATTATAGATAAAGTAAACTGGAAAAGAAGAACATACCCGAATTCAAAATATGAAATGAGGGTAAGAAGCCCGGATAGACTCCTCCGTTTCCCAAGTGGCTTCCCGCTCGGTATGATCCCTCCATAGAATTTTGACGAATGGAATCGTCTTCTTTCTCATGACTCGTTCTTGTCTATCAAGAACTCGTTCGGGTTCTTCCATAAAAGTGAGATCTTCATGTATCTGTTCCAATAGATACTGAACCATGTGAAGGGGATGATATTGGTACCCTCTGAGTAAGGACACATGAAACACATTGTGCACGTACGAAAGCTGCGAAGGTAATAAGTGTGAAAACACTTATCCTTTTACCACTTATTTCCAATAATAACAAGACCAAAACGTGTGATTTAATGTCGTAAAAGTCGGAATTATGCGTGGTTTGTGTTTTTATTGTGTTTTAGGACCAAAATATGAAAAAGGAAGAAAACACGGGCTTTCACGGGCTTTTATCGAAGAAAAACGGGAAAAGACGAAGTCAAAAGATCAAGAGTGCTTAAAGAAACGGATGTCCAAGACCTATTCTGGAGATTTATCGAAGAACAAGTCTAAAGACGGAAGTTTAATGAAGTCGAGGAACTTAAGTCTAATAGAAGAAGAAAATTAAAAGACAAGTCCAAATCCCGAGACTACAAAGACGAAGAATTAAAGTCGAGTCGAGAAGGAAAAGAAAGAAGAAATCACCACACATGCCTCCCACTTCCCTATAAATACCCTCCTAATCACATTAGGAGGGGGTTAGCTAGTTTTTATTTCTTTAGTTTTCTTTCTAGTTTTTAGAGAGAGAAAGTCTTAAACTTTCTCTCACTAGTTCATCTTTTTTTTTTTTTTTTCTTTTAATCTTTCAAGATTAAACACTTTTTTGTATTGCTTATTTCATTAATCAAAGTTCTAGTTTAAGCTTTTGATCCTTATTCTCATTCTTCATTTCTTGATTTATTTACTTTTGATCCGAATATCATACTTCATTCGTATGATTTTATGATTTCGTGGTTAAAGGGTTGATCTTTTAGTTTTACACACAAGCTCTTTCGTCTAAACCATAAGTTCGTAATGCTTATTGGCTTATTCGAATCTTAGCTTATTGATTTTCGGATTTCTTCAAGGTTTTTAATGGTTTAAAGTTCGTTTCATAAAGTTTTTGATTTTAAGTTTTGATAAGTCATCGAATCTGAGCTTTTTGGGATCGTTTAAGATTCGTTAGAGTAGCTTATTGCAACTGCTTATTAAGTTTCACTCTTCCACAAATTTCGGAATCAGCTCCCTTCCATCGCAATCCTAGGGTTTTGACACATATTCCGACAGCTTGCTCAACATTCCGATAGGTTTTGGTTTTTGATCGCAATAACCCATTAGGGTTTTACTTTGCGATCAGTTGGTTAACCCCCTTATTCCGATCTGGGTTGCGATCGCACATTGCGATCGCGTATTCCGACGGGTCTTAAGGACTTGGTTAAGACGAAGTGCTGCCCATTTTTCGATAACATCATTCCGATAGATATACATTGCGACAGTAGCATTTTACATCATTCCGATTTGGATCATTGCGATAGTGGCTTTCCGATAGATGGTCATTGCGATAGAATTGATCTTGACTATTCCGATGGTTAATGTTAGTTATATTCCGATGGTTGCTGTTTGGTGTATTCCGATGAACATGAATTGTTTTCTTACAATTGATTAAGTTTTTAAGTTTTTAAAGCTTTAAATTTTAAGAATTTTCATCAATTAACTTTAAGTTTAATTTTGTCAAAGCTTTAATTTACTCAACGACACTTTAATTATTTGCTAGTAGTTTAAAACAAACAAATCAAACCATTCTCTTGATTCACCAAAAGACAATTGAGTCGCACTTAAGACCGGTTTTCAATTCGAAAAGATTCGGAACTACTACGATAATATTTTATACCTAGCCAAAAGCGAAGTATTAGAAGGCAACGCCAATCGGTAAGATACTTCACCGACTCGTTCAATGATATCAAACGGTCCGATGAAACGAGGACTGAGCTTCCCTTTAATCCCGAAGCGTCTAACACCACGTACCGGCGAAACCTTAAGGAAGACGTGATCTCCTACATTAAAGTGTAAATCCCTACGATCCTTATCGGCGTAACTCTTTTGACGTGACCGTGCCTCCTGAATTTTTTGCCTAGCTACTGCGATCTTCTCATTTGTCATCTCAATGATTTCCGGTCCTTCGAGTGTTCGCTCGCCAACCTGATCCCAGCAGATTGGGGCATGACAATTTCTGCCATACAACATCTCAAATGGAGCACACTTGATGCTTGCGTGCCAGCTGTTGTTGTATGTAAACTCCACCAAACAGATGTATTCGTCCCAATCACCCGTCCATTCCAACGCACATGACCTCAACATATCCTCCAATGTCTGAATGGTTCGCTCCGACTGTCCGTCCGTTTGAGGATGAAAAGCCGTGCTAAGCTTAAGTTGTGTACCCCAAGCTTTCTGCAGACTTTTCCAAAAGCGCGAAGTGAATCGAGAATCTCTGTCTGAGACGATGCTGGATGGTGCACCGTGGAGTCTCATGATCTCTCGTTTATACGTATCTGCGAGTTTACTTACCGGATCTTCCTTGCGGATCGGTAAAAAATGAGCTGATTTGGTAAGTCGATCAACGATAACCCAAATTGCATCGTGCTTCCTTTTGGTAGGCGGAAGACCGGTAACAAAATCCATGGTGATTTTATCCCACTTCCACTCTGGAATGTCTAACGGTTGAAGGAGACCGCCAAATCGCTGATGCTCGATCTTAACCTACTGGCAGGTAAGACATTTGGAGACGTAAGTGGCCACATCTTGTTTCATACCACTCCACCAAAAGTACTGCTTGATGTCATGGTACATTTTAGTTGAACCAGGATGTATCGAGAATGGGGAGCTATGAGCTTCAGCTAGCAAAGCTTCCCGGAGTTCTTGGTCGTCAGGAACACAAAGTCTAGTGCCCTGCCATACGATACCATCTGCATCTACTCTGAATTCTGTCTGCTTCTCCAAATTCTGTACTATCGCCCAGATTTCTCCGTCATCCTTCTGAGCTTCCTTGATCTTAGATAGTAACTCAGGTTCCACTCTAAGATTAGCCCAGTAACCGTGCTGTCCACGTATCATGATCTCGATGTCTAGTCGCTCCAAGTCTCTAATGACTTCTTCTTCGATTTTAATGCCGTTGATCATTCCAGACTTCCTGCTAAGAGCATCTGCCACTACATTTGCCTTTCCGGGATGATACTATAGATTAATGTCATTATCCTTCAGCAGCTCTAACCATCTCCTCTGCCTCATGTTCAATTCACGCTGAGTGAAGATATACTTCAAGCTCTTGTGGTCCGTGAAAATGTCACAAGATTCTCCATATAAGTAGTGTCTCCATATCTTCAATGCAAACACGACTGCAGCAAGTTCCAGATCATGCGTGGGGTAATTTTCTTCATAAGGCTTAAGCTGCCGTGAAGCGTACGCGATCACTTTCCCATGTTACATGAGAACACAACCAAGTCCCTTCCCCGATGCATCGCTGTAGATTTGAAATCCACCCGTACCAGATGGTAGAGTAAGAATAGGTGCAGATACTAACTTTTGCTTCAGGTCTTCAAAGCTCTTCTCTCGATCTTCAGTCCAGACGAATTTCTCCCCTTTCCGCATCAGTTTGGTCAATGGTAGTGCTAGGCGGGAAAAGTTCTCTACGAACCTACGGTAATAGCCAACTAAGCCTAAGAAACTGCGGACTTCCGTCGCTGATGTCGGCCTTGGCCACTTTGTAATGGCCTCAACCTTCGCTGGATCCATAGTGATTCCTTCTGCTGATACAATGTGACCTAAGAAGGCCACCTTGTCTAACCAGAACTCACACTTGGAGAATTTAGCATACAGCTGCTTCTGGCGAAGAATCTGTAGTACTGTACGAAGATGGTCTTCGTGTTCCTCCTTGGACTTTGAGAAAATTAGGATGTCATTGATGAAAACAATGACGAACTTGTCCAGGAATTCATGGAAGATTCTGTTCATCAGATCCATGAACACTGCTGGAGCATTTGTTAGGCCAAATGGCATAACTACAAACTCGTAGTGGCCATAACGGGTTCGAAAAGCAGTCTTAGCGATGTCCTGCTCCTTGACCCGTAGCTGATGATAGCCTGAACTAAGATCGATCTTGGAGAAGTGTTTGGCCCCTTGGAGTTGGTCAAACATATCATCAATGCGTGGCAGTGGATACCTATTCCGAATGGTAATCTTGTTGAGCTCGCGATAGTCTATGCAAAGACGCATACTGCCGTCCTTCTTCTTAACAAACAAGACCGGTGCGCCCCATGGAGATGCACTCGGTCGAATGAAACCTCGCTCAAGAAGTTCTTGCAGTTGATCCTTCAGCTCCTTCATCTCTATGGGAGCCATGCGATAAGGAGCCTTGGAGATTGGTTCAGCTCCTGGAACCAGTTTGATACTGAATTCCACTTCTCGTGCAGGTGGTATGCCCGAAAGTTCTGCTGGAAACACATCTTGGAATTCCGACACTATTGGTTGATCCTGAATCGATGGAGATTCAGCATCCATGTCGTGAACCGTAGCTAGATAACCCTTGCAGCCATGTGACAGTAGTGCACGCGCTTGCAGGGTGGATATGACTTGTACAGACCGTCCGGGTATGAACCCATTATGAATGTACTCTGGTGCATTAACATCACCGAAGATAACTCGATATGAATGGCAGTCTATGGTAGCATGATACTTGGATAGCCAATCCATGCCCAAAATCATGTCGAAGTCATTCATGTCTAGCGGAAGTGCGTCGACAGGTCGAACCTTATCATCAAATTCTAGGAGAAGACTCTTGTATACATGGGTGATTAATACAGAGTCCCTCAAAGGCGTGGAAATAGTAAGCCTATTTTCGAGTGGCAATGGAGGCATCCTAATGTTCTTAGCATAAGCAGTAGAAATAACCGAGTGAGTAGCACCCGTATCGAAAAGAACACATGCAGCGCGACCATACATATACAAGATTCTAGTGATGGTACCTGTAGACTTGTTGGCCTGGTCTCGAGATGTCGTGTAGACACGCCCGGCAGTAGGAGGCAACTTGGTATCAGCATGTCCCGATGTACCCTCCATCTCGCCCTTACGGCAATCCTTCATAATATGGCCAGGAAGACCACACTTGAAGCACGCGTCAGTATTACGGCGACATGGTCCTGGGTGCCTACGGTGGAAAGTAGAGCAAAGAGGATGAGTGTATCCTCCAGCAGGTGCTCTGGCTGGCTGAGGACCTGATAAAAATATTTTACATGAGACTTAATAGTTGGGTACAAAGGACGAAGCGGATAATCGTAAGATTGAATACCAGTGATAGCTGGACGGCTAGGATGCGAACCTCTCTGGTTCTGGTCCCTACCGTTTCCATGGTTCCTGGTAGAAGTTTACTAAAGTGTCAGAATATGAGTTATAACATAAAACATAAGGAATTTCGTAAGTATTAGGACCTGCTGTTGCTGGATTACCCGACGTTGTTACGGTAACTGTCGTTACCGCCACGCCTATCCGTAGCAGAACGGTCGTTAGTCTGACCATTTCCCTTGGGCTGGTGAGGCTGCTGCTGAGTAGCCGGCTGAGACCGGTCTCCAGTTTTCTGCCTTGAAGATACAGTTAAAGAGATGAATAATTGACATATGGAAAGTATACGGATTGGTCACCGCTTGAATACGAAGGTTTACCTCTTGTCGGGTCTTTCAGCTTCCCCAAACTCATCCCTCTCCTGCAGCATCTCCAGTTTCCGTGCTGCGTCGGCCACTTGTGCTACAGTATTGAACGTAGCACACACCAGATTGTTTGCGACCGATGTGCGAAGAGCCCATCTGAAGTGATGTGCCTGCTCTTTAGGAGTACCTGCTGCCGCACCAAGGAAACCAGCCAAGCGAAGAAAGCGCTGCATAAACTCGTTGCTGTTCTCCCTAGCTCTTTGACGGATCCCATGGTACTCTCTCTTGAGCTTGTCCTGCTCAGCCTTGGGAAAGAACTGCTCCATCACCCTGTCCTTGAACTGAGCCCAAGTCAAACCAGCAACCCACTCATCACCACCTTCAGATTGCATCAAAGCTAACCACCAGTTGAGTACATCGCCTTCGAACCGATAGCATGCCAACCTCGCCTTGTATGCGGGGTCACAGCCCATAGCGTTGAAAATCTTCTTGATGTGAGCCAACCAGCTTTCAGCATCGCTGGGGCTATCTGTCTTCTCAAAAGCTCGAGGGCGGAGCTTGTTGAATCTCTCCAGCCATACTGCTAATGTCACTGGAGGAGGAGGAGGAGGTGGCTGATTGTGCTGCTGATTGTTGGCAACTTGAACTTCAGCTCGGATGTCATTCCTCAGTTGAGGAAGCAAGGCTTGCATGGTAGCCTGAATTGCAGCATTGAGCTGCTCCTGTTCGCGTGTGAGAACCATCTGACAGTATAACATGAAACATATGATTAAACAGTTCAAAACATAAAATATAAATTATATACATGAAAAAAAATTTATACTAAAAATTTCACGAGAAAAATTTTATGCAAGAAAATTTTGTATGAATGCATTATGCAGTTTTATGAAAACTTTGTATGCTCGAGAGTGAACGCCTCTGGTCAGTTCACCCAAAATAAAAGACATATCGAGGGGACGCCTATGGGTCGGTCCCAAATCTAAAAGTTTCGATAAAACACATGCGACTAAATAGGGCCAGTCTTGTACCAACCATTACTTAGTCAAAAACCCTGTAACAATGACATGTATATGTATGCTTAAAAATGATGAATGCATGAAAACAACTGTCAGTTCTAGGAAGACCGTAGTGACTACCCACTAATCACAGGTCATATTTGAGAGCCTACAGGTCGAAGCCTTGGCTCTGATACCATAATTGTAACACCCCATTTTGGAAATGGAAATATCATAGTAATTATGGCGTGTCATCAAAGCATACAAGGTAAAATGTCTAAACATTACTTGACCATATAAAGGAAAATACCGGAATCAAACATCGGTAGTCCAAAAGTAAAGCTCATCACACACAAACATAGTATAGTAAAGGAAAAGGACTAAACAATGTCCAAAGCATAAGTATCATAAAGAAAGGAAATGCATAATGTAAATAAGGCTAGACAGATTCCAGTCCATATGCACGTACTCTTAGTGTCTACGAGCGTCCCTGAGTACCTGCCGTTTTGGGAACATAGAAAAGGAAAACGGTTGAGCAATACGCACAGTGCACGGATGTACAATAAAGCATGAATAGGATAAGCATATAACATAATAACAGCGGAAGAAACTAAGTCCCGAGTAACCTGGTTAAGTCTTAGTAAAACTGGTTTTATAGTTTGAAAGTCTTATGTTTATCTTATAAAAACTGTTTGTCATATTTTACCATTAGCCAATATAGGTCATGAAAAATCCACCGTGCATGAATAATTGGAGGGGTGACCTCATCATGCAAATTAGAGGGGCTGCCTCTAATTTAATATACTGGTTTTTGGGTAGGAGGGATCAGCTCCTTGTGAAGGATGCAAGGCACACACCACATTCACCATGTAATCCTGAATAAAAACGTGTAACTAGGATGCACCCATACACCCCACATGATAAATATAAATAAATGGCCAAAAGCTGAAGGGACGCCACGAGCAATCACTCCGCCGTGGTGAAGTCATAACATCAGTGCCTCTAATGTTATGGTTATGGTACCTCCATAACTAGATGAAACTGGTCATGCATGTATATGGCTATAGATAATCATATTTAAACAAAAGCAATCAAACTCATACTTATACTATGGGAAAACAGTTGGCTGCATACGGGGAATCCTAATAAGGAAAGAATGTCCATACTGAAAGGACGGGAATCCGTACCTTATGTCCAGTGAACGAGAACGATGAACTGCGAGAATCCTACTTCCGAAACACTAGTGCTACATAAATACGTACATGAAATAAGTATCTGCTTACTAAATACATAGCTGGTTTTATGTCATGTCTTAGCTTATTTTATATGTTCTTACTATGTTTTACTGTTTAAAGCCTTAAACTGTGTTAAATCTTATATTCTGTTCATTCTGATTAAGTATTTCTGATATTTCATGTGTTATTATACTTACTGTGTAATAATAAGTAACTTTCCAAAAATAGCAGGTTTCCTAAAATAGAAAGTTTCCAAAAATAGAAAGTTTCCAAAAATAGAAAGTTACCAAAAATAGAAAGTTTCCAAAAATAGAAAGTTTTCAAAAATAGAAAGTTTCAAAAAATAGAAAGTTTCCAAAAATAGATTTACTGCTTAAAATAGGTAAGTTTCTAAAAATAGAAAGTTTCCATAAATAGATTAGTTGCCTTAATTAAATAAGTTTCCATAAATAGATTAGTTGCCTTAAATAAATAAGTTTCTAAAAATAGCTGGTTTCCATAAATAAATTAGTTGCCTTATTTAATTAAGTTTCTAAAAATAGAAAGTTTCCATAATTAGAAATAAGCTGATTAAATAAGCTAAGTAAATAAGCCTAAGTGTTTTCATGATTATTTTCAAAGTCATATGATATATTGTATAGTTTAATAATTATTTCATGTAATTTAATTAAACTATAGGTTATAATATTTAATTAAAGTATAACATGTTTTTAATTAAATATATTAAATACTTAGGTTAAAATATGTATTATTAAATATTAATAATATAACCTAAGTCATGTTAATTAATTAATTATATCCATGATTTTTAAATAATTAATTAATTATAGATCTTAATAATATAAATACTTAGGTTAAAATAATTTCATGATTATTAATAATTAATTAACCTAAGTCATGTTATTAAATTAATCACATCTTTTATAAATTTAATTTTAACATAAGTTCATAACATAATAAAAAATAACATAACCATGAACCGGATCTAAGCTTAAAAACATAAACCGAACATGAATCGACACCGTACCCCGAACCAAATCGGGGTACCCCTTGCTGCCGTGGGACCCACACGCACCAACCAAGACCATATGGTCTTGGTGGTGTCGGCTAAGCAAACCGAAACCCCCTTGGGGTCGGTTGCAGCCTGCGGCCCAAAACAAAACACCCCTTAATCGACCCTTTGATTTAATTAATCATCAAAACATGTTAGATCTATGTTTAATTAACGTGTTTTTATAAAAACATCACGTGTTCATAATTAATAAAAAGATTAAATTAAAAGAAAAAGGTTTAAAAAGGTTTTACCGTATTCGTGGATCAAGGGAATGAAGAACAAACACGAACAAACAACAAATCTTCAAGATCCAAGATCAAGGAATCATCTTGTTTGGTGATTATGGGTGGCGGCACAAAGAGAGGAGAAAGGGAGGGTTTTAGGTTTTTCTTGAAATCTTCTGTAAAGTGATTTTGAGTAGTAAAAACTAATTAACTCCCTTTTAGTAAAAATTTGTAACGGGCTTGGCTCATTACTCTTGTTTGGCCGCGGGTAGGGACCCCCCATGGGGTTCCCGTACCTCTTTTCGTGTCTCGTTATTTAGTTAGTCGTTTGTGTTTATTTATGTTCGTGTTTTAAATGTTCTCGTTACGTAAATACCATAAACTAATATATTTAATTACGCTCGTTATAAATATATATACGTAATTAATAATAGCTCGTGTTTTAATTACGTTCATGATTTCATGATCGCATGTTCGTGATTAATTATTGCTAAATAATTATT
The DNA here is from genome assembly GCA_025667525.1 of Glebionis coronaria. NCBI lineage: Eukaryota > Viridiplantae > Streptophyta > Magnoliopsida > Asterales > Asteraceae > Glebionis > Glebionis coronaria. Next base: position 443,952,985 of record CM046876.1, on the reverse strand, counting down.
ACGTGATCGTGCATATAAAATACTTATCGTGTTCTAACATGTACGTAATACGTAAACTCCTAACACGTAATCGTAATCATGATATATTAGGAAAGTTTTAACTAGTACGTACGATCCTAAGGGTACTATGCATGGTAAAAGCATGCGGGTTTTACATTATGCATGCAATAGTGTATTATAATACGTGTATTGTAATACTAAGTAACTTTCTAAAAATAGCAGGTTTCCATAAATAGTAAGTTTCTAAAAATATAAAGTTTCCAAAGATAGTAAGTTTCCATAATTAAAAATAAGCTGGATTATTAATAATAAGTAAAGTTAAATTAGTATAATACAAGTCATGGTTTAAAGGTAATAACTTATTAATTAAATAACTGGTTAATTAATTAAACTATACATTAAAGGAATTTAATTAAAAATACATGTTTTAATTAAATTAAGCTAAGTAATATACTTTAGGTTATACTTAAAATATTAATTTTAATATTTAACCTAAGTCATGAATTTAATTAAATTAAAAGTCTAGTAATAATTTAATTTAACATATTTCTGATTTTAATATTTTCTCGAAACCCGAACCCGTGTTTTAAAATTAACCCGAGCCCGAAACTCGGGGTCACATATAAGCCGAGTCAAACACCCTTGACAGTGGCTAACCCGGCCTAGCCGGTTGCCACTGTCCGAGTGGTTTTACCCACTGCTAGCCGCCGCCCGGTTCACACCGGTTCACAGCCGGTTCCCACCGGTTGTGACCGGTTCCCCCTGTTTTGTTACGCGGTTCCCATTGTTTTCACTATAGTCCCACCGAGACCCTAATGGTCTCGGTTGACACGAAATCAAGCCAAAACAAACACCCCCGACTCGCGGTCGGTTCCCTTGGCCTACGTTCGAACCAAACAAACCCCACACCGAGACCATGGGGTCTCGGTGGGCAAAACAAACACCACCGAGAGCTTCATTGCTCTCGGTTTGGTGCTCGACCGAACAAAGGAACAACAAACACCCCCTTTATTTCATGTTTAATTAATCCCACATGTTTTTACATCTTGTTTTTATGATTAATTAAATAAGAACATGAATTCATAAAGAATTAAAAGAAAAGGAAGTGTTTTTGATTTACCGAACACGTGAAAGAAAAGATTAAGATTACGATCACATACACACAAAGAATTAATAACCAAAATCGTCTGGTTTGTCCTTTTTGTTTGATGTGGTCGGCGGCAAGAGAGGACAAAAGGGAGGCAAGGAAAACTTTTTGTAAACCTAAATTATGTTTAATGTTTTCCTGTGGTTTTTGGTTAACATGTTTTAAGTTGGGTCATGGGCCAAGCCCATCTCTTCCTTTCTCTTTGTCTTAGCCGCGGCATATGGGGTCCACAAAGGGAAACCCGAAGCTTTTCCCGAGTTATATTATTTACGTGTTCATTCGTGTTTTATTATTGTGCATTTTTATATGTCGTGATCGTAATACATTTATAATATATACGCAATTACTTGTTATTAAATATCGTGACACGTGAATTATATTATAAATGGAAAGTTTTAATTTTTCCGTATTTTTGTATGTTCACTGTTCATGTGCACTGTTCATGGTATATTTTTACATACATTCTTAATCGTGTCTTAATTAGACCACTTCTTGATAAAACACCATATGAACTCTTCAAAGGAATAAAACATACTATAGGGTATTTTAGAGTGTTTGGGTGTAAATGTTTCACTCTTAACACCAAGGATTATCTCACCAAGTTTGACCTAAAGTCATACGAATGAGTTTTCTGTAACACCCCCATTTTTACCATATAGTAGCGGAAGCTAATCTAGGGTATTACTTTCAAGGTATCATAGTCACAATAATAAAAAATGCTCAAAGAGACATTTTATTAAAAATTTACGTTATCATTCATTTATTTATCAACAACTGTACATCACACGTTTCCCAAATATCTAGTTTTATTAATTAGAATGATAACTTTTCAAGACACCACCATCCGCAGCCCGCCAATATTCATTATCCTGAAATATATGCTTAAAAATCAACATAATGGTTGAGTGAATTCATAGGTTCAAACAATATTTGAATACAAGCATGACGGGCTACAGTGTTATACACCCAAATTTAAATTCATCGATTCTTATTGCACTAGCTCATGACCCCACAACTAGACATTATCTAAAAAACTAACAAATTTCCTTTGTGCAAGAAGTTTGTCGGACTATCCTGAGTTTAGCAAAATAAAGCATATCTGTTTAGCTTAGATAGGAACTTGTCAGCATTCTAGCAAGTACGACTTGCCCAGATAGGGGATGTCAGTCCCCAATAGTACTATTCATAATATCAGCGTTCACTTTCTATAAATGATTAGCGGTCTACGATTAAAAAGAGACTTAATGGCAACAAGTAAACGTAGTGTCAATAATCATATCAGGCAGCATACAAAAACACTTGTATTCTAGTTTTAGCATATATCCCTCTCACGGGTTTTCAAATCATTTACAAAATTTCAAAAGTGAGGCTATAAACTCACCTTAGCCTATTGAACCCATGAATTACTCTGATTTTATCAATCACAATTTCTCACGTATCTGAGCTGACACAAATATGTATAAATATCGAGTCGTAATCTTTAAGTTTATTCTTTTAGTATAATAGTTATATCCTCTTTAATTAGTATATTTTGTGTATCTTTTCTTTGATCAATATATTTTGTAATTATAGCATCATTGTTCACACTATTATACCCAGAAGCCATTATATAAATGTTTGAGGAGCGAGGGCACTTTAAATCGTAAATCCAACCACTTAGTCAGAACGTAATATCGAGATGGAACATCTTTGTACAAAGCTCCATACTAACATGATACCTTTTATATTATCTCATATTTATAATTTATCTTATTTAGTTTCAAAATTGGCAAAAATAGCCCTTTTAGTTGTAAGTTTGGAATATTTACACTTTTAACCCCGAAAGTATATAGTTTTAGTATTTACAATTTAAACCTTCAAATATTAACCTTAGAGTTTAAAACTTTACAATACTAATCCTTATAGTTTCAAATTTTGTAAAATGACACTTTCGGCCCAAAATGTTTATAGTTTCAAAAATGACAGTTTTATTCCCTATACTTGTTTAAAATTACATAACAACCTCAAAAATTTACCAAATGATCTAGGAACTTAAAACAAACTTTATGAACACTTTTATAATCATAATAACATTACGTTTTCAGAATTATAGCTTTTGAAAGGTATTTAAGTCATTATTTCATGTAAATTACAAAACTAGGGTTTTAAGGCATCTTTAGCTTATAACTTTCATTTTAAGTGATCATATGAGCTAATTATTTTTAGATTAGTTTATTAACATCTTATAAACATTATAAAAAGTATTAGAAAGCATTATAACAAGATCAAAGCTTAGGTACAAGGATAGATATTTAACTTTAGGGATGAGGATGGTAGCAGCCATTCCCCACAAACCCGACCCCGTTGCCATCTCTATTCCTAATTAAGCCTAGCAAATTTCATTATTCACCAAAATGAGTTTTAACACATTACTAGTTTGTATCATCCCATCTCCTTCTTAAACCTATCTTGGTTATTCTTCTTCTTCATCCTCCAAGCCTTCTTCTAAACCTTGACACACAACCATAGTGTCCACAAGATCCTCAAATTCTTCCAAACAATCAAAAACCAAAAGAAACCTTAACATTAAGATCAAGCTACCTAAGCAAGGTGCTACATCTTATCTTACAATAATTAGATATCTCCTATTCTCATCTCTTCATCACCTTCACCACCTCTTGCTCAATGCAAGAGTAGTTCAACTCATGGTGCTAACCATTCCTATGGTTTCACCTCTTCCTCATTCCAATCAAGAATGAATGAGTTCTCCTCGCCTTTCACTCCTAATCTGTGACAATCATGGTTTGGGGTTCGTTACTTAGACTATAGTTTAGGGTGTTTTGTGTAAATATGTGCTTTTATGTGCTTATGTGTTTATTTTATGTGTTTGAAGTGAGGTTTGGATATCGTTTATGGGTATATGGTACTCATAAGTAAATTGAGGAATGGTTATTTCATGTTCATGAGCTCACAAGGTAGTGACTATGAAATGAGATGGTGTTATTTCGTGGTTTTACGTATACGTATATGTATTATAGAAAATCGTATTTTTAGGATTTAAGGTTTAGCATTAAGAGGTCTCAGATGAGGTAATTAGTCACGGGAATAATTTACGGGATGGTTTTAAGTCATTTAGAACTTATTTTTATAGTTTCATATTCTAAGAGTTTTTATAAAACTGTATATTTTTACGTCTTTTACGGTATACGCGTAAATTGACTAGTTTTACGGTTTAGCGGATTTGGAGGTTTTAGGAGCTGAAATAAATTAAGGAAATTTAAGGTAATGATAATTAATAGTTAATTTACAGCAAATAATAAAAAAATAAAGAAAAAGGCTATTTGGGTCGGTTATAGGCCAATTTGGTGGAAGGGGGTTAGAAAATATGGAAAGTTTTGGTTTTAGCCTTAAATTTGGATTAGGAAATGTGTTTTAATATAAATTAAGACCCCTAAAGGCCATGAACGACTTATATCAGCTATAGGGTCTAAAATACATCAATGGAGGTTAGGGTTTTCAAGAAAAATCAATCCCTTGAAGATTAGAGGTAAAAATCATGTTCTAATTACGTTTTTATTAACTAAATCATATTTCTAATTCATGTAAACATCAATTATGATGGATTTAAGGTTAGGGCAAAATTAAAATCTGAGAATTAATATTATTATAATGATTAGATAAATTAGGGCTTGTGATTAAATAAATTATGAATAATTAATTAGGTTAATTCAATTAAATTCGTAATTAAAAACTGGACATAATTTTTGGTGCATTGTTTTGATCATATCTAGAGTTATACAAACTTTTAATTCTCGAATTTTATATCCCTGAAAAGGTAACTGAATTGGCTTTTAAATGCAAGAAACTAGAATTGAATTGGAGGTCGGGAAGTAGGTCAAAAACAGGTTACAACAGTCAGAGGTCAAAGGAGTTTTGAAATAAGTCAGGTTTAAATTAATGTTTTAAGATGTTTAGGGTACTTAGGAGTATAATTGGACCTTCAAACGAGCATGAGACTTAGATTATATATTAAATAAAAGATCTGGAGGAGGGCTAACCAAATGGGTTAGGGTAAGACCCTCTGATCATAACAAACTTTTCATATGTTCAAAATCAGTAAATTCTGGATAGGTACAAGTATATATATATATATATATATATATATATATATATATATATATATATATATATATATATATATATATATATATATATATATATATATATATATATATATATATATATATATATATATATATATATATATATATATATATATATATATATATGGAGGCCTTAACAGTAGCTTTAAGGTTGCGGCCAAAGGGGAGAGTTAGCTAACACATGTAAGGGCATAGGGTTTCTTTTACAGGGCATGTTATTTTGGTTAAGGGAGTGTTCGACCAATGGTTTGAAGTATGAAAAACGAGACTGTTCTGGGTTAAATGTTAACGAGACGAGTTATGAACTAAACTAAGTTAAGGGCTTTATATAGGGGTGTAATGAAATTCATATGGCATATAAATGGGGTTAAGTTGTAGGAGAAGTTTAGATATCCATCATAGATTGATGAGCCATTTTGGTATGTGGTTCATGTCTTGATTGTATATGTTTGTGTGTTTAGATTTGTGCTAGAGCGCGGGTACTTGAAGAAGCTTGTTCAGGTGAGTTTCATAGTCCCATGTCTTTTTATGATTTGAATTCCAGATGGGATGGAAGAGACACTGTATGGTTTTGTAACTAATGTTGTGAATGTTTTTATGGTTTGTGATGGACTTGTGTGTACACTTATGTGATTAAATACTATGTGATTCTTGATTGTGTTTATGATTTGGATCGAGGGACACGTACCGTCTCAGTTATTGTGGTTTGACTTGGTACCAAGGGGATGTTAACAAGGCGGGGCCTTGAGATTAGTTCATAGGTGTATGGGCGCCTATGGGACCATAGTTATTGGTAAGGCTTGGAGCCCTGGAATTGTGGTTATTGGTAAGGCTTGGAGCCTTGGATTTATGGTGATTGGTTAATCTTGAATGCTAGTTGTTAATACATAATTGTAGCACATTGTCCATATGTTTATTTGTTAGTGGTTGTTATTCACAGCTTATAATTGATTTAGAGTTGGAGTCTAAACCTATGACTCTCACCAGCATTATTGTTGATGTGTTTTAGTGTCTCTTTCAGGTGAGAATGTGGTTAAGCGTGAGAATAAGAGTGGCTAGCTGGAAGGCTTAGGATTGCATTTGGAAGAACCCCCATTCCTCTTAGCCTTTATTTTATGTTTGAATAAGTGATACATTGTGGACACCTATATGTTGATGTGTGTATTTGTATGTATTTGGTAAGGGGTAGACCTGTTACCTACTTACCTAGACGCCTGCATTGTTTGTGATATTGTCATGACATTGTGTCACCCATTTATGATATTTCCATTTCATTTAGTTATCTCTATAGACACGCTATTGTTGTGATGATATCCATACGTCGCACCTCATATTCTGCCATGGTGGGGTGTGACAGAATGGTATCAGAGACAATGACTATAGAGAATTAGGTTGCCTAGTTTAGTAGCCTAGTCTATAACTTAAGGATCCCTGCATATAGGTGTCATAAGAATATGTGTGTATGGTTTTGATTGTATAATCTGAGTATTATTGATTCGTTTTCTGTGAGTTTTGACTAGTATGGATTGAATTATAGTCGTTCATACTTAGTCACATGTTAATTTCTGTTTTATTTTTGATATATGAATTACTTTCATAATAATTGATAAGTTATTTGGTGTACCTAATGTATAGTATTTTTCTTTTGATGTTTAAGTCATGTTCCCTAAAAAAATCATGTGGTGATTCGAGTTACTAGGAGTAGGTGGATAGGAAGGATTTTAAGTTGTTTCCACTCTTATGGGCGACATGACTTATAATTGATTATGATGTTGTGTTGGAGTTTGTCTATGCTGTTTTAGCTAGACTATGGATTTATGTATTCCAAGAGTTTTACTATGTTATTTTAATAGATGGAGTTTTGGACCTTATTGTTTATGTGGTTATGACCTTATGTTAGTAGATGGATTTATGTGTTATATGTTGTATTGATTCTTATAAGTGTCATCATAGGAGGGAGTGCATTGAGGAAAGGGTAATTGTATAAGTATTGTGGCCAACATAGTTATACAAGTACCACAACTTCAATGGGTTCTCAAGTATGATTGCATGAAAGAGGGTTAATACATGCTTGAATATGATGAGATGTGGATTTTTGGGTATATGTGTAATATATGGGTTTATGTAACGACTGTCTACCATATGGCTATTTTTGAGTGTGTTATATGTTTTGGGTTATACTCATGTTGTGTGATTATGGGGTCACACGATATGGACTGGTTTTAGTGATGGGTTTTATGCCTTGTGGTAAGATGGTGATTACTCGTATGAAAAAACGAGTGTATGACGCGATTGATTGATCTGACATGTATGATACCGAGTATGTTTTGGGTGATTTAATAGGTATATATATGAGGATGTATATATACTAGTATGTGTTAAGTTATGATATATGGTCGTTCAGTAGTTATTATAACTTGAACGTACCTTGTATTTGCTCGTGTTTTATGGTGCTGGAGTTTGATGGATTTCCAACGACGTTTTGAGTCTTTTAATGTGTGTCTACATTCGGGTATGTATTTTAATTAATGATAAATACTAAATTTTCTTAAAAATAAGTGTGGCTAATTATAGGAAAACGGTTTTGAAAATAATTTGTAAGTGTATGGTATGATATCGTGACTTACATATTTTTTTTTAAAGTTTGTGGTAGTAAGCTATAAAAAAAATTCGTCTTGAAAATAATTGGATTAGTTTTCTATGTAACATGTGATAATACATTTTAAAGGGGTAAAGAAATTTTACAAAAATTTTCTTAAGTGGAAGTATTTAACTAGACAGAAAGAGTAAAAAGGGAGATTTTATTATAGTAATGATAAAAAAAACACACCTTGTAAACATGTAGTAGTTTAGTTATAACCAGCCTAAATGGATTTTATAAAATAATAATAATAATACATAATAAAATGAAAATAAAACACTGTATTTTATAAACATGTATTGGTTTCATAATAACAAGTGAAATAAGTTTAATACGGGTAAACAAGATAATGGTTAGAATAAGATTGTAGTATACTAACTAGATGATATCTTTGATAAAATAATGAAGATAAAAGATGAGTTTATTGTTCAAAACGAGTATGATTGATTTTAGTAGTATTGAAGTTTGGTTCTTATGAGGAGTAACTAAATGGGGCGAAAGTTTAAAATTTTCTGAGTTATCGAAATTTGGTAATACTAACCGTGACGAATCTAATTTTTTGTTGTTGGCACACTCCATTGAATCTTTTCGATTACATTGTTTCGTTTTCAGTTGTTTTGGCTAGGGTTCATTAAGGTTGATCTTTCGGTTTACCCTATATTTATTATGGGACGCGATCGTTTGGAATTCTTTTGGTACACGTCATGGTTGATTTAGTTATGCGGTTGTGGAAATGTTAGGATGAGAGGATAGAGTCGGGTAGTATTACTTATGGTTAGATATTAGAATGGAGAGATGTATTTTGGTTTAAAGGTTGTGTTGAAGGAATGATTAAGATTTGTGGAGTTTTGAAACTTAGATTGGTTACGGGAATAAGGAATAAGTAAAGTTAGTTGACTGGTCATGGGAACGAGATGTCATGCTATGAGATATTGGTTGAAGTACCATTAGGAGATTGATGAAAGTACTAGCGGATGTGAGGGTAGAGTAGAAAGTTCCTACTAATGGAAGGATTAACACGCAAGGGAATTGGTACAGATATGGAAGCAAGGTAGCAGTAGACACGTGAAGGAAAAAATGGATGTGAAAGAATGATTGGTAGGAGGCTGATTAATGGTGAAGTACAACAAGTAAGGAAGAGTGAGCCATTGAGGGGTTGAAGTACCTTTAGAAATATTGTGGTAGATGAGTTAAAGTTAGAGGCTACTGGGTAGTGTGAAGTTCCTAGGTAACATCATAGAGACGAGAAGGAGTGCGTGAAGAGCTACATCGTGAATCAAGGAGCTGAAAGGACTACATGCCGACAGCTAGAAGGAAACAAGAGATTTCAAAGGAGTCACAGAAGTTGCAAGGACTGGAAAGGTGACAAGCACTATGATGGGAATCTCCTTATGGTTCGTGAAGAAGAAGGACAAATCGAGTACCGAAGTGGAGTTACAAAGAGCTGAACTAGTGGATCGTGATGAATTGAATACATAACATGGGAGATTAAGAACTCGTGCAGGTAACAAGGGGAGTCGAGTGACTACGCAAATAAAATTTTTGTGGCAATTAATATCGAGGGATGAGTAGTGAAGCTGAGTTGAATAAGTTCATGGAGAAGTAATTAGAGAGTCGGTTTTGTGAAGGTGTTATGAAAGATCTTTGGAAGAGACAGTTATGCATTATCCAATGCACTAACGATTTCCATAGAGTTGATGAATTGAGTGAGAAGTTTTGGTTGGGCATGATAGTGAAGGAATTAGGGAGAACCATGGAAGGAGAGAACCAAGTATTCCTAGAAGATGATGATTGAAAGTACCTCATGTTGGGTGCAAGATCAAAATAGAAGTATGCGATTTGAATAAGAATTTAAAATATAGCTTAGTTTAGACAAATGGAAACTAATATGGGTATAAGATGAGAGTGTGATCCACATGGGATCACATAAAACTCTAGTCTGTCCCTATTAGGAGGGAGTAGGAGAACTGATCGTGAGGAAAAAGAAGTAAAGCTACTTGAAGATGAACTCGATGCATGTCTTCTTGTGGATTTGATATAAACGGTGTGAATGGTTGCTGTTTTGGCTGTTGTTTATTGAGAGAATTATAGATTAGGTTTTGTGGTTTATTTCAAGAAGAAGGAGGTGGTGTCATTTGAGAGAGAGAGTTAAATCAGACGGAGGTTTCAAAGTCTGTGAGGAGAGAGAGATAAGTTTGAGAGAAAATATAGAAGAGAGAGACGAAGAAGTATAATTTTGTGAGAGAGAGAGAAAAGATTAGGTCTGTTTATTATTTTATTGAGGCGGAATAAACAAGGGGACGGAGGAAACGAGGCCATATAGTTATTTATTTAATTACCAGGTTTCTATAACTAAGTGCCACGTTTTTGGCAACTGTGCTTCTTTATTGGGCAACGTGTTTTTGATTGACGGAGTAAACTAGGTGATCAGTTTTTAAAAAACGTTATTTTTTTTCTTTGGCAAATCGTGGCTTAATCTTTTATATTTGACTTAATTTTTCATATTCTTTTTTAACGTTATTTTTTTTTCTTTGGCAAATCGTGGCTTAATCTTTTATTTTTTCTTTTATATTTGGTAAATTTTTTTCGGGTTTAACATTTTTGTGGCCGGATTTGAAAGACAAAAGTGACGGACTTCATTTTTAGTGACTACGAATTTTTGATCGGGTTTAATTTTTTCATCATCTGAGACCGACAACATTTTTTGAGCCGAGTCGACTTGTAAAAACCCGACTACAACAACATCCACATCCTTTTCCTTATCTTTCCTCGATTTTCAATGGATTCGTTCAATTCGACACTTAAAGAGGGAGACTTGCATCGAATGCAAGACAAAGCTCGAGAAAGTGGTATAAATTCATTTCAAATGCTCCAATCTCATCTTGTCACTCTTTCGGGGCTTCAAGGAGGGAGAGAATTTGTGACAATCTTTGGACAAGATCGTCATATATTCATCGACTCAATGTTCACCACTTTGACCGAACTCGTCGAGCAACTCAACCGTGACAACTTTAATCAATCTGCATCGTCACTTGCTTATAAGGCTCTTGTGACACAACTCACGCCTTTCCTCCAATTCAATATCATCAAGTCTGAAAGTTTGATGCTTTGCCAATCATTTCTTCGAGATACACGTACCGAGCTTCGAGTTTTTCGTGATAAAATATTGAAACTCATGACATCGGTCTCGTCTTCGATTTATGAAAGATCTCGACTTCAGCAAGGGTATGATAATGGAGTGCAAGACTCTTCGATGCAAGAGGAAACTGGTCATACGGTTGAAAACTTGGAGCCTATCAATGCCAAGAGCACGGAATCAGGAGGACAACATGATACCAGTGGCACGTCAGGGAATGCTCACGAGATCCTTCTTGATGACACCTTGCCCGTTTATGAGAAAGAGCCTGCACACATGGTACAATGTAATGTTGTTTATGATGTATATGCTGATGAAATGCCGCATATTGAGCATTCTGAACCTAATTATGACAAACATGGGATGGAAAAGAGTGATAACAATACCACTTCTGATTCATCCGATGTAAGTCATAATGGGGGAGAGATTGTTCAGAATGCTAAACATCATGATAATTATCCTATAACTGCTTCATTTACTGCTTCTGATTCCAAGATTAAAGAGCTCGAAACGATCATAGCTCGGCAATCTAAAGATCTTGAGGATGCCAAACTTGAATTTTCTAAGAAAACGGACAAATTTGAAACATATTTTGAAAAACTTGAAAAGTCAAACGTTGTTCTTGAAAGAAAATTGGATCAAACTGTTCTAGATTCTAAAGCTGAAAAGGATAATCTTTTGAAACAAATTCAACTGCTTGAATCTAAGTTGGCATCCCAAGATAACTTGCTCAAAGAGAATGAAACGTTAAAAGCCCAAGTTCAGGAAAAGGTATTTGCTATAGCTGCGTTGAAAAACGAGTCAAGGAAAAATAGAGGAACTAGTGTGGACACTAAGCTTGAAAAACCATCAATCTTGGGGAAACCGCCTACAAATCAGTTCGTCAGACAACCGATTGTCAGACAACCTACTGCATTTAGATCCGAGCGACCACAATCCTCGAGACCGCGGTTTGCCTCCCAAGTTGATTTGGTTCATCTTTCTAGACCAGACACTCCAACAACTAGGCCCTATGTGATCACTCCAGCTTTAGCAAGACCAAATCATATGATTGCCTCTAGTTTCCCTAAAAATACCAAGACCACGTCTAGAACTAGTTCAAATGACGTTTGCCATAAATCTGGTCTTGGGGAAGCTAAGCAAAAGACACATGCAAGAGATAGCAATGTCCAACCTAGTCAGATGCCTTCTAGATTACCCAACACTGCTAACCATAGCATGCCATCTTCTAGGAGCATCGATCAATCATCTAGGAATTATTCAGACATTAAATATGCTACTTATAAAACATGTAGAAAATGTGTCTTTACGGCAAATCATGATGCTTGTGTCAAGAAATTACTTGATGAGGTGAACTCCCGTGCTAGAATTAAGTCCCAGTGGATAGCTAAAATCAAACCCTTTGGTAAAGTTTGGCGCCCCACTGGTAGAACTTTCACTCTTGTAGGAAACGAGTGCCCTTTAACTAGGATAATCTCCGATTCTACTAAGTCCACTAGGGAGGAAACTGATAAAGATGATACTTCACTTACGCCTAAACTTAAGGTTTTCTATAAAAGGAAACGTTTGCCAGCCAAGACTAGTGAATCATCTACTCAGATCGCCTCTGAAACAAGTAAAGCCAACTGTGAACCCCCATGTGCTTCTATAATTGATATCGCTAACCCACGTCAAAGCATGCAAATTCCTAATGAGATTGCAGGTACCAAAGTTGATGTTCCAAAAGAACGAAGCGGTCCAATCGTTGTGTACCGTTCAACTAAGGACACTCTTAGAGTTTGGTTGCTGAAGAAGCAGATATCAGAGAAACAAATGTCTCAGGGGATTCATGGTTAAGCTGCACAAAGGACTTATAGTCATATCACAGACTGTAACTCGCTCATCAAAGAAAGGAAAGTTTATCGCCGTTGATAAATTTATCCTAAAAACGAGAAATTCATTTTTCTCGGGCATGAGCTTATATCAAAAACATTCCAAGTTTTTAAGCTCATGCATTATGGCTCCTCGTTAAATGACAGACGACGACCCGGACTTCAGAGACAGGGAAGTTTATCCACGCAACGATAACTTACCCTCTTAACAAGAAATTAAGTTTTCTTGGACACGAGATTATCCTAAAACCATTCAAAGGTTTTAAGCTCGTGTATAAGGCTTATAGATAAATGACAGTCTGTAACCCGTTCTTCAAAGGCAGGAAAGTTTATCGCCGATGATAAACTTATCCTTACAACGAGAAATTAATTTTTCTCGGGCATGAGCTTATATCGAAAACATTCCAAGTTTTTGAGCTCATGCACAATGACTTACAGTTAAATGTCAGACTGTAACTCGAACTTAAAATAAAGGAAAGATTATCTTTTATGATAACTTATCTTCTTAACGAGAAATTCACCTTTCTCGGTCATGAGCTTGTATTAAAACATTCGAAGTTTTAAGCTCAGAAAGGAAAGTGTATCTTTTAAATAAGAGAACTTTTCCTCATAACGAGAAATTAACCTTTCTCGGTCATGAGCTTTCCGTTAAAACAGTCAAAGTTTTCAAGCTCATGAAAACGACTTCTAAGTAAATGTCAGCTTAGGACTCGTTCTTCAGATAAAAGGAAAGTTTATCGCCGATGATAAACTTATCCTTAACAACGGGAAGTTTACAACTTCTCGGACTTGAGCTCGTTTTATAAGATATTCAACATCTTAAGCTCAAGTAATTGATTTTCAAAACTTTGAACACAATTTTTCGAGAATTTCTCAAAAGGTTTTTCTAAATCTTTCAAAATTGTGTGTTCAAAAATGTTTTGATAAAAAGAGCATGTCTTCTGGAATCGATAATATTTACGAACCTAGAAATGTCATTCAATAATGACACGGGGTTGTAAATAAAGTTCGAGCAGAAGTTCAAACCTTTAAAACATGCTCAAAATGGTTTGCTATTATTTCAGATAGCAACCCGCTTTTCATAATCAAGTCAAGCATTTCACCGGAAAGCTTTGACTCAACAACGGGAATTAATTTTCTCGGGTACGTGACGAGGTGACCAACATTCGTGAACAAGAACCATGTGCTTCTTTCATATGATGTTCTCCATTATTCAGGTCCAACCTCGTACATTGCTAATCTTGTGAATTCATTATTATATCTGATCTTTGCACGTAATAAATACCTTACACTTGTGTTTAAAAGGTATTTAATTTACGTTTCAGCACACCCTCATTAATTTGAGGGGGAGCTTGTGTAACTCATAAAGATAATTGGATTTGCATTTCTCTTCCCAAATTTTCTTAAAAGGCTATTAAATCAATTGATATTAAAAACATCGATTGGGTTAATATTTTTAATATGGGGGAGAAAATGTGATTTAATATGGGAAATGATTAATCACAAATGGTTTGACTTAACGTGTTAGCTCATCCCGACATGTGTGAAATGTTTTCGAATATCGTAGCATATGTTAAGGGGGAGCAAAATGGATTTGCACTTCAAATTGGATTTCATGGTGATTTATACTTACCCGCAACCCATTTATTTCACGACGATGAAGATTGTGGTGACATAAGGATGGTAGGATAGGTTAAAGTCCAATGATTTCTCAAGAACCGGAGGAATCTTCCCAAGGACATTCCATAGCTAGAAATAGTAGTCCTTAGGAAAGATGGAGAAAGATTGTGAACGTAGCTGAATGCCGACCAAGTACTTAAGTTAGCACTGGAACAATCACAACAAGGTGCTAGTGATGACGTATTGGTAAGCATTGAAGGGGTTGGAGAATGAAAAAGAATTGTAAAGATAAAGGGTGTAAAGAAAGAAGCCCTCCTTACAACTTAGGCAGAAACCGGGTCAATTCATATGCTATTGAGATCATTTTAATGATTCTTGATATTGAAGATAGACATCATGGACCCAGTGATGCAAGGCACAACCCATCCCAGCTAACTCAGATATCTCTTAAAAGATATTTGTTTTAATCACACGGAGACAACACGTTATCTATTGATTTATTCACTCCGAATAAATTGGTATTGAAAAGGTGGCACTCCTCTCCAGCCTCCGATCACTAAAAATCCAAAATGCACGATCGAGTCTAGAGCCATTTGAGATCATCAAATATCTCATTAGGACACACTTTCATTATTCCTTGCTTGTTCACACAATGTGAAAAGTAAGAAAGATATTAAGAGTCCTACGCAAAATCTTCATGATCTTGCCTGAACATCCGAGTAATACGAAAGTATTTACAATGAAGATGGAAATCCTTCTTGAGCGAATATCAAAAAGCTCATGGTAGGTGACTTGTGCGATTCTTTATGAATCAAACTTGTGATAACTGGAAAGCAACAGTGGTTTAATTCTTAAATGAATTTAAACACGTTCCAGGCCTCTACGCATTATCATATGATCTTGCCAGAACACTCAGAGTGACTCTTTATTGATCACAGTGACGAGTGGAAATCCTTCTAGTGTTAACATCAAACAGCACTTGGTAGGTAACTTGCAAGATTCTTTATGAATCAAGCTAGTGACAACTGGAAAGCAACGATGGTGCGGTTCTTAATTGAACTTCACTTGTTCCAGGAACATGAATTGACGGCTTCAAATCATGCGGATAATATTATCCAAATGATTCACTCTTTACGTTCGCAGTCAGCTTTGGACGGTCGAGTAAAGAGAACGGGTTTACCCGCGAAATCTTGTCAAGGAGGTTCTTAATTGAAACTACCTGCCACAAGTACGATATTTAATATCGTCCAACGGTCTTCACCGACCGGAGGTAAAATGCTACCGAATTAGAATGAAATGTTCAAGGCCATTTCATCCGTGTATATTGTTTGTTGCTAACTGTCTTATGCAGCGTAACAAGAAGGTGGCATTGCGGTGTACAATCCAGAAGAAGTCGTCACCACATGCTTATACTACATACACTTAGTACTTCAACAAATTCAAGAAAGTCTGAAGGTCAAGTCTTCCGCTGTATCAAACTCTGAAGCTTTCAAGAATTTAAAGGTATAAGTATGTGGAACATGAAGTCACGAAGAGGCAAATTTCACAAGTGACGAATGCACAAGGTCAAGGCAAGGAAACATGCTCAAGACTAAAGTCAAAGATCACATCAAGCATATTCACAAGAACAAGATCGAAGACTCAAGCATAGTATGCTAGGTTTAAGATTTTGTAAAATGGTGTGACCTCCCTTAGGGGGAGATTGTTGGAAATGTGTTTTCCCAAAGAAAGTCTCGGTCACATCATTATTAGCATAGATCACGAGCTATAGAATATTTAGAACTTTGTAACTTGGAGCGACCTCCCTTAGGGAGAGATTGTTGGAAATACGTTTTTACGTATTTATGAAGGATCGGTCGCTCCAACGATATATTATTGTATTAGGCTCGTGATCCAGTTTGTACTAAATATAGTCCATATAGCCCACATGTAGGGTGGGCTATATATACCCCTCCTAGCATGTTAGGAGGGGTGGTAGTTCATTCATTTACATCTTTTCATTAATCTAATCACTTTCTCTCTCTACTTTTCTTCCCTCTCCTTTCTCTCTCTATACTTCATCTTCCTCCTTCCCCATTTCCACCATTAATCAATAGATCCAATCCATCATTTACCAAATCCTTAGAATCCGTAGACCTTCAGAAATTTTTTAAGGTATAGATGACTTGAAAGACGAAATGCATAACATCATGATGTATGCCATGAGTTGAGGAAGAATAAGGAAGTGTGGATAGATGCGAATCATGAATGAAATAGGTCGAGATAGGAACCAAAGGTAAAACTTTGGTATAGCCTAATGAGTAGACTAAGGCACTAAGCATGCTAATATTGTTGTAGTGTGGAAAGGAAATGGTACTGACCTATATTGTTTGATTGGAAGGCTTAGTATCGATAATCGAATGGTTGAGGAGTTATAGATGTGATGTGTCATGAGAGACGAAGGGATTCGTTTAACTGAGACAAGATGAGGAGCACGATGACCTCAAAGGTAAGACATTGTGTAGGTGTAAAGGAAGTGTTGAGTATCAGGGGAAAAAAATCTTTCATGGAGAAAAGTGAGAAAGAAGTGTATAGGTTCTACTAATGATCTATCCAAATTTTATGGAAGTAGTTGTAGCATGGGTTTGGATGGAAGTTGATAGACTAACTGAGATAACCATCCTTTTGGTGATGTGTATAGAACATAATTTGATTTGGATTGGAAGAGCCTCGTTGTGATAAACTAATCAATATGTGAAATATCGTCATAAGTCACTTGTGTAAGGAAATTGGAATTTTTAAGTAGTTTGCGGTATGGACTAAAGTGTTGGAAATACGTTTTTACGTATTTAGGAAGATTCGGTCACTCCGACAATATATTAAGTAGTAGCTCGTAGTCTAGATATCTTTATTAAACAAACAAGGGCAAGCCTAACCTACAACATTTGTAGGCCGGCCCAATATTGTAAGCCGAAGCCCATCACAAGGCTTGGGTATATAAAGCCTCTCCTTTAATGGAGAGGGTGGTGATTTCATTTTAAACAACACATAGTTCTTAAACTTTCTCTCTCTAGAAGTGTGAAATCATCTATCTTTCTCTCTCTAAAACATAAGCAAGATTTACATATCCTACAAATAGTATCAAGAGCCATGGGATAATTGTATTGTTTATTATAACACCCTCAAATCATATGCGCAGCGGAACTACAACATTTGGGTGCTACGTAGTTATCATCACACATAAGCTATATTAAACGACTCAAGAGACGTAAAATTTTAAACATAAATTTAACATTATTAAAAACATACAAGTCTACAGTTTTCCAAATCCCAAGATAATACAAAACAGAGTTTGCGTTAGGTCCCCAATGAATCTCAACCCCAAAAGATACATTTTGTTCACATGACATAGTATAAAATATTTAAGTGCTAAAAGGGAGGAAAAACAAAGTAGACCGCCAAGCCACAACAACTTCCATCCTCGCATGCTCCGCTGCTATCAATCTTGGTTACCTGAAACACATGCTTAAAACCGTCAACACAAAGGTTGAGCGAATCTATAGGTTTATCAAATCATAGGTTGAACATAAGTATTAAAACCAATCATGACCATTCAATAGCATTATCGTACTCACAATCTATTATTCAAGGATATTATCTTCAGCAAAAGCTAATAATTGTGTTTAAGCTCGTGACACTAATCCGTTAACTCAATCACCCGCGTACATTTACCGGCATGATTTAAGTGAAACCAGTGCCCCTTCTAAAGGCATTAGTTGTAATTATACCTTATTTGTTATCACAAGTTATCCGTCCGCAGAGGGTACTCAACGTACTAGCTCTCGTCTCGGATAGGGTCGTCAACCCCATAGTACTATCAATTGTATAAGCGGCTATCTCCAACCCACACAAGGGCAAGTTAATAGTTAATAGTTCACGAATTTAGGGACTTTTACAACTAGGTACTCAACACAATTCAAGGCAAAATTCGGGTCCAATAATCATTCATGACTTATGTTCTTTTCATTTAAATAGCATGCATCCCCCTCGCGGGTAAAAACATTTGAAATAAGTAAAGAGCGAGGCTATAGACTCACGTTGCGTAGTAGTAGTGGTTCTAGCGAAGACGTAACGAGAAATGTCACCGACGATGTGGATGCCCGGAAAAATCAAACACTTGACCTAAAAATCAAGGTACGAAAACCAAATCAATACTCCGCGTACATTATTGTACTAAACATACGCATATGCAAACACACTCAATGCTTATGAAAACTCACGCCAAAATCAAACAAGTAGTTGTTACTAAACTTATACCATTTATCTACGCATTTAAAGTGATTCTCATTTTATAAATTTGCCGGTACTTACCAAAAGTACGGGCTGTTTTCTACGACTTAAGCACTTTTATAAATTACAAGAAAATTCACAAAAATACCTCATGACCTGTATAAAACCCATATTTATTCCCATAAAAAGTTTTCACTTCTATGACTCGTTACACATCATATTTCTAAACATACACTTTTAGGACTGATTTTGCACGTTGACCATGTTGGACTTGTTTGACCCATTTAAAATACGCCATTGACCAATTTGACTCCTAAGTCCAAAAATAGACTCACAAGTGCAGGTTTGAAACCAAAAATCCACTTTCAATCATTTACCAAACTCTAACTATAGTCCCCGGGATTTGACCTAAAACCAAACACAAATTCGGATTGTGTTGGTTCTCATCTCCCGGTACACGTATTTTCCAAATAACATAACTTTTGACTCGTTTAGAGTCGTAAGCTCTACTTTATACCGAAACGAAGCTAAGACAAAGCTGTACAACCACATCCTATGTTTATGACCTGTTTAGAAAGTTAAACCCACGAAAAATATGCTTGAACAATCTGCCTAAAAATTACTACTTCAAAATCAATCTAACACTTGTTTCCAATCCATCCAAACATCACCTAAACCTATATTAACCCCTTATACCCATTCCCAATCACCCAAACAGCCTATAACACTATGAAAATTGAATCCTCATCAAAACCTAAAGTCTAAATCATACATGCAATCAAATTAAATCATCTAGAAATGATAAAAACATGTTTTTAAACAACAACCCACAACAAAAATCATCAAACATCAAAAGTCAAACCAAAACCCCCTTTAGCCGTGGGGTATGGTGACCAAAACACCAAATAAAATCAGCCCCCAACTCGTTTTATTGATGAATTAACATTATATACACATGAATTAAACATGTGTATGGTTTAATTAGATCAAAATCCGTTTTTTGAAAAATCATAATTTTTGGAAAAATTAAGTTGTTGCACGTTTGTTTTTGTTGGGGGATTCACTTACAAGATGATTATAAGGGATGGTCTTTGATTAGATTTGTCAAAAACCTAAAAAAAATGATGGTGGTGGTGGTTGTGTGGTGGGTGGACGGTGGTGATGGAGAGAGAGGGGAGAGGAGAAGAAAAAATTTTGAAATGAATTTGTGAGGTGTGTTTTTCCTTTCCTCCATTTTGTAAAAATTTGAGGGACCAAAGTGGCAACTTTTGCTATCTTTTGGCCTTAGATTTAAACGACCATTTAAAGAGCGGGATTTTGGCTAAATGGCGGGTTTTAAGTTTTTGCGGGAGTCGGGTTTCACAAAGATTACTTTCCAAAGGTTAAAACGCACACAAAACGAATATACACATGGTTCTGACTCGACTTGACACGTAATAAAAATAAAATCTCGAAAAACTCAAATATCGATCAATCGATAATAAAAGATAAATTTGGGCATCCGTCGGTATCGTAGTCATCATCGGTTCTTCTTAAATCGTCAAATGTTAAATTATGAACGTAAACGTTGGTTTCAACTTAAACCGTCAAATATATAGCAAACGAAATTTCTTAAAAATTTCAAAAATATTCATAAAATAGGATTAAATAAATGAAGTTGGGTTCGGGATATCACATCCACAAGTGAGCCACAACTTAAGAGAGATGCTCATACTGAACAACTCTTGAGACAATAACTTAGCATCATACGACATATTCACGGGTATTACATCCTCCCCTCCTTAAGGGAGCGACGTCCCGGCGCTCTCCGGTTCTTATACTCGCATTTTGTACTACTAGGAAGATAAGGGTACTTCTTCCTAAAGAGGTATTTACGTTCCTATGCGGACTTCGGTTCACGTCTCGGGTTCCATCACACCTTCACCATGAGTATTATACCTTGCTTCAATCTCTTAGTGTCACGATCCGTGATCTCCACTTTAATTTCCCAAATTCTTCCTACGGTTATCAACACGTCTCTTTCCACTGCTTCTCGCGGTCAACAAGTGATTCTTAATCTACACCATCTCTTCCGTAGTCTCTCGAATCATCTCAAGTCTATTAAACTGACTTTTTCCTGCTTCATTCCATCCAACTGGCGATCTATACTTTCATCAACATACTTCTTCAAATGCTGTAGCTACAATGCTAACATGGTATATGTCGTCGTACAAAGATACTACCAACAGCAAGTGTCGGTCTTCAACAACTGTCAAAATCGATCACACACGCTCGGAGCATGTCTTCCAACGTTCGAATCGTCCTTTCACATGGTTCATCGTTCTCATAAAAAAAATAATTAAACATAAAGAAAAATCACACGGGTCACACATAGCCCCAATGAAAACGTTCAGAATACACAAGACTAAGTAATTAATACTAGTCGTACAAAATAACCTTATTGTAATATTACATACATACAATCTAGTTCGACAAAAACGAATTCATCGATACGTTAATCATTCGACGTATACATAACTCTCTCGAAGGCATCACAATCCAATCAAACACAAAAGCCAGTATGAAACACGTACAATCACATTACGACATGTTTGAAACATAGCCAACCAAGCCAAATCAATCAGTTCAATCAAGTTAACTCATGCTTGCTAATCAGCTAAGCCATGATAAAATAAGAAGTATTGACATGATTCTTGGATGAGTCCAGTCAAAAGAAATTACAAGTTAAAGAAGGTCCACGAGCTTGCTAGCTATAGATGCATATCAAAAGAAAGAAAATACATACATATTTCATCACAGGGTGCTCACACACGGATCCATACCCAAAAGATTTTACATGAACACCATCTCACTTTCGTCCCAAACGTGGCCAAAGTCTCAATAAGTATCATCGTTCACAGTTAAAAAGGTACTACATGGCACGTGTTCTCCATGATCGGACGTCATTGGACAATGTCGTCTCAAGTTCTCACAACTTCCGATCACTCGACTAGATCACCTACAACATAAACACATAAAAGACAAGGGTTCACCATAAAAACATCAACTATGTTTATCCGTCGTTTAACCATCGATAATCAAGGATTGTTGAGTTAAGCAAAGAGGATTCCTTACTTAAATAAACGAAGACGGCAATGGAATTGTCTTCCAATTACCGATGCACAGTTGGTAAACTTCAACTGTTTATCGCGTGTCGTTGACACATCAAAAGAACGAGAAAAGAAAATAAATAAAGTACGATACGTTTGATGTAGGAGAAGTCGTCGTCATTCCCCTCAGAGTCACTCGAACTCAGATTTCCTCTACTTTGGCAGTCTTCTATTTTTGTTTAAAATTCCTTCTCAGTGTCGGTACGAGTCCCTTTGGTATTTCATCAACATCCTAGCGATTCTGATAAATTTCACACGTTACACACAACACATAAAGACATTTTCCATAATTACTCGGTCTCGGTGATTAGTAATTCGACGCAAAAACGAAAGAAAAGATTTCAAGGAACACAAGAAAATTCAAAATTTTTCTTTAGGAATCAAAGAGAATACGATTACTTGCATAAGGATCCACTATTTTAAAAGTGTTCTCATCCAAACATTTACCAAAACACTACAAGTTTAAAGATGACCAATTGATTTGACACGATAGTGCTCTTCCTAAACTATGCATAATTAGCTAGATCATGCATACTTGAGGAACAAGCAACAACACCCAATAAAACAAGACTCTTCCCGAATTATGCATAGTTAGCTAAGCTGTGCATAATTAAGGATCGAGTGACGACACAAACATTATTATTACATACTAAATATGGCTACAAAAGTTTTCGACCTAATCTTCAAAATAATTAAATCACTTGAAATGGAATTTGAAATGGGAAAATATTATTACTATCGTTTTAAGAAACACACCAAACATTTTTCGTCCACTTTGGAAAACATACTTTTACTTTGTCTTTTTATGAGGGAAATAAATAAATAATTTAATAAATAAATCGACACCATTTACATTTGGTTCACAAGACATTTCACGCACTCATACATATTTTCAAAACAAATTATTCACCAAATAATGGTAAGGTGGTTAAAGATTAAAGATCATTGCAAGCATAATGAATAATAAAAATCAAAAATCCAATGAGATCGAACGAGGTAAACGAGCAATATAATCGCCAACTAAAACTAACTACATTAGAAAGGAAAATACTTCAAATATATGACAAAAGTCTCGGGATAACAACAACGATCTATGAATACATGGAGTAAAAATTGAATATCAACACAAACGTCAAAAATAGAACAACGATCATAATTCCCATCGTCTCGAGTTGCACGCACGTTGCACCAAGGGTATACGGGAAGAGGAGAAGAATCACTTGGTCGAATAGAAACAATTTCACCAGGAAGAGCGAGTTCTTTCACCTCTACAATTCGGTAAAGCGACTTCGCCTCCTCGCTTTTGTTCAAAATAAATAAATAACCACTTTAATGAAGATTTATAGCATCGTTCAAGTAAATACAGAATTTTAGGTTCCATTAACCGGAAGAAGAAAAGTTACGGCGTCCATGAACAGGATAAAATACCCCGGGTGACATACCCTCATCATCAAGTACTAGCGAAATAGTAATTTTAAAATAAATATAATAATAATGGTTTCATATCATGGAAAATATTCAAATGAATAATCACGTTACTACCCAAGTTCAAATATAGACTCGCAAGATCAAAGAAGGAATGTCGTACGATCGAACCATCGTGACTCAAAACATTATATATACATCTTTATAAAATATTATACAAGTAGGCGTGTGTTGCGTAATCCATTATCATACTCTAATTAATGTTACCTCATAAATTGTAAAACCGAGCATTTGCAAAATTTTAATTTGGGTTACACCATTAAAGAATTTATACTTTTCATTTTTCCACTTACAAAGCTTTTATTTCTGGGAAAATTACAATCTCAAGAGAAAATTACTAACATTAGTAAATACGGTGACTCGATTATCATAATCGATAAAATCATTATGTTTGAAAGTCTCAATACTTGTGTTAAAATATCATTAATGTTCATATCTTAAGTACCACAAACGTACATAGTAAGAATTTTCAAAGTTTTACATTATTAATATTACGACTTATCTTATCACATATATATACACGTATCCAACATGACTCAAATTAGTCCTATTGACTCTTAAAATTACCCTTGACTTTTTATTACACACATGTTTTCCTTACAACTGATTTGTTAAATCATATTCGCGCAATTCGACTCAAATGCTAAAGAGGTTTCACGTAGTATTATTTCGGATAACTTACTGATTTTTAGCCGACACTTGAATCTCGATAATAATAATAATAATGGAGGTGATCCAAATGCTTATTTCAATTAATTCTAAAATATATAAAATTCAACTTTTAATCCTTAACCCGTTATCAAACGATTTTTAAAATTAACACATCTCGCAGCGGAATAAAATAACGTTCCATCAAGATTTTATAATTCATTTCAAGCATTATAATTTCTCACTTAAAGTGTACATTCCGATTTTTAACCCAGTTTATTCACTACAACAAGTAACGTGTTCTAGTTTATACCAATGCATACGTAAACATAACCTTATTTTCAAAATAAAACCAATTTTACAAACATTTTAGCTCCAAAATACATGACCAATTCTTCTACTCATGTTTTATATTACAAGATACGCCAAAAGTTTGCTACATTGACCCGAAAATTAATTCATACTAAATCCAAAGTTACATATACTCAACAGTCATATCGTAAATTTTATTATAAACTCCTTTTTTAAATTATATTAAACAAATTCTTGACAAATCCATCACAAGCTTCTAGTATCAAATTATTAATATATGAAAACAAAGATTTTACGAGTAATATAAATTACTTATTATGATTTACTAACCAAGGTTGAAAAAAAAAATAATTTCATTTTATTCATTTATTCTCTACACATATTCTACTGGTTACAAGACACATCATAGGTCGATTTTTAGCCAAAAATTTCATTCACCATATATTTATTATGTAAGACGCTTTATGTTTAAATCATTTAATTTAAAAAATTTAATTCTTATTTAACTCGCACAATTTCCTGTATAACATCGAATTTAAAATAATGAAACAACAAAAACAAAATGAAATAAACGAAGCGAGAATACGTATGTCAACTAAGTGTTGTTATCGGCCTCGGATGAGTCTCGAAATCGTACACCACAAAATTAATACAAACCAACCAAACTTCAAGTTATCGCGATTGATCACAACGCTAGTCTATTTATATATATATATATATATATATATATATATATATATATATATATATATATATATATATATATATATATATTTTTAAAACGCATGTTTAAATTCAAGTAGGATGATAAAAACGATTAAACGGCGATACACCTCAACCACGTTTCATAATATACACACATGATTCGCCGCTACGATGTACGCATCGTTGATTATGCTTCGTCTATGTTATAGTTACGTGAACTAATATATCAAACCCATAAAGGATAAAGGAAATAAAATAATATATATAGGTAAATTACGTTCCAAAAAGAAGATGCCCTAAAAATGACACATCACGGTGCGATAATGACAATCGAGATCGATCTAGTCAATATACAATATGTTACGAGGCGTTATTTACGTATCTAGAGTATCAAAATAGGTTCACACTCGGTTATTCGATCAATAAATAAATTATCAAGATTGATAATTGGCGGTAAGGCCAAATTCTCAACAAAACCGCATTTTAAATGTACGATAACCACGCAAGGACCATTGCTTCACGTGCAGTGCCTTTAAATACCGTAGTATATATACATACTTATACATACCATCATTCCTACATACACGTAGGATTACAACGCAGTGTTACAATGTAATGCAATGTAGCCCGTATGCCAATTACATGCAACATATAAGATAATCTTACAAGAATTTGCAAATTACGATGATAAGTACTCACGTACACAACAATATATCTCAATATATATCATAGTATTTACTTACTAAATACTAGGAATTCATGTTAGTTTGAGGGATACATCTAAAATATAAACCAATGCTAAAGAAATCTTACCGGAGCCATGCAGGATAGTTGTGTGCTTGGACAATTTCTTACGACACCAAAAGTTATAGTTTAGGATTTTTCAAAATGACCTAGTTCTCTATAACTCATGGCTCTGATACCAATCTATAACACCCCCAAATCATATGCGCAGCGGAACTACAACATTTGGGTGATACGTAGTTATCATCACACATAAGCTATATTAAACGTCTCAAGAGACGTAAAATTTTAAACATAAATTTAACATTATTAAAAACGTACAAGTCTACAGTTTTCCAAATCCCAAGATAATACAAAACAGAGTTTGCGTTAGGTCCCCACTGAATCTCAACCCCAAAAGATACATTTTGTTCACATGACATAATATAAAATATTTAAGTGCTAAAAGGGAGGAAAAACAAAGTAGACCGCCAAGCCACTACAACTTCCATCCTCGCATGCTCCGCTGCTATCAATCTTGGTTACCTGAAACACATGCTTAAAACCGTCAACACAAAGGTTGAGCGAATCTATAAGTTTATCAAATCATAGGTTGAACATAAGTATTAAAACCAATCATGACCATTCAATAGCATTATCGTACTCACAATCTATTATTCAAGGATATTATCTTTAGCAAAAGCTAATAATTGTGTTTAAGCTCGTGACACCAATCCGTTAACTCAATCACCCGCATACATTTACCGGCATGATTTAAGTGAAACCAGTGCCCCTTCTAAAGGCATTAGTTGTAATTATACCTTATTTCTTATCACAAGTTATCCGTCCGCAGAGGGTACTCAACGTACTAGCTCTCGTCTCGGATAGGGTCGTCAACCCCATAGTACTATCAATTGTATAAGCGACTATCTCCAACCCACACAAGGGCAAGACAATAGTTAATAGTTCACGAATTTAGGGACTTTTACAACTAGGTACTCAACACAATTCAAGGCAACATTCGGGTCCAACAATCATTCATGACTTATGTTCTTTTCATTTAAATAGCATGCATCCCCCTCGCGGGTAAAAACGTTTGAAATAATTAAAGAGCGAGGCTATAGACTCACCTTGCGTAGTAGTAGTGGTTCTAGCGAAGACGTAACGAGAAATGTCACCGACGATGTGGATGCCCGGGAAAATCAAACACTTGACCTAAAAATCAAGGTACGAAAACCAAATCAATACTCCGCGTACATTATTGTACTAAACACACGCATATGCAAACACACTCAATGCTTATGAAAACTCACGCCAAAATCAAACAAGTAGTTGTTACTAAACTTATACCATTTATCTACGCATTTAAAGTGATTCTCATTTTATAAATTTGCCGGTACTTACCAAAAGTACGGGCTGTTGGTCTACGACTTAAGCACTTTTATAAATTACAAGAAAATTCACCAAAATACCTCATGACCTGTATAAAACCCATATTTATTCCCATAAAAAGTTTTCACTTCTATGACTCGTTACACATCATATTTCTAAACATACACTTTTAGGACTGATTTTGCACGTTGACCATGTTGGACTTGTTGACTCATTTAAAATACGCCATTGACCAATTTGACTCCTAAGTCCAAAAATAGACTCACAATTGCAGGTTTGAAACCAAAAATCCACTTTCAATCATTTACCAAACTCTAACTATGGTCCCGGGATTTGACCCAAAACCAAACACAAATTCGGATTGTGTTGGTTCTCATCTCCCGGTACACGTATATTCAAAATAACATAACTTTTGACTCGTTTGGAGTCGTAAGCTCTACTTTATACCGAAACGAAGCTAAGACAAAGCTATACAACCACATCCTATGTTTATGACCTGTTTACAAAGTTAAACCCACGAAAAATATGCTTGAACAATCTGCCTAAAAATTACTACTTCAAAATCAATCTAACACTTGTTTCCAATCCATCCAAACATCACCTAAACCTATATTAACCCCTTATACCCGTTCCCAATCACCCAAACAGCCTATAACACTATGACAACCGAATACTCATTAAAACCTAAAGTCTAAATCATACATGCAATCAAATTAAATCAACTAGAAATGATAAAAACATGTTTTTAAACAACAACCCACAACAAAAATCATCAAACATCAAAAGTCAAACCAAAACCCCCTTTAGCCGTGGGGTATGGTGACCAAAACACCAAATAAAATCAGCCTCCAACTCGTTTTATTGATGAATTAACATTATATACACATGAATTAAACATGTGTATGGTTTAATTAGATCAAAATCCGTTTTTTGAAAAATCATAATTTTTGGAAAAATCAAGTTGTTGCATGTTTGTTTTTGTTGGTGGGATTTACTTACAAGATGATTATAAGGGATGGTCTTTGATTAGATTTGTCAAAAACCTAAAAAAAATGATGGTGGTGGTGGTTGTGTGGTGGGTGGCCGGCGGTGATGGAGAGAGAGGGGAGAGGAGAAGAAAAAATTTTGAAATGAATTTGTGAGGTGTGTTTTTCCTTTCCTCCATTTTGTAAAAATTTGAGGGACCAAAGTGGCAACTTTTGCTATCTTTTGGCCTTAGATTTAAACGACCATTTAAAGAGCGGGATTT
Source organism: Glebionis coronaria (assembly GCA_025667525.1). NCBI lineage: Eukaryota > Viridiplantae > Streptophyta > Magnoliopsida > Asterales > Asteraceae > Glebionis > Glebionis coronaria. Next base: position 443,924,496 of record CM046876.1, on the reverse strand, counting down.
TGGCTAAATGACGGGTTTTAAGTTTTTGCGGGAGTCGGGCTTCACAAAGATTACTTTCCAAAGGTTAAAACGCACACAAAACGAATATACACATGGTTCCGACTCGACTTGACACGTAATAAAAATAAAATCTCGAAAAACTCAAATATCGATCAAGCGATAATAAAAGATAAATTTGGGCATCCGTCGGTATCATAGTCGTCATCGGTTCTTCTTAAATCGTCAAATGTTAAACTATGAACGTAAACATTGGTTTCAACTTAAACCGTCAAATATATAGCAAACGAAATTTCTTAGAAATTTCAAAAATATTCATAAAATAGGATTAAATAAATGAAGTTGGGTTCGGGATATCACATCCACAAGTGAGCCACAACTTAAGAGAGATGCTCATACTAAACAACTCTTGAGACAATAACTTAGCATCACACAACATATTCACGGGTATTACATTTATGTGTTTGTGTTCTTGATTCATACGCCTATTTTGATCCATTTTACACGAACCAAATTTTTTTTGTGTTTTTTATGGGTTTTTCTTGATACAAATCTTCTACATAGTTATGGTAGAGATTTGGTATATTTACTTTGGCTAAAAACACAAATTTTTTTGGGTGTTTTATCATTTTTTGGCTTAAAATCTCGAATTGGTTGAGTTTTGTCCGAGAAAAGTGGGATATATTCCGGCAGCTGCTTCCATCGGAAAAGGGTTTCTCATTCCGACCACTATTCCGACGAAGGGATTCCGATAGTATTCTGATTTGGGACATTCCGATTTGGGACATTTCGATTTGGGACATTCCGATTTGGGACATTCTGATTTGGGACATTCTGATTTGGGACATTCCGATTTGGGACATTCCGATTTGGGACATTCCCATTAGGGACATTCTGATTAGGGACATTCCGATTTGGGACATTCCGATTAGGGACATTCCGATTAGGGACATTCCGATCAGGGGTATTCTGATAGACTTATTCCGACGGTTTTCCGATCCTTTATTCCGATCAACATTCCGACAACCCAAAAATTATTCCTTAAAAAAAATTCGAATCGTGTGCAATTTTGACTTGGAATTTTGGTTTATCGAGAACATAATTTAGGGGATTTCAACATTATTTCTCGGATTTAACACATCACAACAAATACATTTACTTTCTCTCATTGTTCGATCAATATTTGTAAATCTTAACTTATCGAAACGGAGTACACATGTCTTACGGATAAGTCCATCCTCTCGGGTACGGATAATCGTCCACCAATGTTGGAAAAATCTATGTACGAGGATTGGACTTCCCGAATGGAACTTTACATGTTGAACAAAGAGAATGGACATCTCATTTGGGCATCGATGCTCAATGAACCATTAGATTATGGTATAGTGACGGAAGGTACAGCTACTCGTCCTCGCACAACGGGTGAATTGACTGGAGATATGAAGATTCAAGACAAATGTGATAAGTATGCTACAAACATCATTCTCCAAGCCCTTCCTCCAGATGTCTACAAACTCGTCAACAAACATAAAGTTGCGAAAGAGTTATGGGATAGAATTCGTGTTCTAATGCAAGGCACCTCGTTAACTAAACAAGAACGAGAGTGTAAGCTTTATGATACTTTTGATAAGTTTGCCTATGTGCCAGGGGAGACTCTCAATGACTACTATCTGAGATTTACCCTATTGTTGAATGAGCTAAATATCTATGGCATGGCAATTCCCACGTTTCAATTGAACACCAAGTATTTGAACACTCTTCCTTCAGAATGGAAAAAGTACGTGACGGATGTTAAATTGGCTAAGGACTTGCATAACACCAATGTGGATCAACTTCAAGCTTTTCTTAAACAACACGAATGCCATGTGATCGAGGCTCGGTTGTCTAAACCTCAAGTTCATGATCCACTCGCCATGTATGCTTCTCAACAAAACATGGCTTATACTTATCAACAACCATCATACTTGCAGCAGCCACCACCACACACCTATCAGCAACCACAACAACCATCTTATCAACCACCAATGATGCCACAACAAGCATTTCAACAAAGTGTTCATCAACAATCTTTTCCATAACAACCACTATACCAGACATCACCATCATAAGCCAACACTTCTCCAATGGGCTATACTCCTCAGCAAGGATATTTTTCAATAGAAGCACAACCAGCACAAGCTTTCTACTCTAATGAACTTCCACCAATCCAAGCATCAGTCTTTACTCCAAATGATACGCCATCTGATGCTCTAAACCATCTCACTGCCTACTTGTCAAAACTTGTTGCAACTAGAGGATTTCCACCAACAAACAATCAGCTCCGCACCTCTTCAAATCCTCGACAACAAGCTACTGTTCAAGATGGTCAAGTAACAGTGCAACCTATTCAGGGAATGCAAAATTCATATGGACCTCCTACAAGGACTGTGAATGCTCAAGCTGTGAATTCTCAAGCTAATGGAAATGAAAGCCCCATTGGTCCTCAAAAGGTTGTGACTTGCTATAATTGCCGAGGACAAGGTCATATGGCTAGGCAATGCACTCAACCGAAAAGGAGAAGGGATGAAGAGTGGTTTCGTGAGAAAATGTATTTGGTTGATACTCAGTCTAAGGGAAAGATTTTGGATTCAGAGGAGTTAGCATTTCTTGCAGACCCAGGGGCAGCAGATACTGAAGGCATTGTAGTCATTTCCACTTCTAATGTAGCTTATCAAGCAGATGATCTTGACGCATATGATTTGGATTGTGATGACATTCACTCTGCCCAAGCTGCTCTCGTTGCTAATCTCTCTCAATACGGTTCTAATGTCGTCAGTGAGGTACCCACCACAACCAATCTTGGTAATGATGATAACCCACATCAAGTTGGGCATGAAAATGACAACCTCGAACAGCATTCGGGAACTAGTAACTAAAATGATGTGGTACCTAATCCTACACATTTGAGTGAACCTCAACAAAATGCTACGACGGGTATGGAATCTTATGCTCAACATGATTTGGTCATGGTGCCTAAACATATTATTGATCAAATGCATATGGCTCTCAGACAATCCGTAGATACGAATTCCACCCTAACTGCTGAGCTTGCGTTGCATAAAGAAAAGGTCAAAACTTTTGAAATGGTCCCTCAAGCAGAGAAAATAACATGTTCTGAATTTGACCTATTTTGTTTTGAAAAGATTGAACACTTGAAAGAAATAGAATCATTAAAAGCTAATCTTTCCAATGAATTAAAAGCAAAAGAGTCGGTTGTCAATGATTTTCAGAAACTTAAAATGGATTTCAAAACTCTCGAGTCTAAAAAGTTTGAATAAGAAATTAATGCTACCAAACTTCTTAAATTCAAAGAACAACAGCTTTTAAAAAAATACGCTTCCACAGAAAAGGTTCATCTTTTAACTAAATCATTTAAAGAACTCTAACTTAAGCATCTTCAAAATTTACCACCTAATCCTGGTTACGCAAAACAAGCTCAGGAATATATTCCCTGTCTTTATGATATGACCATAATTGGCAAATCGAAAGAAGCACCTTATGTTCGTATTTCTAAGGAGACACAATCACTTATGGAAGAAACTCATTCTAAAATGTTTTCAAAATTCCATACGATTGATTATGATAAGCATAATAAAGATCAACTTTCTAAAAAGACACGTATTCGCTTACAAAAGGAATTAGCTGAACTAACAGTTCTTGTGCCCCAAAGTTTGTCAAATGAAAACCCTCCTAGTACGTCTCCTACACTTGTCAAAACGGATTTAACAAAGTTAATTCCACCGGTAAGTAAGGCATCCGTTAACTTAAAAGCGGTACACCAACACTTAGCCGATTTTGATAAGGTCATTTTGGAACGTACGACGACCACGGCCATAACGGAAGGTGAATGGAACTTTGAGCACACTAGAGCTGCGTTCCGAGACGAAATTGTTCCGTTTGTAAAGAATGTTAAAGCTTGTCTTAGTAATCTTGATCAAGATTTGCGTTTGGAAATAGAAGAAGTTAAACGTGTTTTCAATGAAATAGATGATGCTTATGAAAACAGTTTACTTGAAATAGAACGGGTTTCTCGCCAAAATGATCAACTTCTGAAACAAGTGATGTCTCATGATATAGTTTCCATCTGTGTGAATAAAAGTGTTGATAATGATTCTATTGTGCATAATGTTAAATCTGTGGATAATGTGGTAGATAGTACTTGTCACAACTCTGACGCTGAATTTTTAAAGCTTCAAGATTCATATTCTTCGCTTTCAAAGCGTTTTGATGAGATTCAAACACATTGTATTTCGCTTGAATGCAAGCAACAATTCATACAAGAAATCTTTGAAACGTCATTCGAAGGTGTTAATATCGATGATGCAAATTTTCAAAAGAATTTTCGATTGAATTTTCAATCAAAACAACGTCAGCCAAGTGACAAGGTTGCTAAATCTTTGCCGATAGACATAGAGAAATCTAAGGGGCTTAACTGTGTGAACGTACTTGAGGCCGCTGAGAGTTTTAAACTTGATCTAGATAAACGAGTTTCCAAGATTTTGTCCAAAGTTGATAACTTAAAACAGAAAGATACACGTCTCTTTGATTCAGTAAAGCCCGCATGTGTTAATACCACTACACAGAATCAATCATTGATTGAACAAATGAATCAAAAGTCGGTGGAAATATCTGATTTGAGGGAACAAATTTGTGATAAGAATCTGGCCTTGGCTGAGTTAAAGGAAACACTTCGTACTCTAAAAGGTAAGAATGTTGTGGATAACGCAGCCACTGTCTCAGCATCGTCCTCTAGTGCAATCAAAAGGAACCTTATATCCGTCACACCATTTAATAAGGGCCCTAGGACTAAACCATCTCAAACTTTGGTCACAAAAGATAAGACGGAATCAAAACCAGCTTCTAATATTCCTGTTTTGCCTTCTACATGAGTAAGCACCACTACTAAGGCTCAAAGATCTAAGCTTAAAAGAAACAAGAAGCATGATAGGATCTTGCCTCCATCTAGTAGTCCAGTGAAGAAGAAAGTAGAAGCCCATCCTAGTAATGTTATTTCTGTTTTGAATAAAAAGAATCATGTAGCTAAACCTAAAGGCTCTACGGTTGTGCAGCGTTCTAAGCCTACTGTGAATTCTAATTTGAAATGTTGGAAGTATAATGAATGTATGTTTTCTTGTCGTCATGATTCTTGCCTTATTGACCATGTGAATGAGATGAGTGCCCGGAAAAATGGATTAGAATGGAAACCGACTGGGAAAGTGTTAACCCAAGTTGGTTGGATGTGGCGCCCCACTGGTAGAACTTTCACTATAGTAGGAAATGCGTGCCCTTTAACTAGGATCACTCCCACTAAAGCGAAGAAAGCATGCCCTTTAACTAGGAGTACCAAGGATACCAACACACCAGAGTGTCCTTTAACTAGGAACACCAACACTACTGTAGGAAACAAGTGCCCTTTAAATAGGTCTACTCCCACTATAGTGCCCGCTAATAATCCAAAACCTAAGACAGTGGGAACAGTAAAACCTGTTAGTGCTAAAACTCACATTAGAACACGCAGGAAATCTAAGGGTCACACAAATGTTAGCAATTCTGATAATCTTATATCTATAACTGCTAACACTCCAGAACCAATAGTTTCTAATGCATTGTCTACTGTTGTAATTGAAAACAGGTGGTCCAAATTGTTCTCTGGTATTTGGACTCTGGTTGCTCCAAGCATATGACCGGAGATCGCTCTCAGCTCAGAAATTTCGTCAGCAAGTTTCTTGGTACGGTTCGATTTGGAAATGATCATATTGCAAAGATAATGGGTTATGGTGAATATCATATTGGGAATGTTATAATTTCAAGAGTGTATTATGTGGAAGGTCTCGGTCACAACTTATTTTCTGTGGGACAATTTTGTGATGCAAACCTAGAAGTTGCTTTTCGAGAGCATACCTGCTTCATTCGTAATTTGGAAGGGGTTGATTTATTGAAAGGTACTCGAGGGAATAATTTGTACACTTTGTCTCTACAAGACATGATGGCCGCTTCTCCCATATGTCTTCTCTCCAAAGCATCGAAGACTAAGTCATGGTTATGGCATCGACGGTTATCTCATCTTAACTTTGACGCTATTAATCATTTGGCGAAAAACGAACTTGTTCGTGGTCTTCCTAAACTTTCATTTCACAAGGATCATTTGTGTTCCACGTGTACAATGGGGAAAAGCACTAAGAAATCATACAAACCCAAGACGGAAGGCACCAACCAAGAGAAACTTTATTTGTTGCATATGGATCTTTGTGGGCCAATGCGTGTTGAAAGTCTTAGTGGAAAAAAGTACATCCTCGTAATTGTCGATGATTACTCTCGGTTTACATGGGTGAAATTTCTCACAACAAAAAATGAGGCACCTAAATTCATCATCGGATTTCTCAAGATGATTCAAGTGCGTCTCAACACTACTGTACGACGCATTCGTACAGATAATGGAACCGAATTTGTGAATCAAATCTTGCGTGATTATTATGAATAAGTTGGTCTATCTCATGAAACATCCGTTGCACGCACTCCACAACAAAATGGTGTCGTTGAAAGGCGAAATCGCACACTTATGGAAGCTGCTCGAACGATGTTAATTTACACAAAGGCTCCATTTTTTTATGGGCAGAAGCAGTATCTACAACAGTGTACACCCAAAACCGGTCACTAATTCGTAAACGCCATGGTAAAACACCTTATGAGCTTCTCCATGGAAAAGTACCAGATTTATCATATCTTCATGTATTTGGTTCTCTTTGCTATCCAAATAATGATGGTGACAATTTGGGAAAACTTCAACTAAAGGCTGATATTGGTATTTTCATTGGTTACGCACCCGCAAAGAAGGCATACCAAATCTACAATCGTAACTCTCTCAATATCATAGAAACTATGAATGTTGATTTTGATGAGCTGACAGCAATGGCTTCTGAGCAAAGCAGCTCTGAACCCGCACTTCATGAAATGGGACCCAGTAACATTAGTTCTGGTCTTGTCCCAAACAACCCCACTTCATTATCATTTATACCACCCACTAGGAATGAATGGGATACGTTGTTTCAACCGTTCTTTGATGAATTCTTTACTCCTCCAAATATTTTTGCTCCAGAACCTGGGGTAATAGCTCCGGTAACCGAAGTTGTCGCTCCCGCAACCGAAGCACAATCAGACACATCTGCACCTACAATTGGTCAAGATATACCTTCAATGAGTAATTCTCAAACAACACATATTTCAACTACCCATGTCATGCCTATTGATGATGAAGAGGATGATGATGATCACGATTTGGAATTCACTCAAATGTGTGAACTTCCATTCTTTGGTGTACCTATTCCCGACCCTAATCAAGCCGGGTCGTCCACCTCAGAGGAAGCTCCTTCTACAGTCTACTCCAGTCCACGGATTCGTGAACATGACAGCAAGTGGACAAAGGATCATCCTATAGATTCTATTATTGGTGATCCTAATCTTCCGGTATCCACACGAAGTCAGCTACAAGAAAATGCAATGTTTTGTCATTTTGATGCCTTTCTCACTGAAGTTGAACCTAATACATGGCAAGAAGCTTTTACTCAATCCTGTTGGATAGAAGCTATGCAAGAAGAACTTAATGAATTTATACGTCTTGAAGTATGGGAACTTGTCCCATGCCCGGATCAGGTGCAATTACTCACTTTGAAATGGGTTTACAAAGTGAAACTCGATGAGTTAGGCGGAATATTGAAGAACGAAGCTCGACTAGTAGCTCGTGGATACAAGCAATTATTGGGCATCGAATTTATGGAATCCTTTGCACCTGTTGCCCATTTGGAAGCTATTAGACTATTCCTCGCTTATGCAGCCCACATGAATATGATCGTCTATCAGATGGATGTAAAGATGGCATTTCTCAATGGTGAAATCAAGGAAGAGGTCTATGTTCAACAACCGGATAGTTTTGTAAATCCTAAATATCCTAATCATGTGTACAAGCTTAAGAAGGCTCTCTATGGGTTGAAGCAAGCTCCACACGCATGGTATGATCTATTGTCACAATTTCTCATTACGCAAAGCTTCGCTAAAGGCAAGGTGGTTCCCACACTGTTTATTCAGAAACGAGGTAAATATATGATTATGGTACAAATATATGTTGATGATATTATATTTGCTGCCTCGACCCAAACCTTATCCGACGAGTTTGGGACACTCATGTCTTCCAAGTTTAAGATGTCAATGATGGGCAAGGTATCATTCTTCTTAGGACTTCAGATATCTTAGAGTCCCAGAGGCATCTTTATCAATCAATCCAAGTATGCCCTTGAATCACTTAAGAAGTATAAGTTGGAATCTTGCGACCCCGTGAATACTCCAATGGTAGAACGAACTAAGCTTGATGCAGATCCACATGGAGTTGCCATTTATGCAACACTTTATCGTGGAATGATCGGTACTCTTCTGTATATCACAGCTAGTTGACTTGATCTTTAGTTTGCTATATGTAAGTGTGCTCGGTATCAAACTCGGCCTACTGAGTTACACTTAGCTACTGTTAAAAGGATCTTTTGGTATCTTAAAGGAACCATTAATCGGGGACTTTGGTATTCGAAGGACTCTTCGATTGCACTTATGGCATATGCAGATGCAGATCACGCGGGTTGTCAAGATACAAGGCGTAGCACGAGTGGAACTTTGCAACTATTAAGAGATCGACTAATCTGTTGGGCATCGAAAAGGCAGAAAAGCGCTGCAATTTTACGTATGGAAGCAGAATACATAGCTATATCTGGTTGCTGTGCTCAAATTCTTTGGATGAGATCGCAATTAACCGACTATGGTTTAGGTTTCAACAAAATTCTGACGTACTGCGACAACAAAAGTGCAATTGCCTTATGCTGCAACAATGTTCAATTCTCCCGGTCGAAGCATATTGACATTCGCTACCACTTTATCAAGGAGCAAGTGGAAAATGGAGTGATCGAGCTTTAGTTTATCGATCTGAGTATCAATTGGCGGATATTTTCACGAAGGCTTTAGATCGCGCTCGAATGGAATTTTTGGCCGACAAGCTAGGAATGAGAACTTTCTCGCCTGAGACTCTAAAGGAACTGGCATATGAAGCGAAAGAATAGTGGTGGTAAACTATTCTCCGTATCCTTGGTGATCATTCGTATATATTGTTTATATTTATATCCACAAAAGCAAAATACAAAAATTTAAAACCATATAAAAACCATAAAAATTGAAAAATCTAGAAAAATCTAAAAATATTTTTACTTTACTTTTCAAAGGCACGTCTTTTGGTACGATAATATTTACGGCTTTAGAAATGTTGATTAATATCGACACAACGCCATAAATAGAGTTCGTACAAAAGTTGTAACTATTTCATAAAACATGCCCTTATGGCTTGTAGTTATTTCAGACTGCCACCCGGTTTTCACATTAAAGTCAAGTATTTCTTATGAAAGCTTTGGCTCACAACAGGAATTAATTTTCTCGGGCAAGGTTTACTTTAAAACCTTGTAAGGGATCAAGTTTACTTTATAACTTGGTCTAACACAAATCTATGTACGTTTCAGTGCATCTATTTGTTAAAACAAGAGAAGTCTTGTTTTTATGAAGCTATCATCTCTACAATCATAGCAATCTACAATTGGTATCTACATACTCGACGATGCGACTACTCAATCAACGACCCAGCTCTTTCAATAGAACACGGGTCAACAATTGAGGGGGAGCAATTGTCAAGCATTCAGAATCTTCGATGCCGAAAGTGCCAAGCTCACTAATTGGTGTCAAGACAACCATACCAATCGTACACGTGGTGTCAAGAGATGACTTCAAACGTGACGAGGCGACCAACATATGCTGACAAGAACCATTTGATCTTATCATATGATGTTCTTATCAATCAGGTCCAACCTTGTCAATTTTTTTCTAATATGGTGAATATGTGATCATGTTACAAACATCGATTGGGTTAATTTTTTTAATATGGGGGAGCAAATGTGATTTAATATGGGAAATTATCACAAATAGTTTGACTTAATGTGCTGGCTCATCCCGACATATGCGAAATGTTTTCGAATATCGTGGCATATGTTAAGGGGGAGCAAAACGGATTTGGATATCAAAATGGATTTTCATGGTGACATATACTTACCCAAAACCCATTTATTTCACGACGATGAAGATTGTGGTGACATAAGGATGGTAGGATAGGTTAAGTCCTATGATTCTTCCAAAACCGGAGGAATCTTCCCAAGGACATTCCATAGCTAGAAATAGTAGTACTTAGGAAAAATGGAGAAAGATTGTGAACGTAGCTGAATGTCGACCAAGTACTTAAGTTAGCACTGGAACAATCACAACAAGGTGCTAGTTATGACGTATTGGTAAGCATTGAAGGGGTTGAAGAATGAAAAAGAATTGTAAAGATAAAGGGTGTAAAGAAATAAGCCCTCCTTACAACCTTAGGCAGAAACCGGGTCAACACATATGCTATTGAGATCATTATAATGATGCTCGATATTGAAGATAGACATTGTAACACCCCACTTAGATAAGTGGACTGTTACGTGTATTTATGGCGTGTCATCAAAGCATAAGGTAAATGTCCTAAAGCATTAACTGCCATAACGAAAATACCAGAATCAAACATCGGTAATCCAACCTAAGCTCAAAACATGAAAAATAAAAATACTGAAGGAAAGGACTAAACAATGTCCAAATAAGCAGAATAATGTAAGAAGTGCATAAAGTAAGAAGTCCGGATAGCTTCCATTCAATGCACATGCTCTCAGAATCCTAAGAGCGTCCTGGTGTACGTGCCGTTAGAACATGAAAGAACTACGGCTGAGCATAACGCTCAGTGAACGGATATAAAGCATGATAAGGAATTACTGAAATGAAGCAGATGATAAAATAATGGAGCTGTAAGACTGATAAGTAAAGTTGCAACGGAAATCTGTGTATAATCTGTAAAGTCTAATTTATAAATAATAAAGTTGAACTGTTATCTCTTAAATCTGAAAACATGCATTTACTGTATTTTAATTGCCAGAGCTTATATAGGTCATGTGCTGTAACAACGGTGCATGAATAACTGGAGGGGTGACCTCGTCATGCTGTAGAGGGGTGACCTCTAAATAACTGTAGAGGGGTGACCTCTAAATACTGTGCAGGGTGGAGGGATCAGCTCCAATGTGAAGGATGTAGAGCACACACCACATTCACCCTGATAACTTGAAAACTAATAAGCCTAGGATGCATCCATACGCCCCACTAAACATACTGATAAAATGGCCAAAATGAACATGAGTGAGACGATGCAGGATATCACTCTCCTGCATGTGAGTCACGACACCGGTGCCTCTAGTGCCATGGTTACGGTACCTCCGTAACTAGTACATAAACGTGTCATGCTTGTATATAATGCTCAGACAATTTATTTAATTATTAATCATGATTACTGATAAGCTTAAACACATACTGGGGAAAACATTTGGCTGCAGACGGGGAATCCTAATCATGCATAGGAAAGAAGTTCTTACTGAAAGGACGGAAAATTCGTACGATCAATTGAAACGAAAGAGACAAATACTAGTAGAGAGATAGGAACATCCGTACCTTAACAAAACTCGTATCTTAAACAATGTCCAAACTTATTCCCTCGTCGTAAATTCTACATGTAATGCCAATTTTTAATTAAAAATAGCTAAACAAACTATAGTCAAAATGATTAATTGCTATCAAAATGATTAATTACTATCAACATTTAGTTACATCACCATCTTGATACGTAAATGTAACTTAAACAAAATGCATGGTCTATTTCATTGTTCTTAAAGATTCATGTCAAACTAATGGACCAACATCAATTCATACTTTATGGCTTATACTGTAGTAAATATCAAGGTTTAAAAAAAATTTGCTAGCGGTATATTCGATCATGACGTTTTCGCTTAGTTTACAACTTAAATAAGATTATGTAAATACATGTGATAAGCCTTTATAATCGGTTTAAGAAACGTATTCGAAACATAAATGATAATAAACGAGATAGAGTATAACTCGATATTACGACTCATAAATCAAACGTGAATGTACCTTTGAAGTTTTATCCAGACGAGAACTAAGATCGAAATCGAAGTCGAGTAACAACACCGATGACCCGGAACCATACATATGATCACGAAACTCAACCTCAAAAACGAAACCGATCCCCAACAATAAGAATGAGAACCTTTCTCACATATATGAACCAACCTAATCAACTTAAGCAGAACTTCAATCGTGAACCACCACTGAAGCTCACTCGCATTAGAACAATTAGAACCGAATTTGAGACGTACTCATGTACACAAACAAAGACTCATCACACGACCAAAACCAAGATGAGTGAGTTCCACTGGTCTTCAAGGATTGTTGACATATAATTAAGGAGGTTAAGAAGAAGTATTAGGAAGATGTTATTATAAAGTATAGTATTCCATGCCTTCATTCCTAACAAACATGAAATTCACTCGTAACATTCATAATTATAAGATTACTACACATCATCACGTATGATTACGTGTTTTGACATAAAATAGCGTTTTCATATGTTTCCCTTATTAATAGGTTATTTGATTGGGACACATTTGACTTTTTAATTTAAGAAGTATTAACTGGAGCCATCATACGGTTAATAAACGGACATTTCGAAGAAAGTAACAGACTAAGACTTGTATTACGGGCATGCATATCAATTTTGTATTTATCAAATATTTGGTTATTATGAAGAAGCGTTTGAATGATATATTATCGTGGTTAGTTTTACTTACCATAACTAATAGACATATATCTTTTAATTTCAAACCTTTCAAAGTCAACTAAGACATCAATATTATAGCCAACCTATTACTGTTTATAATACTGATTCATAGTTATCTATTTGAACAAAGTAATCTTTATCTAATTTTGTTCGCATATATAATTTTATTGATATAGCTACTAAAATGTTATTTAATATTTTACGATGTGATAATTATCCCAAAAATTATAACATAAAGTTTTAACATCAAAAGACTATTATGTAAAGTTTAAATTATACCCAAAATGATAATATAAAAGACAAACTAAATTTTTGGATTTTACAACTCTTCCCCTCTAAATAGAAATAATTCGTCCTCGAATTAAGGATGCGATAATGCTGCGATTTTACAATTATCTCTCTCTAAAAGGAAAATTCGTCCTCGAATTAAAAGTAAATTAAGCTGGTGAAGTTATAACAGCTGAAAGGACACATAGGCTGAAAGAACACGAAGGCTGAAAAGACATATAAGCTGAAGGATATTTCATCCTCGAATTAGGACATAATGCTGGTGAAAGAGTATATCGTGACCTGACTGAAGAGAACCTGATAACTGAACATGAAATATATCGTGAACGTGATACCTGAACATACTATGAACGTGATACTAAGACATATCATGAACGTATGCTGACTGAGGGAGGAATGCCAAATGATACGTCCTGAGATGTGAAATGTCTGCCTGAGCATGGAAACTCTATACTAAACTTGACTCTGGTTTCTTAAGCTTTCTGTAACCAAATCCGGTATAATACTTGGAGCATATACACTGAGATGGAGCACGAATCTGAACGTGAACGATTGTTATGAATGCGAATCATGAATTGAATCGTGAGATATCACCAAAACATGAACTGAAACAACATCATACTACGAATAAGATGCAAACATGAAAGTAAAAGTAAACGTGAACGTAAACATACATGTGATCGGGAACATGAACGTGAGCGTGATTCGAGAACGTGAAATTCCTATCTGATATACGACTGATGGAATATCTTGAAATCGTACGATTTACTACTAAATTTTCTGCAGGTCCGCTACTGCGTAATCCTCTCAGATGAAAGAAAAAAAACACAGGCTGATTACATGGTTGATGATGATTTAGATAGTATCATACTTTTTTTGAGTCTATGGTAACTGATAATAATTTCATGAAATTTAGTCTCATTTATGTTCAGAAATTTCTAAGGATTGTAGTGATTCACTAACATGACAGCGTTCTATCTTGAACCTGTGGTATGTTAGGCATCCAGGTATGAACATAGCTGCATCAATGTGTGATATTGCTTCTATCAAAATTTTGTCTAGGAATATGGGACATTCTGGTGGAAATCTGGTTGAATGGTCATGGAAAATTTTTGTGATAACTGTCAGTAATTTCTGCGGTAGCAGTCAATTGAGTTCTAGAAAATTTTGCATTTTAGTCATTGGCGTCGATCTTGACCATCTGGTGATGGCCTTCATCTTTGCAGGACTGTCTGGAATTTCTTTCTTCTAAATTAGGGTGGATCAGAAATGCCAGCTTGTTCATTAGAAACTCACATCTAGGGAGCGGCGTATATAATTTTCTCCTATCAGAGATTCTGTACAACTGTGAGAAGGTGATTCTCCTGTACTTCTCTAGAATTTAGGAGGTCAGGATGTTATCAAAGAGCATACTAACTATTTTGTCTATGAAGTCATAAAAAAAATTATTCATAAATTTCATACTATAGTTGGGGCATTAGGGAGCTCAGACGTATAGGTCAATTTTTTTAGAGAGACTATAGCGTGTTCAACAGCAATCTAAAAAGCATCATGTTCTTCTTTCACCACTGTTGGTGGCATGGTCGCGAATGGTTCTGGAAAATGTTTTAAGACATCGTAGCAGATCAAATAAACCTTCTATATGTGGAATGAGTATCGATTAAGAATGGTGATCTAGTAATTTTTCCGGTGGTCGATACATGATCTCATGTTACTGGCCTTCTTTCTGATATACAGGACCGGTGCACTTCCTGGTGGTGCGCCATGGCGAATAAAGCCTTATTCCGGTAATTCTTGCAGCAAATACTGCAACTCTTTTAAACTCAGTTGGAGCCCTGCGATAAAGAGTTCTGAAAATAGGTTCTGTACTTGAGACAAGATCTATGTAGAATTTTGTTTCGTGGTTAGAGAGGAATTTCTGAAAAAATTTCTGAGATTACGTCTGGGAGCTCTGGAGTAATCTGCTGGTCATGAATTTAAGGAATTTCAGAAGTGAATTTATAACTGGTGGCTAGATAGTCTTCGTAGCTATGGACTGCTAAGTCATGCGCTTGTAAGGCATAAACAATTTGTACTGATTTTTCTGGCAGAAATATAATGAATATATATTTGGGATTTTGTAAGACGGATCTTGTCGTTAACTGAAAGGATAACTTTAATAACCATGGTTGGTACTGTGGAGTCTTTTCTGGCTGAGAGACAAGTAACTACCTGATTTAAAATAAAGCTGGCATAGGAACATGTGAAGTAAACATGGCGATTTTTCCCTGAATGTGTTCGTCTGTAACCTCACAGAATGAATACTATGTGTTTAACCTGAATAATACAATAGTGGCGGTGACTGAATTTTTAATGATCTGATTCATGTGTGGTATAATAGAACGGGTATACCCCTTTCTGAAGGATACTCTGAATTACTGAGGACCTGGTTTAGAAACATACTGGAGTTATGAGTTCTGACTCGTATTTTGAGAAAAGATTTGTATGACGTTTACCATGAGTGGTGTCCTGATATGAGTTTTTTTTCAAAATGATACATGAGACCTATGTCTTGACTGATGTCTTGACACGTGTTTTAGTAGATGAATCTGAACAAAGCTGAAAATTTTTGGTAACTGCTAGGATTGGCGGACCGGTTAGACTACTGGCCTCTTGTATTTCTGGTCATGTCCGTTTCGGAGTTCTGATGATTACTGACTAATTAATTATAAGCACGGTGGTTGTCACTACTGCTTTGTCTGTCACTTTATGACGGTCATTATCATGACCGTGATTCATATAAATATTCTGTTGAGTGGCCGGCTGGGTTCCGGTTCCCACTCTTCTGAATGAAAGGTTAGTTGAGTGAAGTTTGACGTTTAGTTGAGAAGGTAAAAGCATGGAATGGAATGGTAGCGTCTGATAGTTGAAATATGTTCTTTTCAGAAATTTCAAATTTATAGTTTTCGTCCTAGTTCTGCAGAGTCTTTACAGTATAAATGGCATCATCATCTTGAGAAATCTCCAAAGTATCAGCAGCATCAGCATTTGTGAGGTCTTTAAAGTGTTAGCAGCATCAACATCTGGTAAAATCTTCAACTCACGAGCAGCATCAGCATCTGGTAGAATATCGACAAGTAGAGACGCCTGAGATGATTGAGGATCGATTAGCAATATCCATAGAGTAGGGTACCTGGAGTACACCTGGACTACTGTACATGAAGTACAAAGTAAATACTGTACATGGAGCATATCTGAGAAGCTGTACGTGGAGTACTTATGAAATGTTGTACATGTAATATAACTTAGACACTGTACATGGGGTACAGATGGAATACTGTACATGGCACTGGTGGAAACTTTATGGAATGATCAATACTGGTGCCACTTGTCTGACATGATCAAAGATTAAATTGATTTAAACGGTAGTAAACTGAACTGAAATGGGTAACGTGATAGCCTGATAATTCCTGCATAGACTTAATACTGGTTTTATAGAGGTTCAAGAATCTGACTAAATGGAATTTAACAATGGTCAGCATGAAGACATGACTGATGAAGACCAGAACATGATTTATCATGAAATAAGATTTCACTTTAGTCCTTCTGTATCTTATCATGAAAACATCATCACTTTGCTGAAAACATAATTCTCGTAATGAGACATGAACTTAATCAACATGAAAACGACATCCACTTGAGAGTATAAACTTGACTGATAGAAATAACATAGAAGAATAATCAACTGAGGTTTAAT
Organism: Glebionis coronaria; assembly: GCA_025667525.1. NCBI lineage: Eukaryota > Viridiplantae > Streptophyta > Magnoliopsida > Asterales > Asteraceae > Glebionis > Glebionis coronaria. Next base: position 443,907,652 of record CM046876.1, on the reverse strand, counting down.
ATCAACTGATATGGACGGCTATGGTTCAATCCACAGGATTCTAAGAAGAAAAAAAATGTGACCAGGTATGGGCTATTCTGGTTCGATCCATACTTGTCAAAATTTATAAAATGTCATGATATGAGCAAAGGTGAACGTCTATGGTTCAGTTCACAAAATAATATTCAACCGAAAGCATGAAAATTGACCTGAATAGTGGTGAACGTTTATGGCTGGTTCACCAAGTAATATTTGACTGAAAACATGAACCTGACATGAGTAAGAGTAAACGCCTATGGGTCGGTTTACCAATACAAAATTCAAATGAAAAGCACATGCGACTAAATATGGTCAGTCATGTACCAACCTTTTACTTAGTCAAAACTTTAAGAAAAATGACTGATAAATGAAGAAAACTGACTGATAAATGCATGAGAAGCATGAAAGATAACAACGCCAAAATCTAGGAAGTTCCTGGTGACTACCCACTAGTCACAGGTCAAGTTTTAGAGCCTATAGGTCGAAACTATAGCTCTGATACCATAATTGTAACACCCCACTTAGATAAGTGGACTGTTACGTGTATTTATGGCGTGTCATCAAAGCATAAGGTAAATGTCCTAAAGCATTAACTGACCATAACGAAAATACAAGAATCAAACATCGGTAATCCAACCTAAGCTCAAAACATGAAAAATAAAAATACTGAAGGAAAGGACTAAACAATGTCCAAATAAGCAGAATAATGTAAGAAGTGCATAAAGTAAGAAGTCCGGATAGCTTCCATTCAATGCACATGCTCTCAGAATCCTAAGAGCGTCCTGGTGTACGTGCCGTTAGAACATGAAAGAACTACGGCTGAGCATAACGCTCAGTGAACGGATATAAAGCATGATAAGGAATTACTGAAATGAAGCAGATGATAAAATAATGGAGCTGTAAGACTGATAAGTAAAGTTGCAACGGAAATCTGTGTATAATCTGTAAAGTCTAATTTATAAATAATAAAGTTGAATTGTTATCTCTTAAATCTGAAAACATGCATTTACTGTATTTTAATTGCCAGAGCTTATATAGGTCATGTGCTGTAACAACGGTGCATGAATAACTGGAGGGGTGACCTCGTCATGCTGTAGAGGGGTGACCTCTAAATAACTGTAGAGGGGTGACCTCTAAATACTGTGCTGGGTGGAGGGATCAGCTCCAATGTGAAGGATGTAGAGCACACACCACATTCACCCTGATAACTTGAAAACTAATAAGCCTAGGATGCATCCATACGCCCCACTAAAAATACTGATAAAATGGCCAAACTGAACATGAGTGGGACGATGCAGGATATCACTCTCCTGCATGTGAGCCACGACACCGGTGCCTCTAGTGCCATGGTTACGGTACCTCCGTAACTAGTACATAAACGTGTCATGCTTGTATATAATGCTCAGACAATTTATTTAATTATTAATCATGATTATTGATAAGCTTAAACACATACTGGGGAAAACATTTGGCTGCAGACGGGGAATCCTAATCATGCATAGGAAAGAAGTTCTTACTGAAAGGACGGAAAATCCGTACGATCAATTGAAACGAAAGAGACAAATACTAGTAGAGAGATAGGAACATCCGTACCTTAACAAAACTCGTATCTTAAACAATGTCCAAACTTATTCCCTCGTCGTAAATTCTACATGTAATGCCAATTTTTAATTAAAAATAGCTAAACAAACTATAGTCAAAATGATTAATTGCTATCAAAATGATTAATTGCTATCAACATTTAGTTACATCACCATCTTGATACGTAAATGTAACTTAAACAAAATGCATGGTCTATTTCATTGTTCTTAAAGATTCATGTCAAACTAATGGACCAACATCAATTCATACTTCATGGCTTATACTGTAGTAAATATCAAGGTTTAAAAAAAATTTGCTAGCGGTATATTCGATCATGACGTTTTCGCTTAGTTTACAACTTAAATAAGATTATGTAAATACATGTGATAAGCCTTTATAATCGGTTTAAGAAACGTATTCGAAACATAAATGATAATAAACGAGACAGAGTATAACTCGATATTACGACTCATAAATCAAACGTGAATGTACCTTTGAAGTTTTATCCAGACGAGAACTAAGATCGAAATCGAAGTCGAGTAACAACACCGATGACGCGGAACCATACATATGATCACGAAACTCAACCTCAAAAACGAAACCGATCCCCAACAATAAGAATGAGAACCTTTCTCACATATATGAACCAACCTAATCAACTTAAGCACGACTTCAATCGTGAACCACCACTGAAGCTCACTCGCGTTAGAACAATTAGAACCGAATTTGAGACGTACTCATGTACACAAACAAAGACTCATCACACGACCAAAACCAAGATGAAAGACTTGTGAGTTCCACTGGTCTTCAAGGATTGTTGACATATAATTAAGGAGGTTAAGAAGAAGTATTAGGAAGATGTTATTATAAAGTATAGTATTCCATGCCTTCATTCCTAACAAACATGAAATTCACTCGTAACATTCATAATTATAAGATTACTACACATCATCACGTATGATTACGTGTTTTTGACATAAAATAGCGTTTTCATATGTTTCCCTTATTAATATGTTATTTGATTGGGACACATTTGACTTTTTAATTTAAGAAGTATTAACTGGAGCCATCATACGGTTAATAAACGGACATTTCGAAGAAAGTAACGGACTAAGACTTGTATTACGGGCATGCATATCAATTTTGTATTTATCAAATATTTGGTTATTATGAAGAAGCGTTTGAATGATATATTATCGTGGTTAGTTTTACTTACCATAACTAATAGACATATATCTTTTAATTTCAAACCTTTCAAAGTCAACTAAGACATCAATATTATAGCCAACCTATTACTGTTTATAATACTGATTCATAGTTATCTATTTGAACAAAGTAATCTTTATCTAATTTTGTTCACATATATAATTTTATTGATATAGCTACTAAAATGTTATTTAATATTTTACGATGTGATAATTATCCCAAAAATTATAACATAAAGTTTTAATATCAAAAGATTATTATGTAAAGTTTAAATTATACCCAAAATGATAATATAAAAGACAAACTAAATTTTTTGATTTTACAGATATCATGGACACAGTGATGCAATGCACAACCCATCCCAGCTAACTCAGATATCTCTTAAAAGATATTTGTTTTAATCACACGAAGACGACACGTTATATATCGATTTATTCACTCCGAATAAATTGGTATTGAAATGGTGGCACTCCTCTCGAGCCTCCGATCACTAAAATCCAAAATGCACGATTGAGTCTAGAGCCATTTGAGATCATCAAATATCTCATTAGGACACATTTCCATAATTCCTTGCTTCTTCACACACTGTGAAAAGTAAGAAAGATCTTAAGAGTCCTACGCAAAATCTTCATGATCTTGCCTGAACATCCGAGTAATACGAAAGTATTTACAATGAAGATGGAAATCCTTCTTGAGCGAATATCAAAAAGCTCATGGTAGGTGACTTGTGCGATTCCTTATGAATCAAACTTGTGATAACTAGAAAGCAACAGTGATTTAATTCTTAGCTGAATAAACACGTTCCAGGCCTCTACGCAATATCTAAGTGATCTTGCCAGAACACTCAGAGTGATACCTAAGTGTTCACAGTGATGAGTGGAAATCCTTCTAGTGTTAACATCAAACAACACTTGGTAGGTAACATGCAAGATTCAATATGAATCAAGCTCGTGACAACTGGAAAGCAACGATGGTGCGATTCTTTAATGAATCAAACTTGTTCTAGGAATCAGAATTGACGGATTCAATCATGCGGATAATTTAATCCAAATGATTCACTCTTTACGTTCGCAGTCAGCTTTGGAAGGTCAAGTAAAGAGAACGGGTTTACCCGCGAAATTTTGTCAAGGAGATTTTTAATTAAATCTACCTGCCACAAGTACGATATTTTATATCGTCCAACGGTCTTCACCGACCGGAGGTAAAATGCTACTGAATTAGAATGAAATGTTCAAATCCATTTCGTTCATGTCTACTTATGTTGCGGTATTTGAAGACGGTGGCGTTGCGGAATCCGAGAAGAAGTCATCCCCGCATGCTTATACTTTTCGTACTTAACACTTCAACAAATTCAAGAAAGCCTAAAAGTTAAGTTTTCCGCTGTATCAAACTCTGAAGCTTTCAAGAATTACAAAGGTATAAGTATGTGGGACATGATGTCACGAGGAGGCGAAGATAACAAGTGATGGATGCACAAGATCAAGGCAAGATATTAATGCTAAAGATTGATATCAAAGATCACATCAGCATGTTCACCAGAAAAGAAAAAGAAAAGAAAGACGAAGACTACGAGCTCAAGACAAGCATAGTATGCTAGGTTTATTTTATTATTGTAACTAGGGTAACACCCTTGTTTGGAGTGACCTCCCTTAGGGGGAGATTGTTGGAAATACGTTTTTACGTATTTAGGAAGATTCGGTCACTCCGACAATATATTAAGTAGTAGCTCGTAGTCTAGATATTTTTATTAAACAAACAAGGCCAAGCCTAGCCTACAACATGTGTAGGCCGGCCCAATATTGTAAGCCCAAGCCCATCACAAGGCTTGGGTATATAAACCCTCTCCTTTAATGGAGAGGGTGGTGATTTCATTTCAAACAACACATAGTTCTTAAACTTTCTCTCTCTAGAAGTGTGAAATCATCTATCTTTCTCTCTCTAAAACATAAGCAAGATTTACATATCCTACATAAAGGAAGTTGATGAACATGATTGGATATGAGTATATCCAGCTAATTGGAAAATGATGGACGAAGTGGGAAATTGATACAAGTATATGAGTCGTGTTGAGAGCTTGGGTGACTGATTTAGAGGGATGTGGGAAACTCGTTAGCGATGTCTGAGTTTTCATATAATGATAGTTATCATATTAGAAGTCGATGAATGCCGTTTGAGGCACTATAGGGAAGGATAGGGTGAGTTATCCTTATGGTGGATTAAAATTCGTGAAAGAGACTACTAATGTGGAAATGGTGTTTGTGGAAAGGATGAGAGTAACAAGAGATGATATGTTGAAAAAGAGGAAATCACTAGAGTTTAGTGACAAAGTTATGTTGGAAATTTCACATATAGTAATGGGTGGCATGGTTTGGTAAAAGGGAAAAGTTGATGACGAGTTTTGTAGGTCCATTTATGACATTTGGAAGATTAGACCAGTATCTTATGGGTATAGTATTACCTAGGTAAGTTAATGGTATACATGATATATTTCATGTATTAAGATTGGTAAATGTTGTTTGAGAATGCGTATTTGCATTTGCATGTATGGTTATTCGGGATTTGTGTTAATAAGAGTCTTCGTTCTATCAAAGAGTCATTTGTGAGATTTATTGGCTGTGAGGTCAAGAGTTTGGGAATGAATTTAAATATTGTTGGTTAGTATATGTGGTATATTGAGTCATGAACTAAGGTACACATGGACATGAGAAGAGTTCATTTTGAACACGTATCCTCATGTGATTTGTTGTTTGTGTGTTTGATCCTAAGGAGTAAATCTCGGGACGAGATTTCTATTTGGAGGGAGTGATGTGACAACCATGGTTTTGGGGTTTGTCACTTAGACTACAGTTTAGGGTGTTTTGTGCAAATATGTGCTTTTATGTGCTTATGTGTTTATTTTGTGTGTTTGGAGTGAGGTTTGGATATCGTTTATGGGTATATGGTACTCATAAGTAAATTAAGGAACGGTTATTTCATGTTCATGAGCTCACAAGGTAGTGACTATGAAATGAGATGGTGTTATTTCGTGGTTTTACGTATACGTATATGTATTATAAAAAATCGTATTTTTACGATTTAAGGTTTAGCATTAAGAGGTCTCGGATGAGGTAATTAGTCACGAGAATAATTTACGGGATGGTTTTAAGTCATTTAGAACTTATTTGTATAGTTTATTTCATAGTCTAAGAGTTTTTATAAAACTGTATATTTTTACGTCTTTTACGGTATACGCGTAAATTGACTAGTTTTACGGTTTAGCGGCTTTGGAGGTTTTAGGAGCTGAAATAAATTAAGGAAATTTAAGGTAATGATAATTAATAGTTAATTTACAGTAAATAATAAAAAAATAAAGAAAAATGCTATTTGGGTCAGTTATGGGCCAATTTGGTGGAAGGGGGTTAGAAAATATGGAAAGTTTTGGTTTTAGCCTTAAATTTGGATTAGAAAAGGTGTTTTAATATAAATTAAGATCCCTAAAGGCCATGAGCTACTTATATCAGCTATAGGTTCGAAAATACATCAATGGAGGTTAGGGTTTTCAAGAAAAATCATTCCCTTGATGATTAGAGGTAAAAATCATGTTCTAATTACGTTTTTATTAACTAAATCATGTTTCTAATTCATGTAAACATCAATTATGATGGATTTAAGGTTAGGGCAAAATTGAAATCTGAGAATTGATGTTATTATAATGATTAGATAAATTAGGGCTTGTGATTAAATAAATTATGAATAATTAATTAGGTTAATTCAATTAAATTCGTAATTAAAAACTGGGCAGAATTTTTGGTGCATTGTTTTGATCATATCTAGAGTTCTGCAAACTTTTAATTCTCGAATCTTATATCCCTGAAAATGTAATTGAATTTTCTTTCAAATGCAAGAAACTAGAATTTAATTGGAGGTCGGGAAGTGGGTCAAAAACATGTTACAACAGTCGGAGGTCAAAGCAGTTTTGAAATCAGTCGGGTTTAAATTAATGTTTTAAGATGTTTAGGGTACTTAGGAGTATAATTGGATCTTCAAACGAACATGAGACTTAGATTATATATTAAATAAAAGATCTGGAGGAGGGCTAACCAAATGGGTTAGGGTAAGACCCTCTGATCATAACAAACTCTTCATATGTTCAAAATCAGTAAATTCTGGATAGGTAAAAGTGTATATATATATATATATATATATATATATATATATATATATATATATATATATATATATATATATATATATATATATATATATATATATATATATATATATATATATATATATATATGGAGGCCTTAACAGTAGCTTTAAGATTGCAGCCAAATGGGAGAGTTAGCTAACACATGTAAGGGCATATGGTTTCTTTTACAGGGCATGTTGTTTTGGTTAAGGGGGTGTTCGACCAATAGTTCGAAGTATGAAAAACGAGACTATTTTGGGTTAAATGTTAACGAGACGAGTTTTGAACTAAACTAAGTTAAGGGCTTTATATAGGGGTGTAATGAGATTCATATGGCATATAAATGGGGTTAAGTTGTAGGAGAAGTTTAGATATCCATCATAGATTGATGAGCCATTTTGGTATGTGGTTCATGTCTTGATTGTATACGTTTGTGTGTTTAGATTTGTGCTAGAGCGCGGGTACTTGAAGAAGCTTGTTCAGGAGAGTTTCATAGTCCCATGTCTTTTTATGATTTGAATTCCAGATGAGATGGAAGAGACACTGTATGGTTTTGTAACTAATGTTGTGAATGTTTTTATGGTTTGTGATGGACTTGTGTGTACACTTATGTGATTAACTGCTATGTGATTCTTGATTGTGTTTATGATTTGGATCGGGGGACACGTACCGTCTCAGTTATTGTGGTTTGACTTGGTACCAAGGGGATGTTGACAAGGCGGGGCCTTGGGATTGGTTCATAGGTGTATGGGCGCCTATGGGACCATGGTTATTGGTAAGGCTTGTAGCCTTAGAATTGTGGTTATTGGTAAGACTTGAAGCCTTGGATTTGTGGTGATTGGTTAATCTTGAATTCTAGTTTTTAATACATAATTGTAGCACATTGTCCATATGTTGATTTGTTAGTGGTTGTTATTCACAGCTTATAATTGATTTGGAGTTGGAGTCTAAACCTATGACTCTCACCAGCATTATTGTTGACGTGTTTTAGTGTCTCTTTTAGGTGAGAATGTGGTTAAGCGTGAGAATAGGAGTGGCTAGCTGGAAGGCTTAGGATTGCATTTGGAGGAACCCCCATTCCTCTTAGCCTTTATTTTATGTTTGAATAATTGATACATTATGGACACCTATATGTTGATGTGTGTATTTGTATGTCTTTGGTAAGGGGTACACCTGGTACCTACTTACCTAGACGCCTGCATTGTTTGTGATATTGTCATGACATTGTGTCACCCATTTATGATATTTCCATTTCATTTAGTTATCTCTATAGACACGCTATTGTTGTGATGATATCCATACGTCGCACCTCATATTCCGCCATGGTGGGGTGTGACATAATCCTCTCTTGGATGTGAACCCTCAACCTCTTCAAAGCATTCCTTTTAAGAATGAAATTGTTGATCCCTTGCTAACCTTACCTTTCACTTCACCAAATTCACCCATCTCACCATTGGACATCATGCCCTCTCCTCCTACTAACACTCCACTTTTGGGTACTCCTATTTCTCACTTCATGGGTTATCCTTACTTCTTTGCCTTTCTTAAAGCTCATGGTACTCATTGTCCATGTTTACTCTATAACAACTACATCATTCAAAACCTAAGAATGGAGATGTTTGGACTTCATAGAAGGTTGCAAGACTTATTGTTGACCTTGTTCACCAATCCTCCTCCTCCTAGGAGATGAATGATGACTTTTTCAATAATATCTTTTCAAGAAGACAAGCCAAAGAATATTGCTTAATTAAGAACTAGATTAGCTAGCTATTATAGTAGTTAGTTGTTTTATTTTCTTGTACTTGGTTTCCTTCATCAGTGTTTCATGAATATGTTTCAATAGATTAAGCCTTTGTGTGTTTCAACATTTGTGCTCACATTAATCAACTTCAATTTTAATTAAAATTGAACCTTAATATATCTATCACAACCTCTAAAACTTGACTAAAATTGGTTCAAAATGTTATCTAAATATTTTGTCACCCTTTGTCAAGACACTCTTTGTGAGTGTGTTGCCCTTTATGCAACAATAGCCTAACCTAGTGCTATTAGAGGTAAAAAAAATCAAGATTTGCTTAATTTTAAAAAAGTCTAGTCTTTTCTCAAAACATTTAAAAATCATGTTCGGCTCATTAAAGCCGTGCGACTCAATATAATTACAGAAACGCAAGTTCCTTTAAGAAACCACGGACAGTCAACCACTTTTTGGCTCGTTTTTGGTCTTTCTTCTTTGACCTCAGTCTTTTTCGAGATTCTTGGTTGGCCTATTTTGGTTAAACATTCCTTGAAATCTTTTAGTTTTCTTTTTATTCCTTGCCTTGTCTATTTTCTTTAAACCTTCTTGTTTTGGGAGTTCTCTTTCTCATCACCCACAATGTCTTCTTCTTCTAATCTTAACCTTGACATATATTTGTCACAAGCTTCTTCTTCTAAACCCAAAGCTTCTTCTTCTAAGCTTTCTAAGAAACCGAATATCTCAGTTCGACCCGTTTGGATCAAGAAGAACAAGGATCATCATGATTTCTCTTCTCCTAAACCTTGCGAGACTTCTTCTTTATCTCCTATTGATTATTAGAATGAGACTTTCTTAATCAATCCAATTACCAGAGAAAGAGAAGCTCTTCCACCACCACCTAAACCTTGCAACATACCTCATCTTAATGACCTTTCTTCTTTCCTAACCCTCACTAGGCATTGTGAAAACCTCTCTCATCCTCAATCTCATTCTCCTTCACCACCTTCTTACTATGATGGCCCTCCCCCATCAAACGACTTTTTTTGCATCATGGAAGTTCGTGTGCGTGTTGTCTATCTCAACAAATTGAACTTGCTCATGTCTATGACAATTTAAACTTTCTTGAATTTCTTCGAATGATGCCTCGTTGTCTTATTTTACCAATTAAAGCACAGTTTGTGTTCTAAATGTTTGAGTCAAATAAAAACCTAAGCAATCTTGGAAGACTATCTCTACTAGAATAGTTTTTGCTTTTGTTGTTTATTTTCTATATCTTTGGTTTTAATATTCATATTGTGTGTATGAATATTTTCCTTGTATGTTCTCTCATATTTTTATAGTATGATTGTTATGTGTGTTATTTCTTGTGTTGCTAATTCTTTATCACACATATTGTTAAGAGTTGATTATGGTTAAAATTTACAATTGTTCTTGGGTGATTCAAACAATTCTAAATGTTTAACCTTTAACATAGTTTGTTTAATAACAATTGGTATGAATGTTTCTTTTCTACCTTTATTCCACCAATTGTGAATTGATCTTGTCAAAACAGTCTCTTTGGACATACTTCGCAAATACTTACTTCTAATTTGAGATTCTTTTCTTTCTCACTCTCAAGTTAGTTAGTAGGTAGTGACTATAGTTTATACATTGATGTTTCTTTTCTTTTTGCTAACCTTTGTGTGTAGTTTGTCACCTTAGTCCTATCTCTTGGTGCCACAAGCTAGGTGGAGTAATCACCAAGGGAGAGTTACTAGCAAAGTCGATTATTCTCTCCCTTAAAGACTTGTGCTAACCCTTTTTGCTTTGACAAAGTGGGAGAAATGATAGTGATAAACTCATTAATAATTCGAAAACTTTGTTTTTACATAAATGAGTTTATAGTTTGTCGTAATAAAAAAGAGAGGAGATTGTTAATGCAAGCAATGCCTAAAAACAATATTAGTGTTAACTAATCTTTCTTAGTTTTGATCACGACAAAGTATAAAGACATTTATCTTCAAAGACAACCAAAATACAAATTATTCAACAAACACTATCATCAAGGTAATAATCATTTAAGTCTTACACAAACATATCTCCGCAGTTATGACAAATCTTAGTTACTGGTATTTGATTACTTCTAGTAGCCAATCCTTTACCTCTGTAGTTTCTTGTCTGATGTCCTTGCTTTCCATAGTTATGACACTTGACAGTGCAATATCTTGTGTGATTTAGAGAACATCTCTGACATAGGGAAGTTTTCCATTATAACAATTGCTCGATGTCACAACATAAACTTTAGAAATATTAGTTCTTTTGTTCTGCTGTTGATGATTATTGCCGTGGTTATAACTGCGATAGATATTCTTCTTGAAATTACGATTAGTAAGAAAGCTCCTCCTATCATCGAACTTCCTCTTAATATTAACTGCCACTTGTACAAGAATATACCTTATCACTTGATCCATTAATCTTTGATTAATGGTAATAACTCCCTCTAAATTGTGGGGTTTAAAGGCGGTAACATTCCTTTCAATTCTTCTAGGCAATCTTTCAATAAAATCTTCCATTAATTTTTTAGTGTTAGGCACCATATTAGGACATAACAATGCCAATTCCTGTAATCTTTGGATATAAGCTTTAAGATTATTCTCTTTTACTGCTAATTTATAGAATTCTTCCTCCATTTTTCTAATCTCATTGCAAGGACAATACTTCTTAATCAGCAGATTCTTAAATTCATTCCAAGGAGTCTGATAAGCTTGATCTATTCCGATGGGCTGAGCATAAGCATTCCACCAATATAAAGCTTCCTCTATCAGTGTACCCGTAGCAAACTTCACTTTACAATCTTCAGAATATTAACTGCGAACAAATACTGATTCAGTTATCTCGAACCATCGAATAGTCTAACAGCTCCTTTAGATCCTTTATAGTTAAAAGGCTGACAATTCATGAAATCTTTGTAAGTACACTTATTTGCCATATGAACTTCTCTTTGGGAAGCATTTCCATTACTTGAACTAGCTATATTGGCGGCTTGTGCTTACAAAGCTGTAGTCACACTCTCAGCAACCAATTGCCTTATTTCCTCTGGTGTCATATTCATAGTTGCAAATGTTGTTGATCTCGTATGAGCCATTCTATCAACATTCACAAAATAACACTAGATAAGAATGATACTATTTTTATATTTTCATACATTCGAGTATGAAATCAATTTAACATATCATAGGATGATGGTAATGACAAACTTCTATGGAATTCATATATGATGATTCATAATACGAATGACGATAACGGTGAAAAATAAAATGACAAGGATTTTGGGAACAAAATCACACTTCTTTATTTAATAACAACTTGTCATTCATATTTACATGACAAGTTTCTTTGTTAAATAAAGAAAAACTGTACATATCTTATAAATTAGAACTAGATTTCTAAGCTTAACTTCTCATCTTAATCTCCTTAATCCTATCCAAGATATATCCCGAATCTGATTGTTGAGTTGTTTTAAGATCATCAATGAGAGTCTCTAGATTAACCCAGTCCTCATCAGTTCTTCTTTTAGTTCAGAGTTCTCATGATCCAATCTTGCCATATCCACTTCATATTGGTGCATCCTTTTGCTCAGTTTAATATTATGCCGTCGAGTAACGTCCAACTTATATTCCAACAGACTAAGATGCTCTTGAATCTCTATTCTTCCTTTCAACAAATTCTTGATATTTCTTTCCATCCTTCTAAAAGATTTTAAGGATATTTCGTCTAGATGACTTGCAATTATGGACAACTGCGTGTCGTGTTTCTCTACGATCCTTGCTCTATAAACTTCTTTGGCTTCGTAAGGTTCTTCATGACTTAGGTTGGGAGATGAATATAGATCCTCGGGTATAAGAAAATGTGACGTAGGTGAAGGTGCACTACTTATCATTTCATTCTGACGCGCAAAATATTCTTGCACTTTGGGGTCATCATAAAATGATAGGGATGGAACACGCACATCTGTAAGAGATTGTGTGAACATAGGAACTTCTTTTTCATCATCGGAGAAGATAATATATGTAGAGGTAGACATCCTTGTAGTTTTTATAATATAATAACATAAGATATGCTACTAAAGGGATATAAATCTTACACTGACGCTGATGATAGCTGATGGTCTTAAAATTTAAAAATCTCAGTTATAGTTTTAAAAATATTTTATTATTTATAACCGTAGGCTCTAATACCAATTTGTAACACCCCTATTTTTACCATATAGCAGCGGAAGCTAATATGGGGTATTACTTTCAAGGTATCTTAGTCACAATAATAGAAAATGCTCAAAGAGACATTTTATTAAAAATTTACGTTATCATTCATTTATTTATCAGAGTTAACAAAACAACTATACATACACCGTACTTCACATGTTTTCTAAAGATCTAGTTTTATTAATTAGAATGATAACTTTTCAATACACCACAATCCGCAGCCCGCCAGTCTTCATTCTCCTGAAATATATGCTTAAATATCAACACAATGGTTGAGTGAACTCATATGTTTAAATAATATTTGGATACAAGTATGACTCCAGGACTACATTATTATACACCCAATTTAAATTCAACGATTCTTGTTACACAAGCTCATGACCCCACGACTAGACATTATCAGAAAAACCAACAAATTGCCCTTATGCAGGAAATTTGCCGGACTATCCTGAGTTTAGCCAAATAAAGCATATCTGTTTAGCCTAGGTATGAACCTGTCAGCATTCCAACAAGTGCAACTTGCCCAGATAGGGGATGCCAGTCCCTAATAGTACTATTCACACTATTAGCATTCATATTCTAGAAATGATTAGCGGTCTACCATTAAAAAGGGATTTAAGGACAACAAGTAAACGTAGTGTCAATAATTATATTAGGCAGCATACAAAAACACTTGTATTCTAGTTTTAGTGTATACCCCCCCCCCCTTTCGCGGGTTTTCAAATCATTTAAAAACTTTCAAAAGTGATTTGCAATAAACTTACCTTAGCCTATAGAATCTTTGAACTGCTCTGATTTTATCAATCACAGCTCTCACATATCTGAGCTGACACAAATATTTATATATATCAAGTCGTAATCTCTGAGTTTATTCTTTTAGTATAATAGTTATATCCTCTTTGATTAGTATATTTTGTGTATCTTTTCTTTGATCAATATACTTTATAATTATAGCATCATTGTTCAGATCATTATACTAAGAAGCCATTTTATAAACGTTTGAGGAGCGATGGCACTTTAAATCGTAAACCCAACCACTTAGTCAGAACGTAATATCGAGATGGAACATCTTTGTACAAAGACCCCTACTAACATGATACATTTTATATTATCTCATATTTATAATTTATCCTATTTTGTTTCAAAATTGGCAAAAATAGCCCTTTTAGTTGTAAGTTTGGAATATTTACACTTTTAACCCCTAAAGTAGATAGTTTTAATATTTACAATTTAAACTTTTAAATATTAACCTTAGGGTTTCAAAATTTATAATATTAATCCTTATAGTTTTAAATTTCATAAAATGACACTTTTGGGCCAAAATGTTTATAGTTTCAAAAATGATAGTATTAGACCCTATACTTGTTTAAAATTATATAACAACCTCAAAAATGTACCAAATGATCTAGGAACTTAAAACAAAGTTTATGAATGATATGAGCTTAAACTCATATCCTTTTATCAACAAATAACCCTAAAACATGAAGCAAAATACCCTTTTATATTGTAAAAAGCAGTGTTATGTGGTATGTTTGTGTTTGTGTGATCTTATGTAGGTAAAAGGATACAATTTCAAGCAAACAAGGAAAAACCAAGCTCAAAAGGATGAAAAAGACAAAAGAAGATCAAAAGTGACAAGTTTTCAAAGCTCAAGGACCTATCTTGACAAATTGTGAAAGTTGGAGGACTTAAAGTGCAAATACTGCAAAGTCAAGATCCAAGTCAAACCTGGTCAAACTACAAAGTCAATCAAGTCAAAGGGTCATTTTGTTGAAAAATCAAAGTTGAAGGGCCAAAATTGTCAAAGAAATGAAGTTTCTAGCCTTAAAGAGAAATCTGCCAAGTTAAGGGGTTTATTCTGCCAAGTTTTGAAAGTTAAATAAAGATCAATCCAAGTGAAAGGCTAAGGACCAATGAGAAGAGAGAAAGAAAGACACACGGATTGAGCATTTAATTCCCACTTCCGCCGCCTTCATTTAATGACCAAATCTGTACAGTGCAATCCGCAACTTACTTTCTCCACCAATTAAAAGCTGCCACGTGTCCTTCTCCTTCAACTAAATATTTTCCAGGATCGTGTTTTTGATAGAGTGGATTTCAGAAGAAGATCAAAACATCAATCTTGCTCGTTTTGATGAGACGAATCCAATGGTGGTAACCAATTAACATATAATTCATTGGATCAAAAACCCCCAAATGAGTTCATCACCTTCAAAGTGGGAATGCAGAATTCTTCCACGTGTCAAGCAATGATTGGCCTGAACACGTCACATCTCCAACAAACTCTCAAGTCTAGCCTATAAATATACATCTTGTTCTTCATTTTCAGTAGTAGTTAATTTTCAGAAAACACATAGTTCTCTCAATTTCCCTTTTCTTCTTTTCCCTCCTTTTCACCTAACAACTCAAGAGTCTGACAAGCTCTTGAGTTTGTTAGTTAGTTAGAACCCTTGTAACTACCATTTGTAACTGAATTCATAAATAAAATTTCAAATTCCAGTTTTCCCGCCAAAACTTGTTCTTCAATTCCTGCTACTTTCTTGCTGTTATTGGATTCATTTGTTGCTGTTAGAAGTTTGTTATGATCATACATTGATCATAACTGGCTTTGTTGAAGATTTGTTGCTGTTTGATCAAAAATTCAGTCCTTCCCATTGTTCTTGAAGTTTTTCATGGCAGAATGATGATTGTAGCTGTTTTGGTGATTGATTTGAGTTGATAGCTAGTGATAGGTGGTGGTATCACTAGGGCAAGAGAGCTCAGCGCTCCTCTTCTACCCAAAGGATAACTACAAAAGGTTTCTGAGTTTCTGATTTAAGTTCCTCTAAACAGTTACTGCATGATCAATTCCCTAGTGTAATGATTGATAGCTGCTTGATTCCATTTGATTAGTTGCTGATTGATATTGTTTGAGTGTTTGTAGTTTAGCTTTCTCATACTTGTGCTTGTTTCAATCTTGTAGTTTTAAGCTGATTTTCAGTTCTGTTTAGTCCATTAGCTACTTGTAGTTCTAGACCTTGTTATTACTTGTTCTTAGCTGGAATACATCTCAATTGGATCACTTTAACTGTTTTGCTATAGCTCTTTGTTCAGTTCTAATCAATACTCAATTAGTCTTTGAAATTGTTTGATCATAATCAGATAAGGAGTGTTTGGGACTAGTTGTAATTCAGTTTTCAAGAGTTGTTAATTGGAGTTTAAGTGTTCATTTCTACTCATTAGAAGGTAACAAGTAGTCCTGAATCATTTGAAAGTCAGATTAAAAGTCAAAAAGGCAATTGGTTGATAAAAAGTTTGGGTCACATTTGTTTTCAGTTTTAGTTCATAAACTTGTCAGATTCATTAGCTTATTTCTCCTTCATTACTTGTTCAAAATTGCTCAAACCAGTTTCTAGTTATAGCTTAATACATAATCTTTCAGACTTTAGGAGGAAATTCTACAGTTTTCAGAAATAAGCAAGAAATCAGCTTATTAGTTAAGACCTGAGCAAATTGCATTCTCTGATATAAGTGGTTGACTGTTTTGCTAGATCTCACAATCCACTTCATAAAAGTTCTTATTTTCTTTCACAAATCAGTTTAGAAAGGGTTGAATATGAGATTTTGAGATTTTGAGCTTTTTCATAAATCTGGTCAACTTTTGGTCAACATAAGCTCATTTGAGCTTATTTTCAGATTTCTAGCTTATTAGTGGATGAAAATTGTTCTAGTTTGATTTCCCCTGCTTTAAATCAAGTGCTTATTCATTTTCTTTACAAAAATCAAGTTGTGGATGTCTGGATTATGCTATAGCTTATTTTGAGCTTATTGATAAGCTCTCTTTTGCTTATTTTGGACTTTTAGACATTTTCCTTAAACACACGTTTCTATTATTGGATTTGAAGTAGTTTGCAATTTGTTTCAGCTTAATTGGTTGAGAAATAAGCTCAAACGAGCTTATTCTTTCATTAAGCCCGTTTTTTTTGGTTATAAGTTTGGAAATTTGCACTTTAGTCCCTAGGAGTTTAATTAGTGTTTAAACCTAGCTAATCTTTCTAATTTTGTGGTAATTGCAAAAGTTAGTCCCTGGATTTGTTAGTTTGTTTAATTTCAGTTTTAGAAGTTTGTTAGTTTGTTAAATTTGGTTAGTTTGTTAGAATTTTTACAAGTTTAGTCCTTGTAGTTAACTGTTTTACATTTTTAGTCCTTATAATTTTTAGAATTTACATTTCAAGCATTTATATTTCATAGAAATTACATTTTCAGTCCTTATACTTTTAAATTTTGCATTTTAATATTTTACTTGAATAAAATTTGGAATTTGCAATTTGTTTTACGTATAAATAGGTTTATATTTTTCATTTTTACTTAGTGTTGTTTGAATTAGCAATAGATTACCAAGCAAGCTTGAACAACCAAAAACAATTAAAAATTTGATATTGATTGGACTTTCTATTAGTTAAGAACTGAGAAAACGAACTTGCATTATACACATTTCAAATGGCGCCGCTGCCGGTTCTTTGACTACACGAGAGACTATCGATTGACGGTTTTCATTGGCTTTTGGGATCCGTTCACTTTGTGAACGTTATTTTTACGTATCATAAATCAAAAACAAATAAAAAATCAAAAATATAAAAATATATAAAAACTAAAAAATTAACAAAACAATTCTTTTCCTAAAGAATTGACCAAAAAAATTAAAAAAATCCAAAAAGCAATCTTTTTCCTAAGAGATTGCACCCAAAAATATATATTATTGGATTTTCTCGGTTTTTATGTACATATAGTATTTTCCTTTAAAAACTCATAAATACAAAAATATTTTCCATATATTATTATAAGTACATACGTATACGTATAAGAACAATCAATTTACATATCTTCCATAAGTATTGCCGAGGCAATACACCGTGTTGAGGGGCGCTCCGGTCCTTGACACGCGTATCGATCAAACAAAATAAAGCAAGAATAGATAAATACTCTCAATAAGCAATAATTCGAAGAATACGAACATTTAAGTGGATAGAAAGGCGATGTGCTATAAAATGCCATCTAAGGGTCAATAGGTACTTAAGTGCTTCGCGCCACCTAACCCCCCGTTCACTTGGGAGTATTCTAAGAAGGAAAGCTTCATTGAGGGTCTTGCACCCAAAGTAGTATTACATATATTGTTACTCTCTTGTGGATATTTAATATCGAAACTCGAAGAGAATAATCTTATTCTTTTCAAAGTCACACGAGAGCTTCTCTCTCATTCCTCGTATTGAGTTGCATGCTCACTCGCGGGCGTGCACAAATACCGATTGGTGTACAACCTCTTCCTCCGAAAAGGAAGAAGAAGAGAAAGAGTAAGACCACCACCGTCCACCAAGCCGATCACGAGAATCGTGCTTTGTCACCACCACAAGGAGCCATGGCTGTTGATAACCGTACTTTGTTTGAACGTATGCAAACCAACATTCATGGATTTGTTAGTGCCATTAAGATTCCCGACTATCCCGCTAACACATTTGAGCTACATACATCTATGATCAATATGGTTGCTGCATCACCTTTCTATGGAAAACAAAATGAGGATCCCCATGCTCATCTTAAGAGATTCCTTTCACTTTGCAATACCATTAAGCATAATGGGGTTCCACCGGATGTCATTAGATTGTTGTTAGTGTCATTTTCACTAGATGGGAGTGCTAAGCATTGGTTAGACACCCAACCACCCGATAGTATCACCACATGGGATGGTTTTACCACTAAGTTTTTGAACAAATTCTTTCCTCCACAAAAGACTATGGCTTTGAGAAATATGATTATGGGCTTTACACAAAAACCTAGTCAATCCTTTGGTGATGCTTGGGAAGAGTATAGTGAGTTGTTGAGGCGATGCCCTAATCATGGAATGGATGATCTAAGCAAAATCGATACTTTCTATAATGGCCTCAAACCTCACCACCAAGATTCACTAAATGCTTCCGCGGGAGGGAGTATTCATTTCAAGACATACCAAGAGGCTTTAACCATTATTGAGACTAAGGCAATGGTTCAAACAAACGATCCATTTGAAGAAAGAGTTCATGTGATTCAAAATACTTCTAAAACCCCTTGTGAACTCCAAATTCTTCAAGAGATTCTTCAACAAGTCAAACAAGGACAAGAAATGACTCAAGGCATGATTCAAGATTTTAAGAGCATGACATTGAACAAGTCCTCAAACAATGTGAATGCCATCACCATTTCTTGTGTTACTTGTGGAGGCCCTCACTCTTATGAGCAATGTGACAAGGTGCAAGGGTATCAAGGGGAATGCTATGCTTACCAAGAGGAACACCGTGAACACTTCAAGCCTAACATCAATCCAAATAACCTTTCTTACAAATCCCAAAATTACCTTACTCCACCCGGCTTCCCACCCCAACCACCCACCCAAATTCAACAAAATCCTCCTCAAATTCTAGCAAGGAATCAAGGGCAAAGACAACCATACCAAGGCAATAATTACAAAGCACCCAATCAATTTCAACCTCAAGTTAATACCTTTTATCCACCACAACAAGGATTTAATCAACCACTTCCATTTATTCCCAATCAAGCATATGCTCCAATACCAAATCAAGCTTACCCTCAAAATCAAACTCAAGGATATGGGATGCAAGAGACTCAAGAGTATGTTGACAAGAAAATGCGTGACATTGAGAAGAGAATGAATGATCAAGTGAAACGTACAATAGAGGAACAAATCAATAGGGTTTTAGTGGCGGTAACTCAAAGACCACAAGGAGCTTTACCTTCCAACACACAAACAAATCCTAGGGCCAATGTCAATGCCATTACAACAAGAAGTGGTACAACAACAAAGGATCCTTCACCTCCTAAACCTACTATTGTTCAACCCACTTGTGCTCCTACTTGTGATAAGCCTTCTACTTCTACTCCACCTCCTCAAAGTGATCCTATTCACTCAAACACACCTTCTCAACTACCTCATACTTCTCCTTCACCTTCCACACTTCCCAATGAAGAGGCTAACAAAGACAAATCTTCCACTACAACACCTATTCCACCTACACCCAAACCTACTCTTCCATACCCTTCAAGGTTGAAAAAGGACAAGTTAAAGAACAAAGATGACATACAAGTGTCCAATTTCTTAAGGATGTTCAAACAACTCAATATCAACATATCCTTTGCGGAAGCTCTCGCTTATATGCCAAAGTTTGCTAAGATGTTCAAGGATTTGCTCTCAAACAAAGAAAAATTGGTTGATTTGCCCAACACATCACTTAATGAAAATTGTTCCGCGGTGTTACTTAAAACCTTACCAACAAAACTTGGAGATCCGGGGCGCTTCTTGATACCTTGTAATTTTCCCGGTGTTGAAAATTGCATGGCTTTGGCGGATTTAGGGGCAAGCATAAATCTCATGCCTTTATCGGTTTGGAAACAACTCTCTCTTCCCGAGCTCACCCCCACTAGGATGACTCTTGAACTAGCCAACCGAACCATAGCTCACCCCGTAGGTATAGCGGAAGATGTGTTTGTAGGTGTGGATAAGTTTACCTTTCCGGCCGACTTTGTAGTGGTCGATTATGACATGGATCCTAGAGTGCCTTTGATTGTTGGTAGACCGTTTTTGAGAATGGGTCGTACCTTGATAGATGTGGCGGAAGGAGAATTAATTATGAGAGTAGAGGATGAGAAAGTGGTGTTTAAGTTAGGGAAAGTTTGTGATAGAAAAGAGGTTAAGGAGTCTAGACCTTGTGAGACGATTAACATTGTGGACGTGTTAGATGAAGTGTGTAATGAACACTTTCATGATGCTTGTAAGAATGCTAGTAATGAGATTCCACATGTTGAAACCGTGGCCTCAATTGCTCCCTCTTTAACACCTTTTGGAGAGAGTGATTTCCTCTTGGAGGAATTTGAGTCCAACTTTCTTGGTGATGATGATTCTCCCATTAATTGGGAAGAAGATATTCTTACAATCCAAAAGTTGCTCAATGAGGACCCTATTCCTTCCCCTATTCCACAAGAGATTACCATTGAGGAACCTTCCATAGTGAAACCTTCCATAGAGAGTCCACCTCCCATTGAACTTAAGGAACTTCCATCCCACTTAGAATATGCTTTCTTAGAAGGAAAAGACCAATTACCGGTGATTATTGCTAAAGAATTGAAAGAGGATGAGAAGGAGCAACTTATTGAAGTCCTTAAGAAACATAAGAAAGCTTTAGCATGGAAAATATCCGACATAAGGGGAATTGATCCACATTTTTGTACTCACAAAATCCTTATGGAGGATGATTATAAACCCGCCATTCAAAACCAAAGGAGAGTTAACCCAAAAATTCATGAGGTTATTAAGAAAGAAGTGATTAAACTCTTAGATGCGGGTATGATTTACCCCATTTCCGACTCTCCATGGGTTAGCCCGGTTCATTGTGTTCCAAAGAAGGGTGGAATCACCGTGGTGCCTAATGAGAACAATGAGCTTATTCCCACGAGACTTGTAACCGGTTGGAGAGTTTGCATTGATTATAGAAAACTTAATGAGGCAACTAGGAAAGACCATTTCCCGCTTCCCTTTATGGATCAAATGCTTGAACGCTTAGCGGGAAATGAGTACTATTGCTTTCTTGATGGCTTTTCGGGTTATTTCCAAATCCCAATTGACCCTAAGGATCAAGAAAAGACCACATTCACTTGTCCATACGGTACATTTGCTTACAAGAGGATGCCTTTTGGCCTATGTAATGCACCGGGGACGTTTCAAAGGTGCATGATGGCAATTTTCCATGATATGATAGAGCAAACCATGGAGGTTTTTATGGATGACTTTTCCGTATTTGGGAACTCCTTTAGCTCGTGTCTCACCAATCTTGAGAGAATGCTTAAGCGTTGTGAGGAAACACGTTTGGTGCTTAATTGGGAGAAATGTCACTTTATGGTAAAAGAGGGGATTGTTTTAGGACACAAGATATCCAATAAGGGATTAGAAGTTGATCGAGCCAAAATTGATGTGATTGCTAAGCTTCCCCCACCCACCTCGGTTAAAGGTGTGAGGAGTTTTTTAGGTCATGCGGGTTTTTATAGGCGCTTTATACAAGATTTCTCTAAGATAGCTAGACCGATGACTCATCTCTTGGAGAAAGAGGCTCCTTTCATTTTTGACCAAGCTTGTTTAGAATCTTTTGAGACACTTAAGGAAAAATTGACAAAGGCTCCCGTTTTGGTTTCTCCAAATTGGGAATTACCTTTTGAGCTTATGTGTGACGCTAGTGATTATGCGGTGGGGGCCGTCTTAGGACAAAGAGTTAATAAGCATTTCCAACCTATACACTATGCAAGTAAAACCATGACCGGTGCACAACTTCATTACACTACCACGGAAAAAGAGTTGCTTGCTATAGTATATGCTTTTGAGAAGTTTAGACCATATCTTGTGCTTTCCAAGACCATAGTGTATACGGATCATTCCGCTCTCAAGTATCTTATGACAAAACAAGATGCTAAGCCTAGGCTTTTGAGATGGGTTTTGTTGCTTCAAGAGTTTAAGATAGAGATTCGTGATAAAAAAGGGGCCGAGAATTTAGCGGCGGATCATTTGAGTAGACTTGAGCATCCTTTTCAAGGAGATTTCCCACATCAAGAAATCAATGAATCCTTTCCATTAGAGGAGCTCATGTCTATCTCTTCCCAAGAGGATGCCACACCTTGGTTTGCGGATATTGCAAACTATCTTGTGGGCAATGTGCTTATTGAGGGTCTTACTTACCAACAAAAGAAAAAGTTTCTTAAGGAAGTTAAGTATTACTTTTGGGATGATCCATATCTTTTTAGGCAATGTGCGGACCAAATCATTAGACGGTGTGTAGATGGGCCCGAGGCATTTAAAATCTTAGAGGCATGTCATAAAGGACCTACGGGTGGACATTTTGGGCCTAACTACACCGCCAAGAAAGTCTTTGATTCGGGTTACTATTGGCCTTCCATTTACAAGGATGCTCAAGAGATGGTGAAATTTTGTGATGTTTGTCAAAGACAAGGAAAAATTACACAACGTGATGAGATGCCACAAAATTTTATCCAAGAGTGTGAGATATTTGATGTATGGGGAATAGATTTCATGGGACCTTTTCCATCCTCTAAGGGAAACAAGTATATACTTGTGGCGGTGGATTACGTGTCCAAGTGGGTGGAGGCTAAAGCCTTACCTACTAATGATGCTAGAGTGGTTGTCAAATTCTTGAAACAATTGTTTGCTAGATTTGGTGTACCTCGGGCCATCATAAGTGATCGTGGTACGCACTTTTGTAATGATCAATTTACGAGAGTTATGAAGAAATATGGAGTGAATCATAGACTTTCTACCGCGTATCACCCTCAAACAAATGGTCAAACCGAGGTCACAAATCGTGGTTTAAAGAGAATTTTAGAGAGAACGGTGGGAGAGCATAGAGCTTCTTGGTCGGATAAGCTTGATGATGCTTTGTGGGCGTTTAGGACGGCTTTTAAGACACCAATTGGTTGTACTCCTTATAGGCTTGTCTATGGAAAAGCGTGCCACCTCCCATTTGAGTTAGAACATAAGGCATCTTGGGCTCTCAAGTGGGCTAACTTTGATTTAAACCAAGCCGGTTCACATAGGAAAGATCAAATCAATGAGATGGATGAGTTGAGAGCCAATGCCTATGAGAATTCTTTGCTATACAAGGAAAAGACTAAGAAATTGCATGATGCTAAGATTAAGAATCGTGAGTTCAAAGTTGGAGAGCCGGTTCTCCTCTTTAACTCAAGATTGAAGCTTTTTGCGGGCAAGCTTAAGTCGAGATGGTCCGGTCCATTCACTATTGCTCAAGTGTTTCCATATGGAACTCTTGAGTTGTCCCAACCCGATGGTCCAAATTTTAAAGTGAATGGTCACCGTGTTAAGCACTACTTTGGGGAGGACATTTCCGTTGAAATGCTCCAAGAGGTCCCCATTTTCCCCATGAATTAATTCATTGAGGGACGAGTCGAGCTAGAGACTCATTAACTCAAGCATCGTATAACTAGGTTAGAGTGTTGTAGGTTAGAAATAAAGGCATAGATTTGGAGATAAGTGTAGGGGAGACCTTCTTTTGTCTTAATGCTTGTTTGTAGGGTTGCTCACTCATTTCATGCTTTGGAGCTTATGGAGGAGGCCCTTGTATCCGGTTCACTTCGTTACTTTAGTGATTTTTCATTGACACGTTGTGCTTAAACTTGTTTCCATGCTCTTAAACATTGAGGACAATGTTTAGCTTAAGTGTAGGGGGGTCTTCTATCGAAGTGACTTTACCTAGAACTTGTCATTGTCTTGCATGATAACATGGAAAATTGGATTTTCAACATTTTTCAAATTTTTGATCTACTTTGGCCACCAAAAATATGCATTCATGATTTTTGCATCAATCATTTTTCATTTGCATAACACATTTGCATTGTATATATTTCTTCTTTTGCTTTTCATCAAAAATATATAAAAAGAGAAAAATATAATAAAACATGGTTTTAACAAGTTTAGATTTCTTTGACATATTAGGCCCGCCATGGATATTTTGACTCAACCCGAGTTTGCTTATTTTAGCATTCTCTAGCTAGTATCCTTAACCATGTAGTCCTTCATTGGTCTATTAGGCTAAGCTTCCACCAATTTCATTATTTGAAATTTTAAATTTGTGGAGAATGGGAAATGATAGAGTTGAAGCAAGTGTAAAAGGGCTAGATAGACTTCATGGCAATTACTTGTGGCTAAACCCTTCTCTTCTTTATCTCTATTTTCTTCGCTTGTATATAATTGTTAATAAATAATCAAGTACGGTTTTAATTGGTTTGTAATCTCTTATGCATTTTTGGCTAATCATTCATGGTTGATATGAGTACGTCTTAAGATTCTAAGTTAGCACGTTTTATGTGTACTAGACTTGTGTCATGCTCCATATTTAGCGGGTGTTTTTCCTTTTCTTCTTTGCAAATTTCTTGGTGAGGAATAAAGAAAAATAAGAGCGGCTTATGAAAAAAAATGAGTGGCTAGAAAAAAAAAAAAAAAGAAAAAAAATAATAATGCAAGACTCCCAAGAGGGGCAGTGTGGTGTTAATTATAGTGACTATTGAGTTCCAATATTACCTTGACGGGTTGCGGGGATTCAATAGATTGCTCCAATCCAATATTACCTTGACGGGTTGCGGGGTTGAAGATCCAAAATCTCAAAAAGATGCGGATGTAAATTATTGCGTGAGTTTTATTTTTCTTTCCTTAGCGAGTGTGTAGTTACTTATGAAAGCATGACATGAGGATTTTACACATAAGGCGAATGACTTATTACTCTCAATACGGACTTATATTAATTGTGAGCGGTTTTTCAAGTAATGGATGAGAAGATTACTTAGGATTAAAACCGTCCTTCCTTATTTTTGGATTTTACACTTCTTATATTTCACGCTTGAATAATGACAAATTTGCCCACAAGCAATTTGCTCAAATAATAACCGGTTCCACATTTAATTGTCATGAATAAGTTGATGCACTTTTTACTTGTGAATGCAATGATTCCATTTACTAGCTTGGTATGGGGAAAGTGAAACTTGAGGGTGATAAGTGTCCATGGTACCCAAGCCCTAATTTAAGTCATTGATTTCTTTATGAGTTATTTCCATCAAAACCATTTCAAGAAAAATCAAAAAGATATAGATAGAATTGTATTTTAATCCATTGCATTGTTAAAAATCAAAATCATGCATCATCTAGTTTAGAGTAGTGTAGATGCATCTCATATGGCCAAGGTGGATTAATTATGAGGGAAATGTAAATTTTTTAAGCCTTGAAAGATAATATTGCATGAGGACATGGCAATGCTCAAGTGTAGGGGAATTTGATATGAGCTTAAACTCATATCCTTTTATCAACAAATAACCCTAAAACATGAAGCAAAATACCCTTTTATATTGTAAAAAGCAGTGTTATGTGGTATGTTTGTGTTTGTGTGATCTTATGTAGGTAAAAGGATACAATTTCAAGCAAACAAGGAAAAACCAAGCTCAAAAGGATGAAAAAGACAAAAGAAGATCAAAAGTGACAAGTTTTCAAAGCTCAAGGACCTATCTTGACAAATTGTGAAAGTTGGAGGACTTAAAGTGCAAATACTGCAAAGTCAAGATCCAAGTCAAACCTGGTCAAACTACAAAGTCAATCAAGTCAAAGGGTCATTTTGTTGAAAAATCAAAGTTGAAGGGCCAAAATTGTCAAAGAAATGAAGTTTCTAGCCTTAAAGAGAAATCTGCCAAGTTAAGGGGTTTATTCTGCCAAGTTTTGAAAGTTAAATAAAGATCAATCCAAGTGAAAGGCTAAGGACCAATGAGAAGAGAGAAAGAAAGACACACGGATTGAGCATTTAATTCCCACTTCCGCCGCCTTCATTTAATGACCAAATCTGTACAGTGCAATCCGCAACTTACTTTCTCCACCAATTAAAAGCTGCCACGTGTCCTTCTCCTTCAACTAAATATTTTCCAGGATCGTGTTTTTGATAGAGTGCATTTCAGAAGAAGATCAAAACATCAATCTTGCTCGTTTTGATGAGACGAATCCAATGGTGGTAACCAATTAACATATAATTCATTGGATCAAAAACCCCCAAATGAGTTCATCACCTTCAAAGTGGGAATGCAGAATTCTTCCACGTGTCAAGCAATGATTGGCCTGAACACGTCACATCTCCAACAAACTCTCAAGTCTAGCCTATAAATATACATCTTGTTCTTCATTTTCAGTAGTAGTTAATTTTCAGAAAACACATAGTTCTCTCAATTTCCCTTTTCTTCTTTTCCCTCCTTTTCACCTAACAACTCAAGAGTCTGACAAGCTCTTGAGTTTGTTAGTTAGTTAGAACCCTTGTAACTACCATTTGTAACTGAATTCATAAATAAAATTTCAAATTCCAGTTTTCCCGCCAAAACTTGTTCTTCAATTCCTGCTACTTTCTTGCTGTTATTGGATTCATTTGTTGCTGTTAGAAGTTTGTTATGATCATACATTGATCATAACTGGCTTTGTTGAAGATTTGTTGCTGTTTGATCAAAAATTCAGTCCTTCCCATTGTTCTTGAAGTTTTTCATGGCAGAATGATGATTGTAGCTGTTTTGGTGATTGATTTGAGTTGATAGCTAGTGATAGGTGGTGGTATCACTAGGGCAAGAGAGCTCAGCGCTCCTCTTCTACCCAAAGGATAACTACAAAAGGTTTCTGAGTTTCTGATTTAAGTTCCTCTAAACAGTTACTGCATGATCAATTCCCTAGTGTAATGATTGATAGCTGCTTGATTCTATTTGATTAGTTGCTGATTGATATTGTTTGAGTGTTTGTAGTTTAGCTTTCTCATACTTGTGCTTGTTTCAATCTTGTAGTTTTAAGCTGATTTTCAGTTCTGTTTAGTCCATTAGCTACTTGTAGTTCTAGACCTTGTTATTACTTGTTCTTAGCTGGAATACATCTCAATTGGATCACTTTAACTGGTTTGCTATAGCTCTTTGTTCAGTTCTAATCAATACTCAATTAGTCTTTGAAATTGTTTGATCATAATCAGATAAGGAGTGTTTGGGACTAGTTGTAATTCAGTTTTCAAGAGTTGTTAATTGGAGTTTAAGTGTTCATTTCTACTCATTAGAAGGTAACAAGTAGTCCTGAATCATTTGAAAGTCAGATTAAAAGTCAAAAAGGCAATTGGTTGATAAAAAGTTTGGGTCACATTTGTTTTCAGTTTTAGTTCATAAACTTGTCAGATTCATTAGCTTATTTCTCCTTCATTACTTGTTCAAAATTGCTCAAACCAGTTTCTAGTTATAGCTTAATACATAATCTTTCAGACTTTAGGAGGAAATTCTACAGTTTTCAGAAATAAGCAAGAAATCAGCTTATTAGTTAAGACCTGAGCAAATTGCATTCTCTGATATAAGTGGTTGACTGTTTTGCTAGATCTCACAATCCACTTCATAAAAGTTCTTATTTTCTTTCACAAATCAGTTTAGAAAGGGTTGAATATGAGATTTTGAGATTTTGAGCTTTTTCATAAATCTGGTCAACTTTTGGTCAACATAAGCTCATTTGAGCTTATTTTCAGATTTCTAGCTTATTAGTGGATGAAAATTGTTCTAGTTTGATTTCCCCTGCTTTAAATCAAGTGCTTATTCATTTTCTTTACAAAAATCAAGTTGTGGATGTCTGGATTATGCTATAGCTTATTTTGAGCTTATTGATAAGCTCTCTTTTGCTTATTTTGGACTTTTAGACATTTTCCTTAAACACACGTTTCTATTATTGGATTTGAAGTAGTTTGCAATTTGTTTCAGCTTAATTGGTTGAGAAATAAGCTCAAACGAGCTTATTCTTTCATTAAGCCCGTTTTTTTTGGTTATAAGTTTGGAAATTTGCACTTTAGTCCCTAGGAGTTTAATTAGTGTTTAAACCTAGCTAATCTTTCTAATTTTGTGGTAATTGCAAAAGTTAGTCCCTGGATTTGTTAGTTTGTTTAATTTCAGTTTTAGAAGTTTGTTAGTTTGTTAAATTTGGTTAGTTTGTTAGAATTTTTACAAGTTTAGTCCTTGTAGTTAACTGTTTTACATTTTTAGTCCTTATAATTTTTAGAATTTACATTTCAAGCATTTATATTTCATAGAAATTACATTTTCAGTCCTTATACTTTTAAATTTTGCATTTTAATATTTTACTTGAATAAAATTTGGAATTTGCAATTTGTTTTACGTATAAATAGGTTTATATTTTTCATTTTTACTTAGTGTTGTTTGAATTAGCAATAGATTACCAAGCAAGCTTGAACAACCAAAAACAATTAAAAATTTGATATTGATTGGACTTTCTATTAGTTAAGAACTGAGAAAACGAACTTGCATTATACACATTTCAATGAACACTTTTATAATCATAATAACATTACTTTTCCATAATTATAGCTTTTGAAATGGATTTTAAGTCATTATTTCATGTAAATTACAAAACTAGGGTTTTAAGATATCTTTAGCTTATAACTTTCATTTTAAGTGATCATATGAGCTAATTCTTCTAGATTAGTTTATTAACATCTTATAAACATTATAAAAAGTCTTACAATTTATTATAACAAGATCAAAGCTTAGTTAACATAGTGATTACCTAGGTAGCTCCAAAATGGATCCTTATGACTTTTTATGAACACTACTTGCTACCAAAGCTTCAAGAGATTTAATGGGTTAGTTCTAGACCTGTTTTATGTTATTCTAAGAGTCCTATAACGTTTTTCTAAGTGTAATTTAGAGTAGGTATGGAGGTAAAGAGAAAACGGGGTACAAGTTCTTTTATGGTGTAGTTCGCCCCTATTTATACTTGTTTCAACCCTTAGGCTTCAAGTTTTGGCCATGAACGTGTAACATAGATAGGTAAGTGACTAGGGGAATCTATGGAAGTCTAGGAATGATTCATGGAATCTAGGAACAAAATATCTAGGGTTTATGGTCTAAAATGGGTCACGACATGTTTTAGATGAGAATGGTGATGTGTAGCCTTCAAGTAGGTGATGCACCTCCTCATAGACACTCCAATATATATATATGATCTGATATTAGGTTTAAATTTAGTAGGAAAGAAGTTTAAATAAGGTTTTGGAGGGAAAACTAAATCGGGTTCATTATATAGGGCTTATAACTTATGACTTTGTAATTTGATAATTAAGGACTTAGGAATGTAATTAGTGATGGATTAGGGTGTAATTAGGGTTTAAAAATTTTATTTAGAAGTTTTGGGTCCTTGGTTTGAAGTTTAATAAAGTTTTGAAGTGAAATTGGGAAGAAAACCTAGGGGGTTAGGCCGTTAGGGTTTCTAATGATCTAGGGTTAAATCTTTGTTAAATTCATTATCCTTCACTTAGTTACTGATGTAAACTCAATTTAGGTCTAATTCATTGTGTTTTAAGTATCCAAAGTGGTTCCACACTTGGTTTGATAGGCTATTTTAAGTAAACATGTCTAAAGAGTGAAAATACCTATTGCGACCTAATTTACAAGTCATGCATTGAAATCTTGTACCTTTTGATTTACGGTACTTGTAAATTTCTCTAAGATAATGTTATAACCTTAATGTAATGATATGAGTATTGGTATACTTGTCCTAAAAGAATAGGTATTGATTTTAAGTAAAATCCTTAATATGAGGGTTTTTAGGTAATTAAGCAAAATGACTTTCTACTTTGGGTAATTAGTGTTTATATCATCATGTAAGATTATTCTAGGTCTTATATAGTATGTTTATGACTTCTAATGATTCTACACACTTAGTTTAAGGGTCTGAATAAGGTAATCATAACCTAGGTGCAATTAGGTTAGCTTATAGTTCTATGCTTTAATAACTTGTACATTGTAATTTATTATTTTTTAACTTATATTAGGATAAATTTATGATCTTAATATGATACGTAGTTGAGTTTTATAATTAGTTGCAAAAGATTAGACTCGAATTCAATGTGAAATAGATTTTAGATGCTAATCCAGGTTATTGGGTCCTTTATTTGTAATTAGCTTTAGATTACTTATAGTTAGTGTTTTATGATTAATTATCTATTCTTATATGATAGATTATAACTCGTACATTGTATTTGATATTCATACATAGATATTGTGCAGTTACTTTGCTTGAAATATGGGTTTACAAAGGATTTATAGGGTTTCTATGGCTCTTTAATGATTTAGGGCATCTTTATTATATTTGAAATGTTCTTCTTTATAATATATACATATGATTACTTCTTCAAACTTTCAAATTCAGACACATACAAATCCATGCAATCTCTAGTTATTGTTGCTCTAGACGGGATTTGAAACTGTGGTTGCAACATGTTCACAAAATCACGAAACCCTTCATGCTCAACAGTATTGAAAGGCAATTCATCAAGAATAATCATCCTAGCACAATACTTTCTTGAAATCTCTTGATTAAAACTCCAAGTAACAAATGTCGAGCTACTATCACGGGTATCTTGGACAGAAGATTGATTTTGGAAAACCAATAGCTTTTGCTTCTTATCATGATTGTATGGGTATTTCTTGCAATGACTTAAATGATTATGCAAAGAGCTGGTTCCATTCTTTCTAGGACACTTGATTGCTCGAGTGCAATAATGACACTTTGCATACTCATAATTAGGAGCATCCCTTGTGAAATGATCCCATGCTATAGATTTCAGGTTCACTGGTTCCTTTCCCTTTCTCTTTTCACCCTTCTCCTTTTCACCATCATTATTAGTTTCTTTCTCTTGAAGTTTTTCCGCTGTTGGGATGTCATCAGCAAAAGCATCCCCAGCAAAAGCATCCCCCTTTTCGCTTGAAGGCGAGGTAGGCTGAGTGTCAACGATAGGATCAGGAGCATACTGCATTTTGCTATATAGACAACGATCTTACAAAAGTTAGCAACATATAATAAATCATCATAGACACGAGACATTAAAAATTTATGTAAAAATAATTCATGTATGTTATGCCACCCTTGAAGTTCACCGGCTAATAACTCAAATAATTGTGTAGTTCATTAAGATTAATAATTTGAAGTAGCAATAACTAGTCTAGCTGCACATCCGAGCACCCTATGAACTGATAACAGAAACTCTGACCAGTGCGAAGATCAAACCATACTTGCACTTTTATGTGAAAGTACAAACTATGAATCAAGCATTTCTACTCGCAAACACAACTGTGGGCTTGGTTGTTGTTGCAGAGTTGTTTTTTCCTGAAAGTTGCTTACAATTTTGAAGTAAACTGATAAAATTAATATTGCAATTTAAACCTTTATAACCATGTGTCTATATCTTGGGTCTCAAAACAGTATGAATGCAAGTTATATTTTCAGGCGTTCCCTGATCATTTTAATGTACACACGGATTTTCACCGTTCTAATGTTGTTCTCTTTTTGTTTGAAAGCTCAAAACTACGCTTTTCCATCAAACTTAAAAGACCTAGATACCACCTCGTCTTGACACTGATACACACAGATTGAATGCACACATATTAGGATTTAGGAGGAACTATTGCTTGATCTTAATGTATGATTTCCTAACAACAGCATAGCAATATACATACAACCAAAACAATCCAAAGAACTATATAACATTACATGATTCAATATGAGGGATCAATGAAGGACAAGAACAATCAGATGGCATAAGATACGTAATTACTAGACCACACATATAAGTCCTTAACCAAAACAACTACAAATACAAAATACACACATACAGAACTAAAAACAAGCACTGGAACTCAAACTTGTCAAAAATCTAAGTGTCTTATTTACTAACTGTTTTTTATTGATTCAACATTCAACAAAATTTTGTCTACAGTATGACCTGTTTTTTATTGATTCAACATTCAACAAAGTTTCGAACAAGACAACTATGGACTATCGAACCAATAATTAGTGCTACAAGAAATAAATAATGCCCTTTCACTTTTTGTATATGTTTAAATAATCACCAAATTGTTTAACATTACTAAATAGCTATCAATATCAAGTCTATGTTTCAGTTTAGGGTAAATTTACAAGATTAAAGAGCTCAACTACTTACTACTACAAAGGCTACTACACTCACAGAAAAAATAGTTAAGCTTGAATGATATAGAGTCAATTTATTAAGGATAAAGAACTTGTTATTCGACGTGATAGTGCTTTCAATACCATTGTGTATCCACCCATGATGCAATAGGAGCCTTAACTTGCAAAATACGTAGTATGAATTTTGAAAAGAGTCAAAGTGTCAAACAACCACCAAGTCTTGTATAACATTCCTAGTATTTGTGTTTGTAACAAATCAATTTTGTCAAATAAATTTATCTTTACTATAACAAAGAAAGTATAACAAGAAACTAACTAGAGCATTTAATCGAACACTTACCGTAAATCTCTTTAAAGACATATCATTGAACACAAATGGTCGTTGTTTACAGATTGTCTTTGAACAATTATCATTCAACTCAGTTTAGGAGATTCAAACGCTTAAAACAAAGTTCACAATAGAACTCAGAAAGCAAATCTAAGATGACACATAATATGGAGGAAAAAAAGAACAATTCATACTTGAAATTAAAAGATGACTACAAACTGTGCACAAGAAACTAACAAAACAAAAGTGATATGATAATATTAAAAAAAAGATGTTGTGATTAGCTGATTACCTGACCATATTGGATTCAAGAAGAACCACCGTGTATATAGCCGGATGGGGTTTGTGATTGACTTGTGTAGTGAAATGAAAAATTGAAAATCATAACCCATGATTATATACTTGAATGATCAACCAAATTTTAGGGATTGTCTTTGAAGTGGCATCAATAGGATTGTTAATTTACCAGAAATACTTGAACATAAATGAATGAAATATATTATCTATAAATAAATAGTTGAAACTGTTACATACCCAGGTCGGGTGGGTTACCCACGGTTACCAAAAAACATAAACCGAAACCTCCCCGTGGTTCGGGTTTTTTGGTTTCGGGTTTTTTCGATTTTGGTTTATTCGGTTGTCGGTTTTTTCGGTTTTGGATCTAACGGTTCGGCTCGGTTCGTCGGTTTCTCGGATTTTTTGAACACCCGTACAACATATAGGCATATGTTGAAGTGGCAATAGAGATAATGAGAATCCATATATTCCATAATTTAGTCATATATAATATCAAAATGCAAATTTTTCTTAGTGAATTTGCCTCTTTATTTATTTAACAAATGAGAAATACACATATATTGATATTATATTAGCAAATGTACTAGATGTTATAAAGAGGGAGTATAATGAGACTCAATAAATTTGTTCCCATCATTTCCATGTTTAGTTTCTTTCATTTGTAAAAATGTGTAATTCATATGGTCCTATGTTGGGCTATCTCATGTACATGTATCTATATCGTCTATCTCTCTAATCCTTTTCTTGCAGGATTTTTATAATCTATGTCTACCGGTTCTCCAACTTAGGGGGAGTATGAACCGAGGGGGAGGCAATGGAAAAATGTTTGATATCTATATTGCTTTCTCATGATATCTCAATATCTCTCTCAAAATCTTTCCAATTATACATTTCCTTTTTATTTCGACAAAAAGGGGGAGAAGAGAAATAAGTTCATATTTCTTGAAACTTATATGTTGACATACATACCAACTAAAAATAAGTTCATGTTTTGTCTTCAACAGAAAGGGAGATATTGTAAATTCAAATATCACACTAAAACGATATTTACGTTTTAATCATACTTAAACGTTTTGTCAATGATAAAACATCGAAACATATTTTTATGTTTGAATTACAAGCGACATATAAGTCTTCTTAATCCATGAACTTATATTCTAAACTTTTGTAAAAAGATTACACAAATTATATAAACTTAAAATGGAAAAATAAAATTCACCAAATGTTGAATTTGACCTCCTTATGTCAGATATACAAAGTCAACTTAAGCCACCTACATTGCTTACTTGCGATATTGGTCAAACATTTATGAGGTAAAAAAAGTCAAACCCGGGCGGACCCCTGGGTAAGGGGGCCGATGGCTTCCGTGGCTGTCTGATGTTTGCCTATAAATACCAAGCTTTGTCCAAGCTTAATCTTCACCCCTTTTCTATCTTTTCTCTCTATAATCTCTGCTTATATCTAACTCTCTAACGTCACTCTTGTCTATTTTTCTCTCTTGTGATTTAGATCTTTGAGCATTTCAAGATCGGTTACGAGAAATCTCCTATTCTAAGCTTTGATCCTTTAAGGCTTCACCTTGTGTGAATGTGTTAAGGGTAACCTACACTATCACCATTGTTGTACCCATTCTTCTACCTACTTGCGTATTTGTGTGGTTGGTGTTGTAAACCACAAGTGTATAGTGTACAAGGCGTCATTGTGCCTTTGTAAAGAACAAGATATCCTATCTTAGGTGTCTTTAAAGATTGTAAGCTTAAGTGTGAAGGTTTCTCCGCCGGTGTAAAGTATATTCCTTTACTAGTGAAGTAGAATGCTCGAGTGGATACTCAGGGAGTGGAAGTAGGAACAAGATAAGTGAGATCTTGCTAGACAGAACCACTATAAATCTTTGTGCAGTGTGGTTTGTTTCTTTATTCACGACTATTACTTTGCTAGTCACACTTCATCTATATCCATTAACAATCAAGAAAAAGTTTCAAAGTAATTAAAACTAATTGGTAAAAACTATTCAACCCCCTTCTAGTTTTCTACATTGTCTAATTTAGTGGGAGCTACAAGCTTGTTTAACTTGCTAGTAATCCATATTACTTTTAGTTTGACTTGAAATAATAACTTACTTTCAGAATCTGAAGAACAACTATATGGTTCACATTCTACTAGTTATTCAAATATACATGACATTATCATATTGTACGCATAAACAAATTACGTTTCATGATTGTTTATTTGCATACATGATGTTGTGCCATGCACAAGTGGGAGAAATCTTTATTGTGTGCAAGGTACAACACATAACAATATGAAAAATGGTTTATTGACCACGAGATATAAATCTAATATTATATTAAGACTTATACATTTAATTGTCAATTTATGTTGTCTTGTTTAGAAAATGTCAATATATAAATAACATGCTACTTCAACTAATTTGTTTATATTTCTTGGAGTGCAAATAAATAAAAATATGTAAGCAATTAACTTGAAATAACTATTGAAGTTGTTCATAGTTACTTTATGAATGTTTATGTCTCTTGTAAAGCATAAGCATATACTCTTTAATTGTTAAAAAGACTTATAACATAAAGTAAACAGTTTACTTGTTATGTCTTCTTGTTTATGAACATGGAGTTTTTAAATTATTCAAAAGGATAAATAATGTATCTATAGTTATTGAACTATTTAAAGATGTATACTATTAAAGCATGCACTAGGTTTTTAAATGATATATATTTTTAATTTTGTGTTGATACAATTGATAAGTATTTAACCTAAATAGTTTTAAGTTATTTAGGAATTGTGATATAGTCTCACAATCTCAGTACTCATAGAATACTACATAGTTTGGTATGTCTTGAGTGACAATCAAATTCTTTAGAATTGTTTGATTTTGTTAACTTAAAATAGTTTACCTCCAAACGTTGTCAAGGTTTGGAAATTGAGTAAAAAAAGTATATACTTAAATATTACTCCAATCTAGAAGGAAACTAAGACACGATCAAGCTACGGAATGTGATGAATCACATTGAATATTAAAATTCAAGTTTTGAATTTGTCAAGAACTATCAAGGTATTTTGTGACTTGTCCTAGGTATAACAATTTGTTGTTGTTCTACATGGTAAGTATTTTAAGAATAGTCTCTGATTACTAAAAGCAAGTGAGAAGACTTGTAGAGATAAAATAACAAAATACACAACCTTCTAAATATACTAGCGAATGTCATAATGAGGGTGAAAATGTTAAACCTCGTGATGGTAGAACTCACATTTATAGATGTATTATTCAATCTTGAATGTCATGATTGAATAAAACTATGAATGAGTAGATGCAAGTCCATATAAGATAATCAATTTTTTATTAGAAACTTGATTAATCTTTAACCAATCGGTTAGACCGCGAGGTGAATATAAGTTTCTATAGAGAAAGTTTCATATTGACCATATTGTACACATGATTAATGCACACTATGTGATAGAAAAGTTCTACGCGCATTAATTTAAAAAAAGATGATTTATTGCCATGATGATTTTATAATGATAAAGATGACAATGTAATATCTAAACTCTTTTTGTATGATTACATTAGTGAGGACGGTTGTGATCAAAGAGTTTATAATTTACAATAATCTTTATGAAGTGTACATTTAAAAGCTAGTGGGATTATTATGTTTATTTCTTAAATCACATATGATGTGTAACATATGGAAAGCAATATTCCATGTACGGTAGATGTTAAACCTTAGCTTGGAATAAGGTTTCATATGAAAGAGTTTAGAAATTAAACGTATGACCTTGATATGTATGTTTATTGTAATATACGTTTGTGGTTAATAAAATCCAACACAACATGAAATATCATTTAGAAAGTCTTAATGAATATATATCATTTGATGAGAGTTGACATAAGATGAAAACTTAAGGGATTCATCATGTAAATCATATTGTGTGTATGGGATAGTTGTAAAACTTGTAAAAGTACAAGAAGATTTGACAACAAAGATTGATTTAAGAGAAAATCATTTAGATGATTAGTACAAATGTTATGATAAGATTTATTTGGAATAGTAAAATTAGTACACTTGAATTGTTCCAAGTAATGAATATTCTATATGATAATAATGTGTAATTATCATTGTCAACAAACTTAGGCCCCGTTTGGTTCATTGTAATTGGATGTAATTAGATGTAATTGTAATTCAATTACATTACATAGTCTGTTTGGTTCAAAGAATGAGGGGAATGTACATTACATATTGTGTTTGGTATGCTACGTAATTATAATTGGGACATTACAATTACATCAAATGATGTAATTCATATTACATAGAAAGTTGAATGAAATGTTTTGAATTACGTCGTAATTCGTAATTCAGAACTTTATACTTTAAACCACTATTATTATTATTAATCAGCTTTATTATTATTATTATTATTATTATTATTATTATTATTATTATTATTATTATTATTATTATTTAATTTTTATATTAACCATCACTTTATTAGAAACAAAAAGGGATTTACAACAAACTGGGTGGGAGTAGAGATACTATCTGTGCTCTCACCCCTTTAGAATATTAAAATTTATTATTATATTAAAATAATATAATAAAAAAATTTATTTTTATTATTATATAATAGAATATTAAGAAATTAATAATAATACTTTTATAATTATTATTAATTACTATTATTTATTATTATCTTTATCTTAATATTTATAAATTTGTATTTTTTTCTTTTTTTTTTAATTTTTAAATTTATTAATTATAATATTTTTATTAGTTTTTATTTTTTATTTTATATTATTTCATATTATTTTTTTATAATTTTATAATTTTATATTTTTTAGTTATTATTTTTTATATTTTATTTTTTATATTTTATATTTTATATTTTATATTTTATATTTTTTAATTATTGTTTATATTTTTATATTTTATTTTTTATATTTTATATTTTATATTTTATATTTTATATTTTATATTTTATATTTTATATTTTATATTTTTTAATTATTGTTATTATTATTTTATATTTTATAGTTTTTAATGATAAAACTACAAAATTTTTACAAAAAGTTATCCACATAATGATGTGTCATACATATTATTGGATGTATGTGGGAGAGAGAAGATAAAAGTGAAACTGAAATGCCATTCATTTTATGACAACTCATTTTGTAAAGTTTTTTGTATGAATACTTTTGTGGTTCTAGCATTTGCCTTTTATTAATAATAATATTTCTTATTATTATACTTTTGAAATATTAATCTAATATTACTTAATTATTATTGAATTTTCATAAAAATAATAATAGTTTTTATTAAAATAAAACTTTTTATTAAAATAATATATTTTATTAAAATAATAATTTTTATTAAAATAATAAGTTTATTTTATTTTAATTATTTTGTTTTTATTATTGTATTCTATTTTAACTATTATTTTTTTATTAATTTTGTAAGTTTTATAAGAAAAATTGAATTACATTACGTTGAGACTCAACTAAACACATCTCAGATTTAATCAATTACAATTCCACTACATTACAATTACAACACATTCCATTCTTTCAATTACAATTACATCAAATTACAATTCTTCCCAAAGATTACAATTTCTTAAAAAACATTCTGCGAACTAAACAACCACTTAGAGTTTAGAAAGACACCAAATATTATAATAGTAATAATTTATAGTTTATGGATTCTGATATATCATAGTGATGTTTCTAGACATGGATGATAGTTTGATTGAGATAACACTCAATACTAGTCATAGTACTATTTCATCTTTGATGATGAATATGTGGACTAGTTATGTTCAATTGAGCATAATGTTGCAATACATATTAAAAGAATAAAGAATACTCTATAGTTTAAAAAACTATTTTTAAAGATGATTGTTTTTAATAAGGTGTTTTGTTGAACTCACACACCTTATAGGGTGTACAACAACAATACTCCCATTTTATTGTGTGCTCATATGTACAAACGTACATAATAACAAATTATATATGTTTAGAGATCTTCACAATTGTGAATTTG
Source organism: Glebionis coronaria (assembly GCA_025667525.1). Classification (NCBI taxonomy): domain Eukaryota; kingdom Viridiplantae; phylum Streptophyta; class Magnoliopsida; order Asterales; family Asteraceae; genus Glebionis; species Glebionis coronaria. The sequence goes on along the minus strand of CM046876.1, from coordinate 443,868,440 downwards.
AAACAAGCATCCTCAAAATTCCAAAGATCAAACATAGTAGAATTTCATGAAATCTATACCTTGTCAACAAGTATGACTGTCATATATTGAGGCATGACTTTTCAACTAGGATTATCATGCATTGGTCTTTTAGCATTTGGATAAAGGATATTGTTAAACAATATTTATTTATGAATTGAAGTATTTGATATGTTCGTTTTTCATTTATATTTATTGGTCCTATTTTTGCATGTTTAAATCCTTGAATAATATGTTATTCTAAATAGTCTATGTCGATCAATTATGTATGAATATATTTGAATTAAGACATATTTGAGTGATGGTAATATTTGTAGAATATGTAAGAACGGTTCACCAACTCACACAATATTCACAGGTTGCATATTGGACATATCCTACTAACAAGTCAATCACTTTATCGATCGTCGTCATTAAGTGAAACTTGTAAATGATTTACATTACTAAATCCTTTGACTTGAGATGCAAGCAGTTCTCATATATGTGGATGATACTTTTTGCTATAGTTTTAACGCTATCCTAAAAAGGTAGTAATAAAGGCTATAATCATTTATATCTTGAAGCATGTAAGAGGCATGTTTAGTCAAGATAGATTTTTTTCATTCAACAAGGTTTGAAGAATGATGTTACTGGGCCCCTCGTTTAATGGTAATCTAGATTTGTCTTGATTTGATTGGTAATCTTGAGTTAATTATGTAATACGAGAAACATAATAGTTAAAATGGAATGACTTCGATCCATATCTATTATTAACATGGAATTTGAGAAACAAAGAGATTGAAAATGTTTAAGTCATTTAAATGTATTTTATGGAAAACTACACTCGAGAGCTTTCAGGAGCATTGACGTGTTGTTAGACGTTAACAAATGTTATTATATTATATTATTGTGCATGTTCAAGTGTGAGCTGAAGGAATATGTACATAAAATAATATATGTCCGGAAGTCCTCTCGAGCCTATGGAGACGCACGCGTAAATCGTTAAGCAATATATAATTAATATTATATTAAATATTAATTATAGTTGAACAAATAAACCAAGAATAAAAAATAAGGAAAAAGGAATCAAAAGCCCTAGTTGCTTGATCACCAAGTTGTTACAAGTATTTAAGGATGTCTTGAATACCTCATTATTCACTTATAATCCCTAAATCTTTCCTCCACTCTTCCTTTAGTTGATCGGTGAACACCCAAATTAGGGTTTCGGTTTCGTTCGAGTGGTTCGACCAAGAAGAAAGAAATAATGATTTCTTTAGTTGATTGATTCAAGTGGTTTGGTTTATTGGTGGCTTAACACAAATTTACTAGCATACTTATTGCTTGTATAAACGTATTGTGTGTGTATACTTAGAGAGATCGTTGTTTGATCTTTATTGGGTTTTTGGTTATTTGATTGTTCCATAAAGGTGAATTAATCCATTGCTAAAAGATACACTTTTCTTTATCGTTTATGTTAATTACTTATCTATACGTGATCTTATTAATCCGTTGTGTACTCGTGATTATTAACGTGTTAATATGGTTAAGGGTTTTTATAAATTTCAACAATTTAATGGTTGATCACCAATTTTAGTGATGCACATATCACTTCCCTTTATATATACATCGTGTATAACTGTTACAGATTTTTGTTGCGTATAATTGTAGTGGATGTGAATGTTGTCATCGCGCATTCAACTCCAACTAACAACTAATCGAACTTTGTATATACTTATCAATCATGTTATCGTTAGCTACAGTCGGAGCTAGGATTTTTAGTTAAGGAAGGTTGGTCATACTTAGGTGCTGTTTGGTTTGGGGATATTGTGGTTAAAGATATAACTTTATTTTTTTCTTGATAGTACTAATATAGAACATATAATACTATTATAACCATCTAAACTTGTTGGTACCTATTAATCTCGGTAACATAATCATTATAATTTTCACGTCATTTTTTCACGTGGAATTACATTTTGTTAAGTTATTCCACATATTAATTTTTAAAAGACTAAAATTTGTCTCTTTCTATGTATCATCTTTTGTTTACTCATCGTTCAACTTCATCCTTCATCCACCCACATTTATTCTCAGATTAATAATAACATAACAATCAACATAAACCTCTAAAAGATTACTTCTTTTATTTGTAAGCTTTTTAAACTCCAATATACATGAAAATCCATATCTCATATTATATACTTATTATACACCAACAAAAGTCGGAATTCATCATTAAATCTGGAAAAATAATCAAAAATTGAAATTCATAATTAGATCTTGAATTCGTGATAGGATCCCATTTCATTTATTCGAAGAATAATGAAACACGGATTCCAGATATAGAATTCGTGATGAAATTGGAATTCGTGGTGATCCTAAATAATACTCATTTCATTTTTCTAAGAAAAATGAAACACATATTATTGATCTGGAATTCGTGATGAATAGTATTTAATCTAGTTGACTTATAAAATTCCACTCACACCTTACCCACATTAACTTTATCTCCTTTTTTTTATATGAACATACAAAAATCATACTTTGTGTGATTTCAATAATAATTAACATCAAAAATAAAAACACCAACTAGATTAAATGCATAATTTGTTGTTCCAAAAAAAACTTTTTGAAGAATAGTATTTATTGAAAAATTTAATGTAATAAATGAAAAAACTCTTTTTGGTTTTTAGCATTGGGCATGCTCTTACATGGGTTATAATAGTATTATATGTTTTATCTCTACTGCTTATAATTTAAATTCACCAAAACTTTAAATGTTGAAAAACCTACTATATAAGAAAATGTTGAAAACCATGAAATTAAGGAAATGTTGAAAAGTTAGAAAACTCAGATTGCAAAAACGTGTAATGTCAACCTAGATTTGTAATCTTGGATAGGTGTTTCAATTCATTGAACTTTTACGTTTCAATGAATTATATCTAACTTTGGAATGTCCAAAACTCAGACTACCAATATACTGAAAAGTTAATTACCCATTAAACATAGCTTTATAGAATTGTTGAAACGCCCTATAAACTTCACACAAAAACCCTAATATAAAAAACACACAAAAATACCAATACATACATTAAACCGAGCCTCTCTTGTCTCTCTGTAAATATCACAGCCGCCACCATTGTCATCGGATCCGCCATTGCCACCATTTTCGCCATCATCGATGGTTGATTGATGTTTCTGGTTGATGGTTTGCGCTACCCATGGTGGTTTGTTTATGTTTCTTGGCTGGTAAATTATGGTCTTACCACCGACGTCACTAAGTTAATTTGTCATCACCATCCAAAACATGTTAAAGCGTGGTCCAAAGGTTTGTTTTCATATTTAAACATGTTTATTTGTGAGAGAAGATCTAAAAATTCTTATGGTTGATCATTTTAGATCCGACGCCATAACACCCTTGCCTAAACTACCGCCGCATGAAACCGTGATTGTAGCAGGAGATTATGGTTTTTTATAAAAATTATAAAAGACGGATGATTTTTTGGAAATTACTTACGGCAAGCTATCTCTTACTGTAAAATATTTTCCACCTATTTTTTGATTAGAATGTTGAACGTGCAAGCTGCCAATTGGAAAGTTGAATATAATGTATATTATCATTAACTTTTTTATCCTTGTTGACAAATTCAATATGGCGTTTTTGCCATCCAAAGTCCAAACAACTGATGTTGTAATAGGTTCGAGTAGCTTATCCAAACTAGGTATAATCGAGAATAGTAAATGAGCAAAGGGCTATGAAAGAGTTTTAAAATAAAGATGTCTTGAGGCGAAAAGGTATTTCTTTTCCCTTTTAATTCATGTTGGTGAATTGAGTAATTGGATTAGATAAGTAATCTTAAAAACGTGTTGATGGTCAACGACACTTCTTGGTTATTGCTGACGAGCATGAAGATGTATCAATGTGGAACTCTATACAATTTAAGCTTCCATTCAACATTTTCTTCTACAAGATTGCGAGAGGTTCAAAAGTATGCTTTATGCGTATACATTTCTATGCTTACGAACGAACAAGTTCTAAAATTGCATTGTTGTTTTAGGTGTAGCGGGTGCATGAAGAGGTCATATGATGATGGTGTAACTCGGAGTAAAAGACGACAACTTTTTTCTGGAATCCTCACCATAAGGAATAAGGTTGTTTATTTGCTCCACTCTTTATGTTTTATGTCATTCATAAACCAAGACCATAAAATTTGCTTTTTGTGCAAGCATTTTACTTGAAAATTGGAATTTACTATGGGGTTCATATGTTTAGAGTTGAAACTCATAGAAGTGATCTACTTAATCAAAATGGACGACCACATATCTAATTCTAGCCAACTGAAACGAAAGAGGTCGGTTGTAAAACAAATTAATTATCCAAAACATTAGGCATGGATAGTAAATGAAAGTGTGTCTGAAACTAAAAAAGTCTAATAACCTATGATATTGACTTAGCACATAGGCTTAGGAGCAATTTTAAATTCTACTAAACTCATTTTTCTATTTGAATGGCGCGATATTTTGACCATCAACATTGGTGTTCTTTCATTCGTTTTAGTTGCATGCAGAAAATCAAGCTTAAGATACATACCTTCTTAAGCTAACTAAAAGAAATAATATTGTCTTTGGTGCTACTAATATGTGCCGAATTCCCAATAACTATTTTCTGTCTAAGTTAATAGGAAAACATTTATTTCAAGATTTGAGAGAGGGTTTAAGTCATGTTAGTTGCTTTTTACTACCTGGAGATGTAGCTTTATTCATGTTGCAAAAGTTAGTGTGGAAGTGAATGAGATTATTAGGAATGTGCATTGCGTTTTGGTTCATATCATAGGTGAAGTGATTGAAAAGAATTATAAATGAATGAGATAATTAACAATGTGCATCGCTTTTTAGTTCTTACCGTAGTTGAAGATTAAAGGTACATATGTTTGACCCCATGGTTCATCTATTAATAATGTGCTACCACTATATATGTTACTAATGAATATTAAAGGTAGATATGTTTGACCCCGTGGTACATCTATGAAGATGACGTTAATTTTTCTGATGTAGATTTCAAAAGAACGATACAGTTGCATCTTCTTCAGGTGTGTTTGATGAAGTATATAGTTAAACATTCCTTACAAAAGACTATGGATATATATGTCGACTCGTTCGCAGTGAGTCTTCTTACAAAAGACATCTACAACAGTTTATAGTGCAACAAATTTTGGTCCAAGCACAAGTACAACAACCTCATTATGTCTCATATAATATTTGTGTAAACAAAACTCGGAACTTATAATCCCATTATTCATTTGTAGTTGTTTTTTAAAAGATGAATTTATGAGATGTACCTGAATGTCGATTAGGAAAGAGATGTAATAGTTTCTCTCTAATTTATATTTTGTTGCTACAGTTTACCAAAAAAGAACACAAATAAGAGTTTGATTTTATAGTAGCCAAAAAAGGGTACATGGTACGGGTCAGAATGACTCGTATTGTTTGGAAAATAGGTTTCTAAAGTTTAAGGATGTGTTTAGTTGGAGAAAAATCATCCACTTTTTTAGAAATTTTTTTATTTGAAAATGGAAAAATAGAAAACTTGTTTAGTTTCACTTTTTTTCCAATAATTTTCAAAAAATGAGAAATTTTCATTCTCCACTTTTATTAACTAGAAAAGACCATTTTACACTTTTCTATTTCTTTTCCCAAATAATAATAAAACATATTCCCATATCTTTTTCTAACCCTATTTTACGTTTCTGTAACTTTTTTACGTTTTTTTTGAAAAAAATTAAGTTTTGTTAGTTTTTTCGCGTTTTCGTCATTATAGCGTTTTTTTCCAGTATTTTTACGTTTTCTTCACAAAATTTACATTTTTGTCAGTATTTTTACGTTTTTGACAGTATTTTTACGTTGTTGACAGTATTTTTACGTTTTCGCTAGTAAACTTAGTTTTCGTCTATAATTTTACGTTTTCGCCATTAGTTTTACGTTTTCGTCAGTAATTTAACGTTTTCGTCAGTAAACTTACGTTTCGTGAGTAAACTTACGTTTTCGCCAGTAAACTTACGTTTTTGTCAGTATAATTACGTTTTTGCCAGTAAACTTACATTTTCGTCAGTAATTTTACGTTTTCGTCAGTAAGCTTACGTTTTCCTCTGTAAACTTACGTTTTCGTCTGTAAACTTACGTTTTCGTCTGTAAACTTACGTTTTTGTCAGTAAACTTACGTTCTCGTCAGTAATAATACGTTTTCGTCACTAAATATACGTTTTCGTCAGTAAACTTACGTTTCGTGAGTAAACTTACATTTTCGTGGGTAAACTTATGTTTTCGCCAGTAAACTTATGTTTTTCAGTATACTTACTTTTTCGCCTGTAAACTTACGTTTTCGTCAGTAATTTTACGTTTTCGTCAGTAATTTTACGTTTTCGTCTGTAAACTTACGTGTTCGACTGTAAACTTACGTTTTTGTCAGTAAACTTACGTTTTCGTCAGTAAACTTACGTTTTCGTCATTAACTTACGTTTTTGGCATCAAAATTACGTTTTCGCCAGTAAACTTACGTTTTTGTCATTATTTTTACGTTTTTGTCAGTAATTTTAAGTTCTCTTCAGTAATTTTAAGATTTTGTCAAGAATTTTACGTTTTCGCCAGGAATTTTACTGACGAAAACTTAAAATTATTGACAAAAACGTTAAAATAATGACGTAAACATAAAAATACATGAAAATGTAAGTTTACTAACGAAAACGTAAATTTACTGAGGAAAATGTAAATTTACTGAAAAGAACGTAAAAAATCTGACGAAAATGTAAAAATAATGATGAAAACGTAAAAATACTGACGAAAACGTTACTGACAAAAACGTAAAATTACTGACGAAAACGTAAGGACGAAAATGTAAAATTACTGACGAAAACGTAAAATTATTGACGAAAACGTAAAATTACTGACGGAAGCGTAAAAATAAGACGAAAACATAAAATTACTGACAAAAACGTAAGTTTACTAATGAAAACGTAAAAATACTGAGTAAAACGTAGATATACTGACTTAAACGTAAATTTACTGATGAAAACGTAGTAGTACTGACGAAAACGTAAATTACTGACGAAATGTATTGATGTTGTCCCATAAATATGTGATGATTAAACAAGAAAAATAGATAGAAGATAGATTAATTCTAGAGAGAGAAAGTAGAGAGAGAAAAGAGAGAGAATGGTTGGAAACTTGGTGAATATTAGATTGAGAGTGAGAATACAAATAAGCCAACCTCCTCCTAACATGCTAGGAGGAGGGTATATATAGTCCACCCACATGCGGGCTTGTATGGGCTATATATTAATGGACTGGGCTTTGCTTTTAGGCTTTAGTTACTTATGAATGAACTTTAACTTAAAGTTAAGCCCGTAAAACATGACTAATCTACTACCTATTACAACTTCTAAAATACGATACATAATAAACATATGACCGAACATTCTTGTTTGACTCAATATTTTGAGGCTAACAATCTCCCCCAATGAGAGGTCATTACCCTTTGTCATTTGGAGATTCGTAGAGATTACTAATCTCGCCATAAATGAGTCTTGAACGTGTAATAGTAGTCTTGTTCCTTCATGCTGTGATCTTTGAGCCTTTGTCGTTGTCTTTCGACTTTGTCTTTAATCTTGAGATCTTCAAATCATCCTTGACTTGTCTTTGCCATCTTGCGATCTTGTGTCTTCATCCACAGGCTCACACTATTAATTGTTGAATATGTCTTTAGGCATGAGTATGTGGTTTTGAATCTTTGACTTTGCTGAGTACACCGTAACGCCACCTTCTCGAGACAAAACATAGACACGGACTGAATGGCTTTGACATTCATCCTAAATCGGTAGAGTTTTACCTCCGGTCGGTGAAGAGCGTTACACGATATTAAATATCGTACCTATGATTAGGTAGATTCAATTAAGAATCTCCTTGACAGGGTTTTGCGGCAGTACTAGCCGTTCTCTTTACTCGACCGTCTCAAAGCAAGACTGCGAACATAAAGAGTGAATCAACTGGATAAATATCCGCTTGATCAAAGTCGTCAATTCAAATTCTTGGAACAAGTGTGATTCATAAAGAATCTTACCATTGTTGCTTTCCAGTTGACACAAGCTTGATTCACAAGAATCTCGCAAGTCACCTACCGTAGCGCTGTTTGAGGTTGACGCTAGAAGAATTTCCATTCGTCACTGTGAATATTAATGAATATCACTCTGAATGTTCTGGCAAGACTATAAAGATATTGCGTAGAAACCTGAAACAAGTTTGAATCAATTCAGAATCAAACCACTGTTGCTTTTCAGTTCTACATATGTTTCATTCACAAAGAATCTTACATATGATCTACCGCAGTGCTGTTTGATATTAACACTGGAAGGATTTCCACTCATCATTGTGAATACTTAGTAGTATCACTCTAAGTGTTCTAGCAATAGCGCAGGACTCTCTTGTTCGTCATCCGTATGTCCTAACGAGATTTGAATAATCTCTAGGCTCTAGACTCGATTTGTTCACTTTTTGTGATCGGAGGCTGGAGCAGATGCCACCTATTCAATATCAACTATTGATAGTTGTAAAATACAATTTTGTTTAGGAAAACAAAGTGTAAATGAGGGTAAGCACGACGGTTAGGAAAACGTAAGCACTTATGACCCTTTGTGTGGGATTGTTCTCAAGGAGGCTAGTGTGTTGTGTAAAGAGATGACTAAATGTTTGTGATTATGATTATGAGAAAAGAAAAGAGAAAAGGATGACAGTTACGATTAAAATTACACTAAGACGAGAGTCGTACACGTAAAACCGTAAAATATGACGAAATTTAAAAATTACCCTAAAAATTCCTAAAAAATGCAATAAATCCAAAAAATGTAATTAGAGTTAATAAAAAATCAAAATTCACTCAAAACTTTTATTTAATTAAATAATAATTTTTTAATGCTAATTAAAGCCCAAAAAAATCAATTTAATTAACAAAAAGCCCAAAATGAGATTTTTCAATTTGTAAACCTATAAAATAACTTAATTAAACTAAAAACTATTTTTGGAAAATTTAAAATTAATTAAAACTATTTAAAAATGATTAAAAACTATAAAAGTATTAAAATAATTCTAAAAATTAATTAAATGACAAGATAACTAATCTAAAAATTTTAAAAATCCTAACTTAATGTTTTTAACCTAGGAAAAATGAAAAGTTGCAAAAAAATATTAAAAACTAATTTTAATAATAAAATAATAATAAACTAATAATAAAAATCCAAAATTTATAAAAAAATTCTAAAAACTTGCAAACTAGTTTAATTTAACTTAAATAAACAGAAAATTAACTTGAAATGACCAAATTACCCCTAATGGGCCTCCAAATGGGCCAAATAGTCAAACAGACCCCTTAATGGGCTCAAATTGGCCCAATAAGAAAAATGTTCACAAAATGGCCCAAAACTTCCAGTTAAGCTTAAAAGTCAATTTTAAACACAAACTTCCAAAGACCCAAAAGCTGAAAATGAGCTTATCACAGCTTATCCTTAATGGCTTTTTTGCCCATTAAGCTATAAGCTGATGCCATAAGCTATAATTTCATACACGTCCTTCTCTTGACCTAAATAAGCCTTTAGTAAAAAGAATTTTTGGATAAGCCCAAGAAATAAGCCTGAAATAAGAAAAAAGCTCTCTACACAAAACGACAAAATAGTCGTTTTCGAGTTCTAGACCAATTCAAGGGCTGATTCTTGTTGAAAAATGTTTCAAATCACTTAACTAAGCTTAATAATCAAAAAGATTTCCAAAAAACACAATGAATAAGCTGGAAAAAGCAAATAAGCACTTATGTAAAAGTCAACTAAGTTGGTTTTCTAGTCAAACCTAAAAGTCAAAGTCTTAAATGCTCCAAAATAGTCAAATGGGTCAATAAAGGAAGATTGATTACAAAAAAAAGTTGTTGCAGGTCTAAATAAGCTATTATAGCTTATTTATAAGCTGTTTGATAATTAACACTAGCAGTGGCTAGTTTTGGGTGTCCAGCAGTGGGAAAAGTTTCCACTATTTGACTTAATTGACTTTTTATCTTTTGTGGACTTTTGTTGGAATCAAAGAACAAACAAGGCACCCTTATAACCAGTGGGTTATAAAGAGTCAATAACAAGCAACAAATCACAAGAACACTTAGCCAATTGATACAGTTAATTCAAACAGTCACAAGACATTGCCCAGATATGAAAAATAAGCAGTTTTGAACAAATAAGCAGTTCAAGCAAGAATAAGCCAACCAAATTTAACCAGATGCATACACAAGCTATAATAAACTCAAATAAGCATACATGAACTTGTTTCATACACTGAATCAAAGATTAGATCTTGTTTTAACCCTATGAATGTTACTGATGCATAATGAAGAACACAAAAATGACTTTGCTGATATACTTGACCACAAGCCCAATTTCAAACCCTCAAATCTTTCAAACAGGTTACAGAAACTTTGTTTAAACACCTTTTAACCCTAAACATGCATACACACTAAGTGTTCCCAAGATTTCAAGTCAAAATATGCAAAATCAAAGCAGTTATAACACAATTCAGATTTGATGTTTAAAAGCTCAAGTATTGTAGATAAAAGCACTCAACCAAGTCAATATCAGATACCAACACTTAACAACCTTAAATCCTAACTCAAAATCAACTAAAAACCTTATAGCAGTAAACCCAAACACCCCTTTCACTTTTTAAACCAAGATTTAACAAAGAAAATGTGATTTTAGGTTACACCCAGCTCAATCAAGCATCAAAAAAACATAATCATGCATTAAGAACAAGATTTAAGCAATAAAAACACCAAATACAATATCATAATCACAAAATCACTTATAACCACTTTTCAAACAGGTTTTTGGAAAGAAGGCTCAAACCTTATGAATGTACATCCACACTCACGAATTTTAGAGCTTATGTGCCTAGCTTAACAAGACACAAGCTTCCAATAAGCTGTTAAGAACAACAAGGTTAGAAATAAACAGATTATATGAAAAAGAAAATGAAAAATAAAACTGATTAATTCAAGCTTTGTACCCCACTCCTTGATTATCCCCAATCCAAGATCTCACCTCACCTTGGTAATCTTCTTATCAGGGTGATGTGATCAACCTTTGACCCAAAAATTCTAAGGGTTTGAATAAAGAACTTAGAAAAATATCAAATTTTGAAACTTTTGCAATTTCTTGCACAATCTTTAAAAACAAGTTTTGAAACTTCACAATCACAAACTAGAACCAATAACAATAAGTAAATGATAATGGCACTTGGAATTCGTCAAAGATATCAAACACTTTTTAATTACTTTGAACAAAGGATTTACAGATTCTTGACCAAAAGAAAAACCAAGAGCAAACTACAATGTTGTAAACTAAACCCTTTATATAGAGGGTGAACAATGACCTAATAAGCTGAAAACATAAAAACCCTAAGTAGTGGTCTTCCAAATTTGCTCCTTTGAAGTTTGAAAATCCTTGAACATGTGAAGGATTTTTGGACGTTTGTAGAGCTGGAAAGGTGGTGGAATTTGATCAAGGGCCTCAAATGAGCTTATGTTGTAAGCTATATTGTGGATGGTTGATTCTCTGCATGAATTTGTCTTCTTCCCCAAAAACGTGTGTAAGGGAATATACATGTGACACTTGTGGTGAGGTGGCATGGAAAGTAAAAGTTGGATTTTGGTTAAGATGACCCTAATCATAAATCTGGAGGTGATTAGGGTTTAAATGTTAGGGGTTAAAGAAAACCCAATTTGGATTAAGAACATGAAGAACAATGGTTTGATATGTGTTAGTGTTTAAATATGCGTTATGGCGCCAGATTAGTTATAACTAATTTATTAGTTATAAGCTGGTGAATGAGATGGTGATGTGGAGTAATGGTGGTTTGTGATTGGTTGTAAGGAGTTAGTGGGACACGTGGAGAGGTGTGGTTGGTCTAGGTTACTTCCATGTCTTGGCAGAATATACCCCTTGTCTTTATTTCTTCCTTCACTTGTGTTTAAAACTTGTAAATCTAATTTCCCTTTGTTAAGTAAGTTTGGTTTTTTAGACTTTTGCCCCAAAAACTTTACAAAGGTTTTACCAAGGACTTGTTTTGCCATTTCATGATATTTGAAGGACCAATCTTGTAATGTCATCAATCTTCAAGGTCTTGACTTGTTTTGTTGACTTTGTAGAGGACTAAGAGTGACAAGTCTTCATATTTGAGGGACCTTTCTTGCCAATTCTTTAAAGTTAAGGGTCCCTTTTGTAATTTTGACAAACTTTAAGGACCAAACTTGTAATTATGAATATACAAGGGTTTAAAGTGTCAATTCTTCAATATTGGAGGACCCTTCTTGTACAAACTTCAATTCTTCAAGGGTTTTTTCTTGGAAAATCAACTCTAGGGCCCGGTTCATTGTGCGGCTTCGTTTCCCGTGTTCGTTTTGGCTCGTTTCTTGTGATCTTTTGCCATTTTCTCAATATCCGTACCTAAAATACACACTGAACAAACACAAGCATATATTTGGCACTTTTTATGATATTTTATGCATTTTAAGCCCGTTTTGGACGATGAGACTATGTATAAAAGCAGTTCTCATCACTCCCCCATACTAAACCATTGTCGTGTCCTCACGCAATGCTAGAATAAAGTATCGTAGCACATCCAAATTTCATTTTTATGCACTTTTATTGAACAATAAACTTACTACACTATCACTACTTGCTACTACTTGTGTTTTAGACATAATGTAGGATTTTCATCGTAAAATGGGACATTTAGGTTCATAGAACTGTTGATCCCTGATAGGTGTGAAACACCCATCCTTTTACCACTTAATTACAATAATAACCAGGCCAAAACGTGTATTTTATGTCGTAAATGTCGGAATTATGCGTGGTTTATGTTTTTGTTGTGATTTTAGGATCAAAATGTTAAAAGGGGAGAAAACACGGTTTTCACGGGCTTTTATCGAAGAAAAAGACAAAAGACGAAGTCGAAAGATCAAAAGTGCAAAAAGAATGGAAGTCCAAGACCAATTCTGAAGATTTATCAAAGAAAAAGTCAAAAGACGGAAGTGTACTAAAAGCCGAAGAACTCAAGTCTAATCTATTGAAGAAATTACAAGACGAGTTTATTAATCCCGAGACAAAAGTCAAAGACTTAAGAAGATTAAGGACTAAAGGATAATTAGAGAAAAAAGAAAGAGGGAGGAAGCTTCCACTAAGCACTTCCCTAATCCACTATAAATAGTTTCATTTCATTTTCATTTGGAGTTGTTGGGTGGATTGACAACCCACCTCTTCCACCATTTTCATACCTTGCACAATTTAATTTCTTGCACATTAATTGTATCGCACCTTTTAATTCCTTTTATTCCAAGTAAGTTTTATTGAATCTTTACTTTCTTGTTTAATCTCTCATCTACCTTTCTTGTTTGTGTTTAATCTTATGTTATGTTCATGTTATTGAGTTTCATAGTTTTGATTAAGTGGGTTTTGATCATTTTGATTATTATTGTTAGTGTTATTGATTTGGTTTGATTGGTATTGATTAGTTGTTCATTTTAGTTTGATTTAATCTTTTGGTTAATCCTGATTAGTTTTGGTTAAATTCGTGCCTTCATGTTCTTCCCTGTTCTGCGTACTGTTTATGCTACCCAGATTCCGAATCAATCGTTCCTTCAGTTTATTCCGGATCAGACTTTCATTCCGAACCAAGCTTTCTTTCGATTATTCCGGATCAATCTCTTCATTCGGAATACTTTATTATTCCGGATCAGCCTCTTCATTCGGAATATTTGTTATTCCGGATCAGCCTCTTCATTCGGAATATTTGTTATTCCGGATCAGTCTCTTCATTCGGAATATTGATTATTCCGGATCAAGTCTCTTCATTCGGAATATTTGTTATTCCGGATCAATCTCTTCATTCGGAATACTTTATTATTCCGGATCAAGTCTCTTCATTCGGAATATTTATTATTTCGGATCAAGTCTTTCATCCGGAATAATATTCCGGATCAAGGTCCTTATTCCGAATCAACCATATTTTCTTTTCATTCCGGATCAAGCTCTTTATTCCGAATCATCTAGTTTATTCCGGATAAGTGACATATTCCGGATGAACTGTTTTATTCCGAATGAGTGTTTTCCAGTTTTTAGTTTTAAGCTTTACTTTTCCCGCCTTTTTCCTTACTTTCACTTTTACTTGCCTTCCCTTTTAGTTTAAGTTCTAGTTTGCGTCATTCACTTTATTTCCCTTTTAATTTCTCGTCATTTACTTTTCGCCAAATTTTTATCTTTCAGTATTTCTTTTTACCGTCTTTACTTTATTTTTATTGTTTCAAGTCTTTATTTTAATTAGTGTAGACAACGACAACCATTCTATTTCTTTTCTACCAAGAACAACTGAGTCGCACTTTGAACCGGAAATCAATTCGAGAAGATCGGACGATAATATTTTTATACTAGGTAAAAACCCAGTTATCAATCCCAAACTTAGATCGATTTAGCTTTGTGTAAACGAGAATGAATCAAGTTAAACACTTAGAGAAACTTTGTTGTATATGAAACAATCTAAGTATTATGCGGAATTAATACTTAGAACAAAAACACACAAACAGAATAAACCAAACTTTCACTTTGATTGATAATCGAACTTGCGTACAATTGAAGTGTAAAACATATATATTGAACTAAAACCTAAAGGCCTCCTTTTATAGATTAAGGAACCTTGTACAAGAGTCTACGTATCAGCTATTTAGGTAAAGATAAACATAAGAAATACATTGTCGAACATATCTTTACTAGAAACATAAAACGTGTAGACTAAGTATCCTATCAGTGCTTGACTTCTTCTCATCAACGCTTGACTTCTTCTTGTCAACGCTTGATCTGACAACGCTTGATTTCTTCCTATCAACGTCCAATTTCCTCTTGTCAGCGTATAAGTGTCTTGGCTTCATTTTATTCCCAACAATCCTCCCCTAAACTTGATATCTACTCTAGTAATCAAGTTTCTGAATAAAAACTAAGTACAAAGAGGATTCTTACAAATACACATCACTTGTTAATTAGGAAATAAATAAACCTAATTGTATCTTTGCTAACATCACTTGTGTAATCCATCTCCACCTGTGTTGACACCATTTTCTTTAAAACTTCCTTGGACATAGGATATTCACAATCAACAAGAAGATATTCAAAAAATTTTGTAGAATCAACAAGAAGATATTCAAAAAATTTTGTAGTAGTCAAATGATAAACACCAGCTGCTGAATGTGGACACCATTGAAGTCTACTGATATCATCAAGATCCAACCATACTAGATCTCCATCACTTGGTGCACACATTCTCTTGAATGTGGTCCAAATCTTTATTCCATTGACTGAAGTAGGTGCTTCAGCCTCATACTTGGTCTTCATCAATCCATAAAGATCTACCAAGTCTTCTCTATCTAGGCTTGCAAACAAAGAGATAAGAGTAGTGAAAGTATGTACCTCCTTTCCATATCTGCCAATCATCCAAAACCCACTTGCATCTTCTTCATAATGAACTATAGGGTTTCTGGAATCATGAGGTAATACCTCTACCAGATGTGAAGCTTCCAAAGGTGAGAGCTTAATACTCCTTCTAATAACTGCTTCATTAGGATTCACTCTATCCAGATTCTCTGAGAACTCAATAGGAAGTCCCTTCTTCAAAGGCCTTGGTGTAATTAAAGCCTTTTGGATCTGCATCTCTTCTTCAAGTTCTTCCTTTCTTTCATCTGAAAGAAGTCTGATAGTATTCTGATCTTGAACACTTGCCGATATAGGATAAGCCCTATACTCTAACTCATCAAAGGACAAACCCTGCAACTTCTGGAAAGTCCAACCTCCTTGATGACATCTGAGTAGCATATAGTAGAGCTCCCTTATATCCTTCTTAGACTGTGAAAGAACTTTGCTAGCCTTATACTTCAGAATCACCTTGCAATATCTTTGAAATCTTAATAAAATCTCTAAAACTCAAATTTGATCTGAAATTGTCATGTCTGGATTCTCTATTACCTTATATGAGCTACTTCAGGCATCTTATAATCTACCTGATTTTTCAACTCTGCAAGCCTCTCCTTAGCCAACTCATCACCATATTCAAGCCTTTCTAGATCTTCAATGATCATCACACTTGAATCAGTACTCTCATCATTACTGCTTTCCTTACTCTCAATAGCAGTCTCCTTCATCCTCTCCTCTTTCTCAAGTTGTGCAGCCAACATAGAATCAAACTTCACTTGGGCTGCATCCTTGGGAACTTTTGTTTCTACCATAATCCATTTACCCTTATCTAATATATCAATGGTAGGTAAAATAATTGATGGTACCTGTGTAGACACATCCTTGATGATAGCTGATGACTGGGATACATCAACCACACCTGCAGGTCTATCAACGTTCAAAACCTATGTGTCAACGCCTAACTTACTCCTATCAACGCTTAAACTCTGAGTATCATCGACTGGCTTAGAAACCTGTTCCAGCAACTCCATAAATGATATATTCATTGGAGTTACTAGTGAAACATCAATAACTGGCCTCTCCTTCAAGCTGGTCAAAGCTTCAGCCATCTCCATACCAATAGAACCACCTGAGCCTTTGTCACTTAAATTAAATGGCTCAGTAGCAGCTTCCTCCCCTTTGTAAGAATCCTCCCCTGATGAAAGGACTCATGTTTGTCGTCTCCTAGCCTCAGCAGTTTCTAAAACAACAATCCTCTCCCTCAATTGCTCGAGTTCAAGGCCTTGTGTAGAGACAATATGTACAAGGTCTGCATTTTGCTTTTGCAAGCTAATGCAGACAGCCGTCAATTCTAATAATGTGTAAGGTTCCAATCTGCCCTCCTCTAGAATGGGAATTTGACCTCCCAAACTAGAGTCATGGGACATGTATGAGGTCTTAAGGATGATAGGACTGGCTTGGCCTGCATCTAAGCTAGAACCAATAGTCCCAGCTCCACCCATGTCACCAACTCCACTTGTGGTGGTGTTTCTCTTTACAACATGGCTAGGACCACTAGAGGAGAACACTCCAGTAGTCCTTTGGCATTTTTCCAACCTAAATTCAGGGGGTGTAGAAGATGATGTGGATTGGGTGACTGTTTGAAGGTTAAGGGGTGTTTGGGTTTGTTGAAAAAGGGTGTCAGCGTTTGGATTTGGAGTGTCAAAGCCAACATTTAATGTGTCAGCGTTGAAGGGATCTTGGTCAATTTCCATTTGTCGAGGTGATGGTGGTTGTTCAGGCAATGGGTCTGGTTGTGGTTGAGGGTCTTGTTGTGGTTATGCTGCTGCAATAACAGCAAGCATGGATTGGGTAAGGGGTAAGTCTCTATGAGGTGGTGAATTCATCTTCCCAAAAATTGCTTTCTTTTGAACATGGATCGTATAAAAATCATTGTGATCCCTATTACAGTATCTTTGTTCATCAAACACCATTTGTAAAAACTTTGGGTAAGCAAGAGTCATCTTGCTACCCTTGTTATGACACATGCCATCAAAAATCATTTTTGAGAAATTATATTTTTGCCCAGTAGCAATACACACAATGACACTCCCAACTGAACGGTTAATTTCGATGTGTGTAGTACATTTAGGACTCAAACATTGGAGAATGACATGTATCAAGTACTTCCAAGCTGGGGAAAATTCTTGTTTTGTATATTTGTTTAAATGGCCATCTTCTGACAAAGGATAACCCAAAGCTTGGAGTCCTTGTTCTAGCTCTCCAATGGGTAGGGTGGTTATACCATCTGCATCATTAAGATGCAAAGCTTGGCGAACCAAAGCTTCAGTAACCACCCATGCAAGCCCATGGACAGTAGCAGTCAATGTAGTCACATTATTAACTGTTGAGGAAGTGACTGTATTCCAAAACTGTTTAATATGTGTGACAGGGATAAGAGGAGCATGAGAAAGTGCATACCTTATAGGGGATGCATTTAAATACTCCACCATCTGAGTATATTGGGGAAAGAGAGCATCATCAGCTTTAAAATAAGCAACCATGTTATGCTGACTTCTGAGCCCCAATTCCAAATCTCTTGGTTTAAACTTAGACGCCATTGATGTAGAAAGCTGTGATAAATGTTATGAAAGATGAAGGTTTGTGAAAATTTAGTTAGACAAGAATAAGCAGTTATCCTGTTTCAAAGGAATGAGCCAAATATATATGAGAGGTGAAAACATGTGATTGGTCAAAGCATGAGGCAGTTATATTCAAAATATAATGATGAAAATCTTGAAAAAGGTATAACTTATCTCTTGCATTAATAAAAAGATACCAACTCCTAATATTACGCCCCAAATTTTCATCAAAAATAACAACTGGGTAGGATCGAATGTTTATCAACGGTCAAACATAACTTATCAGCGCCCAACGGCTATATTCTTGTCAACGTTGGATTTTGCCATGTCAACGTCAAACTTGGTCTTAACGACGTTTGGAAATAAAACTGTCAGCGTCCAAAAAAAAATAATATAAAAGAAAAAGGACCTTAACAAAGTAATTTATCCTAGTGAAGATAACTTATAGACTGAAAATAACCATAGGGTGGCAAGCACTGTCCAATCATGCATACTTGCTTAAGCAAGATAGACATAATTATCCTCAAGTATCCCTTGCTAACCAAAGTTCTTAACAATGAAGTTATCTTATAAAATCCTTTGTAACTTCCTAGGTAAGCCCAATAAAAATCATACCCAAGTCTCCCAACAGACCACATCCAATTCTAGGTCAAAAAGTCTTGGCAGCGTGCAAAGTATATCAACTTTGCATGCTATAGTGCCTCACGATTTAGTAAACTAACTCGTACTCACCAGTGGATACAATCTAGAATTGTGATAAGAGTATTATATGAATACCCAAAAACTCCTATAGGTCTCCTAAACCTCCCCTTAAAATATGATATACAAGTTGCCAAACACAATACATGCAATAAAAATTTATGTCAAGATAGGAATGTAAACATTCCAACCATCATCCATAAACTCGAACATGGTCCAAGTAAGCTCCAAAGATCCATAAGCAACTCTGTATCCATTTGTACAATGCTCATAATGCCTGCATAATTAGATCAAAAACCATAAAACTAACATATTGTTGTCAATGTCATTTTAACACTTATCAGCGTTAAAATAACCTTTGTCAGTGTTAGACAAATAAAGTGGAAAACCTAATTTTGTACAAAGACCAATAACAATGCATATCCTGTACACACTTTTACAATAAGTTCCAAAAACACATATTAGGTAAGATTGATCATTTCAATACTTGTTACCAAGTATTGGAATCTCCCAGTATCAAAATGTTTAGTTAATCTGCCACATTTTCTTTTGTGTCAACCCTATCTGGTTGTATTAAATCTTTTTCAAAACAATCTCTTATAAAATGATGTCTAATTTCTATGTGTTTTGTTTTAGAATGATGTACAGGATTCTCAATAATGCATAAAGTACTGTTATTGTCTATAAAAATCTTGGTATGCATAAAATTATACCCATAATCCAACAATTGGTTCTGAATCCATAAGACTTGTCCACAACAAGCAGCTGCAGCTACATATTCTGCTTCAGTTGAAGAGTTGGCCACCACTGTTTGTTTCTTGCATTGCCAAGATATCAACCTACTCCCAAGAAATTGGCATCCACCAGTTGTGGATTTTCTATCAAACTTGTCACCTCCATAATCACTGTCTGAATAAGCAATAAGTTCCAATGGAGAATCCTTTGGATACCATAATCCCAAGGTAGGATAGAACCTAAGGTATCTAAAAATCCTCTTGACAACTTGAAGATGACACTCTTTGGGAGTCACTTGATGGCGTGCACATGCACACACGACAAACATGATGTCAGGTCTAGAAGCTGTAAGATACATCAATGATCCAATCATTAACCTATAATGCCTGACATCCACCTCTTTTTCATCTCCAACCTTTCCCCAAGGGTGTTCCCTATCCATGGGTGTGCTAGCCCGTTTTTCATATGGAGAAAAGCCAAACTTCTTTAAGATCTCTGCTAAATATTTGTCTTGAGAGATGAAGATACCATCTTCTTTCTGCTGAACTTGGATCCCTAGAAAGAAGTTCATCTCCCCCATTGCACTCATCTTGAATTTGTCTGTCATGAGTTTGGAAAAGTCTTCACTCATCTTTGGACTTGAAGACTCAAAGATGATATCATCCACATAGACCTGAACAAGTAAAAAGTCCTTACCAATCTTCTTGGTAAACAAAGTCTGATCTATGGTGCCCCTTAATAAGTGTGTAAACACTTATCCTTTTGCCACTAAAATCAAGGAAAAACAAGACCTAATCATGTGTTTTATATCGTAAAAGTCGGAATTACGTGTGGTTTTGTGTTTTTTTGTTAAAATAGGTACAAATGATCAAAAGAAGAGAAAACACGGGATTTCACGGTCAAATGTTGAAGAAAAGTCCAAGAAAGAGACGAAGACAAAGTCAAAGACCAAAAGTGTGCCCTAGTTCACGAAAACCGGCTTAACCGACACGAGTTTAAAGAAAATGTACAAGAAAGCCAAAATCGAGCTCGTCTTTAGCGGATTTAATCTTTTTGAAGATATCCGAGCTTAGTGGGTCCCATATTTACTTATTGGGCCCAAAAGCCCAATAAAGGAGTTAGCATTATTCTCTTCTTGGGAAAATTAGCCCATTTGGCCCAATTCTAATACACGGTTGGAATGTTAAACATTTTGGGCCCCAAGCCCACATTGCTAGTTAACATGTAAAGGATGGGAAGAGTTAAACGGGCCAAAGCCCATTTGATAAATACAAAACATGGGACGGTTTAAAAACTTGCAAGTGGAAACTTTGTTTGGTCAATTAGCTCGGTCAATTCACATTTATCCAAACTTTCAACTTCAACATTTGTTTATAAAACGTTTAAACACAACACCCCATTATTTTACTGTCCCTACCCCACACGTCTAACCCTCACTCACACAAATACTCCCACGTGTATCCCCCAACACACAATTAATAAAAGTTATTTACCCCACACCCCAATAATGTTCGATACAACCAAAGTATAACCCATTTTCACCCCATTTCTCTCTCAAACACAGCCACCATTTCCATTTTCTTTTTACTAAAAAAAAACCCCTAAAAATTACTATCAACAAAATTACCACCCAAAAATTAGGGGTTTTCCCTTAAAAGTTAATTCACACACTTGGGGATTAAATCCCCAAGTTTTTCGGATCAAGCACTCAAAGTGGTCCTATCTCTCATCCAACGTGGCCTCATCCCTTGATTTAATTGGTGAAACCACACCACCCTGGCAATCCGTGTGGGAAGGAGATTCTCAACCGCTGATTTAAAGAAAAAGAGGGAGAAGATGAAAGAACAGCCAAGATACAAGACCTTGGGCACCAAGGAAATGGTTTGAGGGTTTCTCCTATAAAAACCCCCTTTAAGACATAATGAGTAGCTTTTTCTTTATTTTTTAGTTTTTTTAATTAATTTAGGAGTAGGACTTAAATTAGATTTAATTTTCTGAAAATTAGATTAGGGTTATTGTAATTTTAAATTTCCAGTCAATTGTACTCTTTTTATATAATTAATGAAAAGTTGAGTTTATTTTAATTTTTGTCTAATTTAAATTTCTTGCAAGTTTACTTTTAATCGTGAGCCTACGTTTTATTTAATTATTTTTACTGGGTTTTATTTCGATTAGATTATAAAAAAAATAATAAAATAAAAAAAAAAGTTATTGTTCACTGTTCGGTTCGAGTAGAAGATTAGCTTTTGGTTCGTGATTATCGATGAAGTTGATGATCGGGTTCGAAGGTGGTGTTTGTTCGGTTTCGATAAGACGGCTCAGCGCCGATCTTCTCCCCAAAGGATTCGACATCAGGTTACAAGTCTCTTTTTATTGTTATGTTAAGTTTTTAATTTAGTTATGATTTACTGTTTAATCTAGTTGTAGTTTAAGTTTTAGACCTGTTTGATTTTGCTTTTTATTTAAGTTTCTGCTTAAACTGCTTATGTTATTTAGGTTCTGTTTGGTTTAGTTATTTTTGGTAATCTGCTTAGGTTTAGGTTTCGTTTTTTTATTCAGCTTATCTCGTTTAGCTTATTTCAGTCATAGCTTATTTAGTTGCTTAGTTCGGTTTGGTTATCTGCTTGTTTGAAACTGCTTATTAGTTTTTATTTCTGCTTATTTTTTTATCTGAATGTTTAGATCTGCTTATAGGTTTCGTTTGTTTAGCTTATTCAGTTCTTTATTTTAGCTTATTCAACTGCTTGTTTAGCTTATTTATTTTCATGTATTAACTGGTTTAGCTTATTTGGGATTTACTTCTTTTAGATTAAGTTTATTTGGATCTGTTTTATTCATTGTTATTTATGTTTAAACAGTTGCTTATTATCAGTATTTTAGGTTGCTTATTTTGTTTATTTTCTTTTCTAATTTTCAGCTTATTTCATTCCTGCTTGTTTTGTTCTTTTTTCGTTTACTGATATTGCTGGGAATCCATTTTACAATATCTAAAAACAAACAAATCCAAAAGTAAAAAAAAATAATTAATAGCAAAAATTTGTCCATTGAGGTCTCGAACTCGAGACCCCTCGCTTAGCTTTCCAACGCCCCAACCAACTCATCTAACTTCTTTCTTGTGTTTATCATTTCAGAATTTAATTAATATAGGATTAGTTCTTAATTGGCAGTTTAACTAATTAGATTTTTATTAAGCTTTGTTAGTTTTTATTTTATTTAAAAAGTTTTATTTCAATTCAGTTTTTTTATAAAATATAAAAAGGATAAAAAATATTTTAATTTTAGTTTATATAGATTTTAAAATTAGTGTCATTTAATTTAGCTTAGTTTAAAAATAGATTCTAATTAAAAGTTTTTATTTAGTCTTATTAAAATTAGATTTAAATAATTTTTATTTAAAGTTTTTATAAAATTAAGTTTTTCATTAGTTTACATTTTTATTAAAATTAGATTTGCTTTTAATTAGTTTCAAAATAGATTTTATTAGATTAAATAGTTATATTATTAAATAGTCTTTAGTTTAAAATTTGGTTTAGTTTTATTTGAAAGTATTTTAAAATAGTTTTCATTAAAAATCTTTATTTTAGTTTTTAAAAATTAGTTTAAATAGTTTTAATAGTTAAATTAGCTTTTAATTAATTAGTTTTTTAAATAGATTTAGTTTAAAATACCAAGTTTTATTTACCAAAAACGAATTTAATCTTACGATTAACCGGAAATCAAATTCGAGAGAGTCGAGGAACGATAAACGAACAAAAAATAGGATTGCAAAACCCTAATTTCAAATGGCGCCGCTGCCGGGGATCGAACCCGGGTCACCAACATGACAAACTGGTATACTAACCACTATACTACAACGAATTTAACTATTAGCTCAAAACTATATTCAAGAGAGTATTTCACAACATCAAATGGATTTAACTCTTAATAAACTTGAGGAACATGATAGATTCTTAAGAGAAATGCAAGAGGAAACCAATAGGAAATTCATGCTCATTTTAGAAACCTATCAAGCTCAATGTGATATTGAGCCGTCTTTGAGAGTTGATATTGAGGCTAACACCACTACTAGTAGTGATGTTCCCACTGTCGATCCTTCCATCTCTCCGCCAATAAAGGAGAGACAAGGCCCGAAGATTATCATGAGTTTTACTCACCCTCCGGTGTTGACACCCACGAATACTATTAGCTCTCCTCTTTCCTCACATATTGAGGAAATTCCCGAGATTATTCTTGAGCCTCCATTACCCATTGAAGAACCCATTTCTTTTATGACTCCTTCACCTACCCCTTCAAATGAGTTTATGCTTTCTTCAAAACCTCTTAGCGAGACCTGTTTTGATAAACCAATTTTTGAGGAGTGTGAAGAACTTTATAATGAGTACATAGAAGAAGAACCCATAAGTTGTCCTACAGCTAAGGAGTTTGTAGATAGGGATGAGTTATCTTGTGATTCCGACTACATTTTTAATTATTCCTCGGGTTTGTTGGGAATAAATTAAGGCCAGATCACTTGAACGCTGACAAGAACAACTCAAGCGTTGACAAGAGCAAAGTGAGCGCTGACAGCTTAAGCGTTGACAAGTTAAAGTCAAGTGTTGACAGATTGAAGACAAGCACTGATGGAAGATGTGAGCTACACGTTTATTATGTTCTAGAATACTTCTAGTAAGGATAGAAACGACAATGTATTTTCTATGTTTATCTTTACCTAGAATAGTTGTTACGTAGCTTATTGTACAAGGCTTCTTAGTCTATAAAAGAAGGCTTTTAGGTTAATGTTTAATATCAAGTTTTTCATTAAGTTTTTCATTCGTAAACATCTTTCATTGTAAGCAAGTTCGACATTCATAATCAAAGTGAAAGTTTTGTTTACATCTTGTGTTCTTGTTTAAGTATTAAATTCCGCATAATACTTAGATTCACAAAGCATATAACAAAGGTTTCTCTACGTGTTATACTTGATCTAATCTCGTATACACAAAGCTAATCGATCTAAGTTTGGGATCAACAAGTGGTATCAGAGCTTGTTGAGGAACTTTTGATCTTTGAAGAACACCAGAACCATATACGAACACCAAAACCCTAATTTTCTCAAAACCCTAAAAACATCATGTCTGAAGCAATAACCTCCTCCTCCTCATCCTTACCAAACATCAAGATTCCTATGCTTGATGCAACCAACTTTGACTTATGGAAGTTCAACTTTGAACAATATCTGGGGATCTTTGACTACACACTCTGGGACATCAATGAATATGGAAACTCATTCAATAAAGCTCAAAAGATTCTGAATGCCATTGCAACAAGAATAGCTGTTGAAGGATGTCCTGATGAAGATAAGAAAGAAAAACCTGGAGATGGTAGAGCTGTAAGTGCTGAAGATATTGCAAAGAAAAGGGCTGACATGAAAGCCCTAAATATTCTGAAAGTGTCTTTGGGACAAGAAAATCAGCACAAATATAGGAGCTATGAATCTGCAAAGGATCTTTGGGAAGCAATTGAAGTTGCATATGGTGGTAATGCAGAAACTAAGGAAGAAAAGAAAAAGCAACTTCTGCATGATTATGCTGTCTTCAAAGCTCAGCCCAATGAGAAACTGAGCAGTGTGAGAAGCAGATTGCTTGACATCACAAGCAAATTGTCCTTCATGGGGACACAAGTTGGTGATATTGACACCAATGCTACTTTTCTGAAAAGTCTTGGTGAGACATGGAAGATTGAGTCAAGATCTATTCTTGCCAATAATACTCACAAGAGCTCTTCGTTTGATGACATCTACAACAAACTAAGACTGTTGGAAGATGAAAATCTTTCAAGCAAAGCTAGCACCAGCAACATGGCCTTCTTCTCTCATAGTGAAGGTCAATTCAATCAGCAGGACTCTTTTATGCATCCAGTTACTGGATCATCATTTGTCAGCGCTGGGACAAGTCCTGTCAACGTCTCCTTTTCAGACGCTGACACATTCATAAATGACTCCCCAAGAGTTAAACCTGCTGGTTTGGATTTGGATACTGTTTGTGCTTACATTGCTTCTTTGCCCAATGGTTCAGTGATTACATATGAGGACCTTGAGCAGATAAGTGATGAACACTTAGAAGAGATGGACATCAAGTGGAACATGGCTCTTGCTAGTATAAGAGCAAATAGATGGAATAGAAGGTTCAAGAAGAAGATGACCTTCAATGCTAAAGACACTGCTGGATTTGATAAATCCAAAGTTGAGTGCTACAACTGCCATCGCATGGGGCACCTCATGAGGGAATGCAGATCTCCTAGAAGATCTGATGCTGGTAAACCCTCAAGCCAGGTTGTTAAAGCTCAAGATTCCAAAGCCATGGTTGCAGTTCAAGGAATTGATGGTACTGGATGGGATTGGAGCTATCTGGCTAAGGATGTTGAAGAGGACAAAGCTTTGATTGCTGATATTGAAGAAGAAGAGCATGTTGAATATGCTCTCATGACACACTCCTCCTCTTCATCTGATAATGAGGTATATGATGATGCTTTTTGTAGCAAAGGATGTAGGATAAACACTGACAGACTTAACAAAGAGGTGTTAAAACTAAAAGAGGATATGAGCACTGAAAGGTGTAAATTATCCAATTACCAACTAGCTCTTACTGAAACTGAGAAAACTGTTTCTGAATACAAGAAAATGGAATTTGATTTAAAAGATAAGATAAATATCTTAAAACATGAGCTAGAGGGTAGTATGGATATTAGAAATATCATGTCAAAAGTCAATAAAGACCTACAGGCTAAGTTAGATGAGGCCATTAAGAATAAAGATAATGTTGACCTCAAGATTCAAAGATTTGATAGAGCCACCCAAGCCCTAGGAGACTGTGTAGCTAAACAAAGAGATCCTAAGGATATGACTGGGCTTGGGATGAATGAGAATGATTACTCTCTGGTTCCACCACCAGCTGGTGACTTCTATGGTGTCCTTAGAAAGGATTTATCTTGGACTGGTATACCAGAATGCCAAGAAGAGGAATTCATTCCTCCACCAAGAGTTGTCACCCCAGTAGAAGAGTATCAACAAAAACTGACTGACCTAAATGAGTGGAAGAAAGCTAACCCTACTTTATTTGTTAAGGGAGGGTTGCTGTGTGAAAGTCCCATTGAATCCCCACCCATTAAGGTTACTCACCCAGCTACCGGTGAAGCTGTTGACCTAGGCTCCAACACTGTTAAAAGACCTACCATTAAATATGCAGAGATGTATAGAAATAATAGGTCACCCAAGAGCCAAGTTAACAATCATGGAACAGGTTTCTTTGCTTCTAGACCTAAGTATGTGTCTAAGAAAGCCTGTTATACTTGTGGTAGCTTTTCACATTTGGCATACAAATGTGTCAACGCTCCCAAAGCCAGCGCTGATAGGAACAATTTCAGCGCTGATAGGAAGAAAGTCAACGTTGTTAGGAAGTCAAACGTTGTCAGACCCAGACCTTGTGTGCAGCAAAGTCCACAAGTGATTAGACCAGCCCCATTCTTTACTAGAAGGTCTAACACTCATGGATAAAGACCTTTTCAAAAGACAAATACCTGGTCAAATAGACAATGGGTTCCTGTAGCAAACCCTAGGTTCAACGCTGATAAGGGTAAATTCAGCGTTGACAGGACAAAATCCAACGCTGACAGAAACGTGACCAGACCTAAGTATTTGCAGCCACAAGGTAAGGGGTCTAAAGCTTCTTCAAGCTTAACATGGAGACCCAAGAAAGATCAAAACCCTAATAATAATGGAATTTCAATGACTTGCAACAGGTTTAACTATATTTCAAAAGTCATTACAAAACCAATTGGGGTTAACTGGGTATTTCATCCTAAAAGGGATGAGAATGGGGTTGTTGTGAGAACTAAGTCTGTTCTTATTGAACAACCAGATGAATCCAAGTCTTCTGAGACTTGGGTTCCCAAAGAAAACTAAATTGTTTTCTTTATGTGCAGGGCATTCAAAAGCAGATCAATGATTATGGATATTGGGATAGTGGATGCTCAAGGCACATGACAGGAAAGGAAGACTATCTGACGAACTTCTCTCCTATTAAAGATGGTGATAAGGTATACTTTGGAGGGGGCTATGGAACCATCACAAGAAAAGGAACCCTTATCACCAATAATCTACGTTTTGAGAATGTCTTCCTGGTAAAAGAACTGGACTATAATCTGTTTAGTGTATCACAAGTGTGTGATAACAAAAATAAGGTTCTTTTCACTGATACTGAGTGTTTGGTGTTAAGCAAGGATTTTAAGATCCCTGATGAGAAGTATATTGAGTATAGAACACCTAGGCATAAGGACATATACAATGTGAATTTAAATGGGATTAAAGTGAATGAAAATATGTCTTGTTTTTATGCTAAGGCCTCAGTAGATGAAAGTAATTTGTGGCACAGGAGACTAGGGCATATAAACTTTAAAAATATAAATAGACTTGTGAGGCTTGGTTTAGTTGATGGTTTGCCTGAGAAGGCCTTCGACAATGACCACTCTTGTGTTGCATGTCTTAAAGGCAAGCAGCACAAGGTCTCATTCAAGTCCAAGCAGGTGCATACTAGTTGCAGACCTCTTCATATGCTTCACATGGACCTCTTTGGTCCAACTAATATAGAAAGTTTGAATGGCAAGTCATATTGTTTTGTTGTCACTGATGACTTTTCTAGGTTTACTTGGACATTCTTTCTAGCTATGAAGAGTGACACAGCTGATGTTCTTATTGAATTTATCACTCAAATTGAGAAAAGGTCTGGCAATGAGGTTAAGATGCTTAGGAGTGATAATGGTGGAGAATTTAGGAACAAGAAGCTAGATGATTTTTGTGCCAGGAAGGGAATTACTAGGCAGTTTAGTATTGCTAGAACCCCACAACAAAATGGGGTTGCTAAAAGGAAGAATAGAACCCTAATTGAAGCAGCCAGAACAATGTTGGCTGATGCTCACTTTCCCATAGCCTTTTGGGCTGAGGCTGTGAATACAACATGCTATGTGCAAAATAGAGCATTGGTTAACAAAATTTAGAACAAGACACCTTATGAGTTACTTTGGGGAAGAAAACCTAATATTGGTTTTCTCAGACCTTTTGGATGTCATGTAGTAGTCTTAGACACTAGTGATGCCTTAGGAAAATTTAGTGCAAAAGGTGATGAAGGTTACTTCATGGGGTATTCAGTGCAGAGCAAGGGTTATAGGGTTTATCTTAAGGAGGACAAACGTATTGTTGAAAGAGTACATGTTAGGTTCTTAGAGAATAAACCTAGTGATCCTGAAAGTGGTCCTAATTGGTTGTTTGATTTGGAACCCTTATCTAGAACTTTAAATTATATGTCTGTCACTAATCCAGACATTGTGAAGGTAACTTCAAATGTTGTGGAGGAACAAGTTGTTCATGTTTCAGGAACACAGGTTGATGAAAGGGTTGGATCACAAGCAGAAAAGGCATCTCCTACATTTTAATATGTCACAATTCCCATTTGGACTGATGCTTTTGCTGCTGCTGCTGCTGCTGCTGGACAAGATAATGGTGGTTTCCAAATACCACCAGATACAAACATGCATGGTTCTTCAGGCGCTGACAAAGGAAAATCAAGCGCTGACAAGACCAATTCAGACGTTGATGGCTCAGACGTTGACAACAACAGTTCAAGCGTTGTTAGCCCAAGCGCTGACAAACAAGGTTCAGATGTTGACAACACCTTTGCACATCTTTTCTCTTCCACTTTTGAACAAGGAGGACCTTCCAGAGTTTATGAAGAGATCCCTGTTGATCAAAGAGAGTCTGATGAAGAAGATATTGGCAACATGGAGCGTGAAGTTGAGGACACCAGACTTTTTGAGGGAGGAGTTCTCACTTCCACAATGAAGAATCACCCCCCATCTCAGATCATTGGTGATGTTATGACTCCAGTTCAGACAAGAAGATCCCATCAACGTCTTGGTGGATTTATTGCCAATATACACAAGAAGGTTGATACCCCTCTTGTACAAGCATGTTTGTTTGCATGTTTTCTGTCACAAGAAGAACCCAAGAAGATATTTGATGCTCTCAAAGAACCAAGTTGGGTGGAAGTAATGCAGGATGAGCTTCACCAATTTGCTATTCAGGATGTTTGGGAGCTGGTTGATTGTCCTAGATATGTCAGACCAATTGGGACAAGATGGGTTCTCAGGAACAAAAGAGATGAAAGAGGTATTGTGGTCAGAAACAAGGCAAGGTTAGTGGCTCAAGGTTATACACAAGAGGAGGGGATAGACTATGAAGAAGTCTTTGCACCAGTTGCAAGGATTGAAGCTATTAGGATTTTTCTAGCCTATGCATCTTGCATGGGCTTTACAGTCTATCAAATGGATGTAAAGAGTGCATTCTTGTATGGCACCATTGTTGAAGAAGTTTATGTCATGCAACCTCCTGGTTTTGAGGATCCTGAGAATCCAGACAAAGTGTATCGAGTCAAAAAGGCTATGTATGGCCTTCTATCAAGCCCCTAGAGCATGGTATGGTACTTTGTCTACCTATTTGGTGGACAATGGATTCAAGAGGGGCACCATAGATCAGACACTATTTACAAAGAAGAAAGGCAAAGATGTGTTGCTTGTGCAGGTCTATGTTGATGATATCATTTTTGGGTTTACTGATCCAAAGATGAGTGAGGATTTCTCCAAGCTCATGACAGACAAATTCAAGATGAGTGCTATGGGGGAGATGAACTTCTTTCTTGGTTTACAAGTTCAGCAGAAAGAAGATGGTATCTTCATCTCCCAAGACAAATATGTTGCTGAAATCTTGAAGAAGTTTGGCTTTTCTCCACATGAAAAGAGGGCTTCTACTCCTATGGATAGAGAACACCCTTGGGGAAAGATTATAGATGGGAAAGATGTTGATGTCAGGCATTATAGATCCATGATTGGATCCTTGATGTATCTTACTGCTTCCAGACCTGATATCATGTTTGCTGTGTGTGCATGTGCACGCCATCAGGTGACTCCCAAAGAATGTCACCTTTATGCTGTAAAGAGAATCTTTAGGTATCTAAGATGTTATCCAGATCTTGGTTTGTGGTACCCAAAAGATTCACCATTGGAGCTGATTGCATATTCAGATAGTGATTATGGTGGTGACAAGTTTGATAGGAAATCCACAACTGGTGGATGTCAATTTCTTGGGAGCAGATTAATATCTTGTCAATGCAAGAAACAAACAGTGGTGGCTAACTCTACAACTGAAGCAAAATATGTGGCTACAGCAGCATGTTGTGGTCAAGTGTTGTGGATTCAGAACCAGCTGTTGGATTATGGGTATAACTTCATGCATACTAAGATATTTGTTGACAATAATAGTACTTTATGCATAATTAAGAATCCTGTGCATCATTCTAAAACTAAACACATAGAAATTAGACACCATTTTATAAGAGATTGCTTTGAGAAAGGTTTAATACAACCAGATAGGGTTGACACTGAGGAAAATGTGTCAGATTTATTAACTAAACCTTTTGATACTGGAAGATTTCAGTACTTGGTAACAAGTATTGGAATGGTTAATCTCACTTAAGTATGTGTTTTGGATTATTTTTGTAAAAGTATGTACAGGATGATGCATTATTATTATTGGTCTTATTGATAATTTAGATTTTCCACTATATTTTTCTAACACTGACAAAGGTTGTTTGAACACTGATAAGTGTTTTTGCAACGTTGTCAGCAAATATAATTGTCTAACGCTGACAAAGCTTCCTTCAACGCTGTTATGTGTTATCGGGGCGTTGTCAGCAACAATGTTAGTTTTGTGGTTTTCAATCTAAATGTGCAGATGGTGTTAGCAGTATACCATTGGATACAGAGTTGCTTATGGATCAAAGGAGAAGCATTTGGAAATGTTTTTGTTTATGGATGATGGTTGGAATGTTTCATTCCTATCTTGACATAAATTTTTTTATGTTCATGCATATTTTTAGCAAACTCTTTGTATCTTCGTTTAAGGGGAGGTTTTAGGAACCTTTAGGATTTTTGGGTATCCATATGATACTCTTATCACAATTCTAGATTGTGTCCACAGGTGAGTATGGGTTAGTTTTACTAAACCATGAGGCACTGTAGCATGTATACTATATCAACTTTGCATGCTGCCAAGACATTTTTGGCCTAGAATTGGTTGTGGTCTGTTGGGAGACTTGGGAATCATTTTGATATGGGATTTACCTGGGAGTAACAAGGATTTTATAAGGTAACTTGGTTGTTAAGAATTTTGGTTAGCAAGGGACACTAGAGGACTGTTATGTCTATCTTGCTTATGCAAGTGTGCATAACTGGACAGTGCTTGCCGCCCTATCATAATTATCAGCTTTTGGTTATTTTCTCTAGGATAAATTACTTGTTAAGGTCATTTTTCACTTTTTAAAACAATTTTATTTTTGGACGCTGACAAGATTTTTCCAAGCGTTGTTGTGACCAAATTGGACGCTGACATGGCTTTAGGCGAACGTTGACAAGATTATAGCCGTTGGGCGTTGATGGGTTATATTTGACCGTTGACAATCAATGGGACCTACCCAGTTGTTACTTTTTGACATATTTTCAAGCCGTAATTTTAGGAGTTGTTACTTTCATTAAATGCATGAGATAACTTATAACTTTTTCAATATTTTCATGATTAGTTTTTGAAAATCTTTGCCTATTTTTGGGCCAATCACATGCATTCATCCACTCCTATAAATTTGGCTCCTATTTTTAAACAGTGTATCTATAATTCTTGTCTAACACTTTTCTCTTATCAACCTTCATCTTTTATACTTCAAATTAACAGCTTTCATCAATGGCACCAAGATTTAACTCAGCAGAATTGGATTTGGGGTTCAAGTCTCAACACAACATGATTGCTTATCTTGTTGCTGATAATACTTTGTTCCCTCAATACACACAAATGGTGGCGTATTTGAACGCATCCCCATTAAGGTATGCTCTTTCTCATGCACCACTCATTCCAGTCACACACATTAAACAGTTTTGGAACACTGTCAGTTCCTCAACAGTTAATGGAGTGACCACATTAACTTCTATTGTTCATGGGAGATCTTGGGTGGTTACTGAGGCCTTGGTACGCCAGGCCTTGCATCTTGATGATGCTGATGGTATAACCATTCTTCCCATAACTGAAATAGAACAAGGGCTTAGGGCTTTGGGATACCCTATTCCTGATGAAGGTACTCTTAACAAGTACCATAAGCAGGAATTTCCCCCAGCCTGGAAGTACCTTATTCACATTCTCCTTCAATGTTTGAGTCCCAAATGTACTGCACACAATGAGATCAATAGATCCATTGCAACTGCTATTGTGTGTATTGCAACAGGGCAAAAATATAACTGGTCTAAAATGATTTTTGAAGGAATGTGTAAAAACAAGGGGAAAAAAATGACTTTAGCTTATCCCCGTTTTCTGCAAATGATTTTTGATGCTCAAAGATATTGTTCAAGGGATCACAATGAATTTTATAAAATCCTTGAACAAAAGAAAGCTATTTTTACCAAGATGAATTCACCACCTCATAGAGACCTACCTTTAACCCCAGCCATGCTTGCTGTTATTGCAGCAGCACAACCCCAACCAGACCCCCAACCTCATATTGACCCTCACCCACAACTTGAACCTATCCCTGAACCTTTACCCTCACCTGACCAAATGCAAATAGACCAAGAACCCTTTGACGCTGACACATCTAATTTGGGCGTTGATGTGCCTCTTTCCAACGCTGACACCCATCCATCACAATCCCAAACACCCCTTAACCAACCCACATCTACCTATTCTTCCACACCATCTTCCACACCACCTGAATATAGGTTGATTAAACGCCAAAGGACTGCTAGAGTGTTCTCCTCTGGTGGTCCTAGCCATGAAGCAGAGAGAACCACCACCACAAGTGTGGCTGGTGACCTGGATGAGGCTGGGACTATTGGTTCTGGCTTAGAAGCTGGCCAAGGCAGTCCCACCATCATTAAGTCCTCATCCATGCCCAATGAACCTGACTTGGGAGGTCAAATCCCCATTTTAGAAGAGGGCAGACTGGAACCAATGACTCTATTGGAATTGACGGCTGTCTGCATTAGCTTGCAAAAGCAGAATGCAGACTTAGTACAAATTGTCAGCAACCAAGGCCTTGAACTCAAGGAATTGAGGGAGAGGATTGTTGTTTTGGAGAGTGCTCATGCAAAGAGAGGTATGGAGGAGTCTTCCAAAGGGGAGGAAGATCAAAGAAATCTGAGTGATAAGAGCATTCAAGATGGTCAATCATTGGATGTTGCTGAAGCTCTTACTACTTTGAAGGAACAAACAGGTTTTGATACGTCCTTGATCTCTCCAACCAATTTAAATTTATCATTTACAGATATGTTGAGAGAGGTTACACAAGGCGCTGAGGGAAAATATTTGAGCGTTGACAAGACAAGTTTGGACGCTGATAGAAGTATTTTGGGCGCTAATAGAGGAAATTTGGGCGTTGACAGATCTGCATATGGAGGTGATGTATTCCAGTCATCATCTATCATCAAGGATGTTCCTACTCAGGTATTACCATCTACCTTACCAACAATTGCACCATTAGATAAGGGTAAGGGTAAGTTGGTAGAAGAAATTGTTCCAAAGAATGCAGCTCAGGTTGAATTTGATAGAAGATTGGCTGAGCAAATGATGGAACAAGGTGAAAAGGAAAAGTCACCATTTGTTGTGACTTCTGAAGAAGAAAGTGATGGAGCTAGCTCAGACTCAAGTGTGATGATTGTTGAACCAGAAAGGCTTGAGTATGGTGATGAGCTTGCTAGGGAAAAGCTGAGAGATTTAAAGTTGCAGATTGATTTTGATATGCCAGAGGTGGTTCAGATGTACAATTCTTGGGAAGAAAGGTGTATGGATAATCCAGACTTGACCATTTCAGATCAGATATGGGGTTTGGAAATTCTTCTTAGAGTTCAGAAGGATTGTAAGGTGATTTTGAAGCACAAGGCAAGTAACATTCTCTTTGAGTTGAAAAGGGATAGAAGGAAGCTCTACTTTATGTTGCTCAAATGTCATGGAGTTGGATGGACACATCAGAAGCTGAAGGCTTTGACATTTGATGAGTTGGAACATAGGGCTTATCCCATTTGGGTGAAAGTGCAGGAAGAAAACACTTTCAGACTTCTTTCAGATGAAAGAAAGGAGCAACTTGCAGAAGAGATGGAAATCAAGAAAGCTATGATAGTTCCCAGACCAGTGAAGAAGGGATTTACACTTGAGTTTCCAAAAGATATGAATCAACTATATCCAAGTGAAGCAGTTATTAGAAAGAGCCTCAAGCTCTCCCCATTAGAAGCTTCAGATATGGTGCATGTGTTACCACTAGATTCCAGAAATCCAATTGTGAGTTATGATGAAGATGAATGTGGATTCTGAAAGATTGGAAGATATGGCAAGGAGGTACACACTTTTACCACTCTCATATCTTTATTTGCAAGTTGTGATAGAGAAGACTTGGTGGACCTTTGGAGGTTGCTAGAGACCAAGTATGAGGCTGAAGCACCAACTTCAGCTAATGGAATAAAACTTTGGACCACATTCAAAAGAATGTGTGGAACAAAAGAAGAAGATCCTGAAATATGGAAGGATCTTGAAGATGATCTCAGTGGTCTTCAATGGAGGTTATATTCAGCTGCTGGTGTATACCATTTGTGTTCTACAAAGTTTGCTGAGTATTTACTTGTAGATGCTCAGTATTTCATATCCAAGGCTGTTTTGGAAAAGATGAAGGACACCCAGTTGGAGATAGATTACACAAGTGACGTGGCAAAGAATTTGATCAGATTTATTTATTACCAATATGATAAGGTTTGTCAGACTCCTCCAAGTTCTTAATGTTTATTCAGAAACTTGATCATAAGAGTGGATATCAAGTTTAGGGGAGGATTGTTGGGAATAAATTAAGGCCAGATCACTTGAACGCTGACAAGAACAACTCAAGAGTTAACAAGAGCAAAGTGAGCGCTGACAGCTTAAGCGTTGACAAGTTAAAGTCAAGTGTTGACAGATTGAAGACAAGCACTGATGGAAGATGTGAGCTACACGTTTATTATGTTCTAGAATACTTCTAGTAAGGATAGAAACGACAATGTATTTTCTATGTTTATCTTTACCTAGAATAGTTGATACGTAGCTTATTGTACAAGGCTTCTTAGTCTATAAGAGAAGGCTTTTAGGTTAATGTTTAATATCAAGTTTTTCATTAAGTTTTTCATTCGTAAACATCTTTCATTGTAAGCAAGTTCGACATTCATAATCAAAGTGAAAGTTTTGTTTACATCTTGTGTTCTTGTTTAAGTATTAAATTCCGCATAATACTTAGATTCACAAAGCATATAACAAAGGTTTCTCTACGTGTTATACTTGATCTAATCTCGTATACACAAAGCTAATCGATCTAAGTTTGGGATCAACAGGGTTCGGATGAGGATGATTCTCCTATTTTACCAAAACCGACTTTTGAAAACCATGATACTAATGATTTATCGGTTTCTTTACTCCTTAGTGATGACTTTTATACTCCGAGTATTGAGAAATTCCATCACGAGGATGCTTTTTATGATCCCGTGTTATTGGATTTCTCGCATAAGCTTAATTGTGATCATGGTATTGATGAAAAGGCAAATGGAGTTTTAAAACTTGATATTGATATTGATTTTGAGAACTCGGATTTTGATAAATTCATATTTTCCTCTTCGCCAATTACTTTTGATTCTACCATCGATTCTCTTCCAATTCTCGAGGAGTTACCTAATCAACACTCCTCTAATGAGAATTACGTTTACCACATTCGTGAGGATTTAACTTATCAACAAATCCCACAAATGAATGATGGTTTCGTACTTGATCATGATCTCTTCGAGAGAATTTATAAAATCCTCAATGAGGGGAACGACAAACCTTTGTTTGATGAGCCTATCTATGATGAAGAAATCGAAGAGATTCACGTTCATGAGGATGAATGCTTTGACCCGGGAGGTGACATTGACCATTCTATGATTGATACCTTTACGGCTTTGCCGAATAGTGACCATCCATTGTCTTTGGGGGATGACAATTTGTCTCCTTTACCCACCCCACCTCCCGTGGATCACGACCTCACATACTTTTCGGATGTTGAGAGGACTTTTCTACCTTTCATGACTTATCCTCCTGCCTCTCATTTATTATGTTCCTCCGGGACCGAGGATAAGATTTTTGATCCCGGTATTACATTAGAGGCTTCCCCATGGACCATTTAATTCGGGGTCGAGTCAGGCTCGTGAATCGGTCAACAAAAACAAGCGCTTCTCGGGAGGCAACCCGATGATCTATTTTCTATCTATTTTCTACAATAAGTGTAGGGGGAGCCGTGTAGGTTGTTTGTTTTGTGTGTTGTGTTTGTGCAGGGACATGTGCTTAAATGATCCACTTTTGGTGCTTTTGACGAGACCCGTGTTCCCGTGTTTCCCGTGTACCCGGTTCCTTCGATAAGTTTTTGCTATTGTGATTCAATCTAATAAAATGAATAAATGTAATCACTTTAGTTGTCCTTTCCTTAGCTTGATTTTAAACAACGTACTCAATGTCCTAAGTGTAGGGGAGTTTATTTACCCACATGCTTAAACATTGAGGACAATGTTTATATTAAGTGTAGTGGGGATTTCTATCGAAATTTTAGTGGGCTTTTCCATGAATTTGACCCCATTTAACCGGAAAATTTAAAAAATTTTCAACGTTTTTCAAATTTTTGATCTATTTTGGCCTTGTAGTATTTTTATTTATTTCCTTTTATCATCGTATTTATATTTTCCGTTTCAAGAATAAAGTCAAAAATAAATAATTGAATAAAATGGTTTTAACAAGTTTAGATGTCTTTGATATATTAGGCCCGTCGTGAATATTTTGACTCAACCCGAGTTTACTTATCCAAGTTTACTCTAGCTAGTATCCTTAACCATATGGACCTTAATTGGTTTATTAGGCTAAGCATCCACAAGTCTCATTCCTTGAGATTTTAAATTATGGAGAACGAGAGATGATAGAGTTGATAATAAGTTTAAGGGTTAATTTTTGCTTATATGGTTTTTGTGGCTCTTTCTTCCCGCTTGTATATTTAATTGCTTAATAAATGAGGATTTTTGCGGTGTCGATTCGATATCTTAACTCTTAGCCAAATCTTTAATCTCCTTGTAATTAAAGCATGAACGCATTGAGGGTGCCAGCGTTGTGGACTTCCGACTAAGGTGGCTCATAACCACTAAGTAGGAGGTATTCAGACCATAGGACCGTGGAATTTGGCCTACTATATATATCATAAATAAAGAAAGAATAAGATTAAAACATGACCTCAAGGAGCCTTAGGGTGTGGGGCATGTAGTACGAACCTTGTCATTAGAGCCTTAGGGTGTATGGCATGGTAAGTGTTGAATAAAAATTGATTCAAAAATCAATTCCCTCGTTTATCGTTCAAGGAGCCTTAGGGTGTGGACAATAG
The DNA here is from genome assembly GCA_025667525.1 of Glebionis coronaria. NCBI lineage: Eukaryota > Viridiplantae > Streptophyta > Magnoliopsida > Asterales > Asteraceae > Glebionis > Glebionis coronaria. The sequence continues at coordinate 443,830,316 of CM046876.1, read as the reverse complement.
ACGGGGAGCATTTTTTACATCTTAAAGAGCCTAAGGGTATATGATGTGAATTTGATAAACTCCACATAAAGTCAACATGACTTTGGAGGAAATAATTAATAAGTAGTACTATTGGCCAAATTTTGGGTCCGGGAATTTATTCCCCAAATCGTGTTAAATCATCCTTGATGCGGGCTTACTTTAGTGACAACGTTTTTGAGGACGAGGTTAGGTTTTGAGTGTCAGGTTTGCACCGTTTGGCCTTCATTTTTGGAATAATTATCAAATAAGTCAAATGAGCCTACGGGTGAATGACAATTAATAAAATCTAGAGATACAACGTAGGAATTGGAGAAAGAGTTTACACAATTATCTTATATGAGTGGTTTTAACCTAAGAACTTATGGTAAACAATGATCTCGTTTTTAAGCTTGGTATGGGGAACGTGAAACTTGAGGGTGATTAATATTCATGACACCAAAGCCCTAATCTAAGTCTTAGATTTCTTTACGAGTTTCTTCATTCTAATTATTTCCAAGTTATTAAATTATTATAACTTTTGTTTCCTTTTAAGTTTTTATCTTTTCATCATAGTAGTATTATTAATAAAGGCCGAGATGGATTATTAATGAGAAAAATGTGACTTTATGCTTTGAAATAATGCATTGCATGGGGTCATTGCAATGGTCAAGTGTAGGGGATTTAATAAGTGTGTAAACACTTATCCTTTTGCCACTAAAATCAAGGAAAAACAAGACCTAATCATGTGTTTTATATCGTAAAAGTCGGAATTACGCGTGGCTTTGTGTTTTTGTGTTAAAATAGGTACACATGATCAAAAGAAGAGAAAACACGGGATTTCACGGTCAAATGTTGAAGAAAAGTCCAAGAAAGAGACGAAGACAAAGTCAAAGACCAAAAGTGTGCCCTAGTTCACGAAAACCGGCTAAACCGACACGAGTTTGAAGAAAATGTACAAGAAAGCCAAAATCGAGCTCGTCTTTAGCGGATTTAATCTTTTTGAAGATATCCGAGCTTAGTGGGTCCCATATTTACTTATTGGGCCCAAAAGCCCAATAAAGGAGTTAGCATTATTCTCTTCTTGGGAAAATTAGCCCATTTGGCCCAATTCTAATACACGGTTGGAATGTTAAACATTTTGGGCCCCAAGCCCACATTGCTAGTTAACATCTAAAGGATGGGAAGAGTTAAACGGGCCAAAGCCCATTTGATAAATACAAAACATGGGACGGTTTAAAAACTTGCAAGTGGAAACTTTGTTTGGTCAATTAGCTCGGTCAATTCACATTTATCCAAACTTTCAACTTCAACATTTGTTTATAAAACGTTTAAACACAACACCCCATTATTTTACTGTCCCTACCCCACACGTCTAACCCTCACTCACACAAATACTCCCACGTGTATCCCCCAACACACAATTAATAAAAGTTATTTACCCCACACCCCAATAATGTTCGATACAACCAAAGTATAACCCATTTTCACCTCATTTCTCTCTCAAACACAGCCACCATTTCCATTTTCTTTTTACTAAAAAAAAACCCTAAAAATTACTATCAACAAAATTACCACCCAAAAATTGGGGGATTCCCTTAAAAGTTAATTCACACACTTGGGGATTAAATCCCCAAGTTTTTTGGATCAAGCACTCAAAGTGGTCATATCTCTCATCCAACGTGGCCTCATCCCTTGATTTAATTGGCGAAACCACACCACCCTGGCAATCCGTGTGGGAAGGAGATTCTCAACCGTTGATTTAAAGAAAAAGAGGGAGAAGATGAAAGAACGGCCAAGATTCAAGACCTTGGGCACCAAGGAAATGGTTTGAGGGTTTCTCCTATAAAAACCCCCTTTAAGATGTAATGAGTAGCTTTTTCTTTATTTTTTAGTTTTTTTTAATTAATTTAGGAGTAGGACTTAAATTAGATTTAATTTTCTGAAAATTAGATTAGGGTTATTGTAATTTTAAATTTCCAGTCAATTGTACTCTTTTTATATAATTAATGAAAAGTTGAGTTTATTTTAATTTTCGTCTAATTTAAATTTCTTGCAAGTTTACTTTTAATCGTGAACCTACGTTTTATTTAATTATTGTTACTGGGTTTTATTTCTATTAGATTATAAAAAAAAAAAAAAAAAATTTACTGTTCACTGTTCGGTTCGAGTAGAAGATTAGCTTTCGGTTCGTGATTATCGATGATGTTGATGATCAGGTTCGAAGGTGGTGTTTGTTCGGTTTCGATAAGACGGCTCAGCGCCGATCTTCTCCCCAAAGGATTCGACATCATGTTGATCCCACACTTAGATCGATTTAGCTTTATGTATACGAGATTAGATCAAGTAATACACTTAGAGAAACCTTTGTATATGTATATGACAATCTAAGTGTTATGCGGAATTAACACTTAAACAAGAACACACAAGATATAAACAAACTTTCACTTTGATTAATGATATCAAACTTGCTTACAATGAAAGTAGTTTACGTATGAAAACTTATATTGAACATTAACCTAAAGGTCTTCTTTTATAGACATAAGAAGCCTTGTACAATAATGTACGTATCAACTATTCTAGGGAAAGATAAATATAGAAAATACATTGTTGTTCCTATCTTTACTAGAAGTAATCTAGAATACAATAAACGCGTAGAGTATATCTTCCCATCAGTGCTTGTCTTCAATGTATCAACGCTTGACTTTGTCTTGTTAACGCTTGAGCTGTCAGCGTTTGTTTTACTCTTGTCAGCGCTCAAGTAGACTGGCCATAATTTATTCCCAACAATCCTCCCCTAAACTTGATATCTACTCTAGTGATCAAGTTTCTGAACAAACATTAAGGACTAGGAGGAATCTTACAAACCTTCTCATATTGGTAATAAATAAATCTGATCAAGTCTTTTGCCACGTCACTTGAATAATCAATTTCCAGCTGAGTGTTCTTCATCTTCTCCAAGACTTCCTTGGACATGAAGTACTGACCATCCACAAGTAGATACTCAGCAAACTTTGTAGAACTCAAATAATAAACACCAGCAGCTGAATACAATCTCCATTGAAGACCACTGAGATCATCTTCAAGATCCTTCCAAATAGCAGGATCTTCATCAATTGGTCCACACATTCTTTTGAATGTTGACCACAGTTTTATTCCATTGACTGAAGTTGGGGCTTCAGTCACATACTTGGCTTCCAATAACCTCCACAGGTCTACCAAGTCTTCTCTATCAACACTTGCAAACAAAGATATAAGGGTGGTAAAAGTGTGCACCTCTTTTCCATACCTGCCAATCTTCCAAAACCCACATTCATCTTCTTCATAGCATACAATTGGGTTTCTGGAATCAAGTGGTAACACTTGTACCATATCTGAAGCTTCTAATGGTGAGAGCTTGAGGCTCTTTCTTATGACAGCTTCACTTGGATGTAATGGATCCATATCTTTGGGAAACTCAAGAGAAATTCCCTTTTTCACTGGCCTGGGAACAAACATTGCTTTCTTGAGCTCCATTTCCTCTGCAAGTTCTTCTTTTCTTTCATCAAAAAGAAGTCTTAGAGTGTTTTCTTCCTGCACTCTAACCCAAATGGGATAAGCTCTACATTCCAACTCATCAAATGTCAATGCCATCAACTTCTTATAAGTCCACCCTATTCCATGACACCTGAGCAACATGCAGTACAACTCCCTTCTATCCCTTTTCAAATTTGAGAGAACATTGCTGGCTTTGTGTTTTAGAATAACCTTGCAATCTTTTTGGACTCTTAGAAGAATCTCCAAACCCCATATCTGATCTGAAATGGTCAAGTGTGGATTCTCCATACATCTATCTTCCCAGGCATGATACATCTGAACCACCTCTGGCATATCAAAATCAACCTGCAATTTCAACTCTCTCAATTTCTCCTTGGCTAACTCATCACCATACTCAAGTCTTTCTGGCTGTTCTATGATTATTACACTTGAGTCTGAACTGGCTTCATCACTTCCTTCTTGCTCTTCTGAAGTGACAACAAAAGGTGACTCTCTCACCTCCTTTCTTTCTTGTTCCACAATTTGTGCAGCCAACTCTCTTTCAAACTCAATCTGTGCTGCATTCTTTGGAACAACCTCTTCTACCATAATACCCTTACCCTTATCTAATTGATCAATTGTTGGTAAGGTAGATGGTAGTACCTGTGAAGAAACCTCTTTGATGATGGATGATGACTGGGATACATCAACCTCATTTGCAGGTCTGTCAACGCTCACTTTTGTTTTGTCAGCGCCCAAAATACTCATGTCAGCGTTCAAATTCTCCTTGTCAACGCTCAAATTTCCTGCCTCAGCGCCTTTTGCAATTTCCTCCAACATGGCTGTAAATGATAAATTTAAGTTTGTAGGAGAGACAAGAGACGTATCAAAACCTGTCTGTTTCTTCAAACTTGTTAGGGCCTCAGCAACATCCAAAGATTGACCATCATGGCTGCCCTTATCACTCACATTTATTTAATCATCCTCCCATTTGGAAGATTCCTCCATCCCTCTCCTTGTACTAGCAGTCTCCAAAATAACAATCCTCTCCCTCAATTGCTTGAGTTCAAGGCCTTGTGTGCTGACAACTTGTACCAAGTCTGCATTTTGCTTTTGCAAGCTCATGCAGACGGCCGTCAATTCCATCAAAGTCATTGGTTCCAATCTGCCCTCTTCTAAAATGGGTATTTGACCTCCCAAGTCAGATTCATTGGGCATGGATGAGGTCTTAATTATGGTGGGACTGCCTTGGCCAGCTTCTAAGCCAGAACCAATAGTCCCAGCCTCATCCATAGCACCAACCACACTTGTGGTGGTGGTTCTCTCTGCTACATGGCTAGGACCACTAGAGGAGAACACTCCAGTAGTCCTTTGGCGTTTTTGTAACCTATATTGTGTTGGTGGAGATGATGATGTGGATTGGGTGGATGTGGGTTGGTTAAGGGGTGTTTGGGTCTATGAAGGTTGAGTGTCAATGTTTGAAATAGGCACATCAACGCCAACATTTAATGTGTCAGCGTCAAAGGGTTCTTGGTCAATTTGCATATGTTGGGGTGAAGGCAAAGGTTCAGGGATTGGGTTAATTTGGGGTTGGGGGTCTGGTTGGGGTTGAGCTGCTTCAATGACAGCAATCATAGCTGGGGTTAGGGGTAGGTCACGATGTGGGGGTGAGTTCATCTTCACAAAATTGCTTTCTTTTGCACAGGGATCTCATAAAAATCATTATGATCCCTTGTGCAGTATCCTTGGACATCAAAAACCATTTGTAAAAATCTGGGATAAGCTAAAGCCATTTTGTTCCCTTTATTTTTACACATGCCCTCAAAAATCATTTTGGAATAATTAAATTTTTGCCCAGTAGCAATACACACAATAGCACTAGCAATAGATCTATTGATCTCATTGTGTGCAGTACACTTGGGACTCAAACATTGTAGGAGGACATGTATGAGGTACTTCCAGGCTGGGGGGAAACTTCTATTTATGATATTTATTTAAAGTTCCTTGAGCAGGAAAAGGATAACCCAAAGCCCTTAGCCCTTGTTCTATTTCACTAATGGGAAGGGTGGTTATACCATCAGCATCATCAAGATGCAAAGCTTGGCGTACCAAAGCTTCAGTAACCACCCAAGTTCTCCCATGAACAATAGAAGATAATGTAGTCACTCTATTAACTGTTGAGGAACTAACATTGTTCCAAAACTGTTTAATATGTGTGACATGAATGAGTGGTGCATGAGAAAGAGCATACCTAAAAGGAGATGCATTCAAATACGCCACCATTTGTGTGTATTGGGGAAACAGAGTATCATCAGCCTCAAGATACGCGATCATGTTGTGTTGACTTCTGAACCCCAATTCCAAATCTGATGGTTTAAACTTTGGTGCCATTATTGAAAGCTGTTAAAAATGATTGATGAAGATGAAGTTGATAAGAGCAAATTGTGTTAGACAAGAATAATAGGTACCCTGTTTAAAAATAGGAGCCAAATATATAGGAGAAGAAAATGCATGTGATTGGCCCAAAAATAGGCAAGTATTTTCAAAATGCAATCATGAAAATATTGAAAAAGAATAAGTTTATCTCATGCATTAAATGAAAGTTATCAGCTCCCAAAATTACGGCCTAAAAATATGTCAAAAAGTAACAATTGGGTAGGTCTCATGGAGTGTCAACGGTCAAAAATAACCTATCAACGCCCAATGGCTATATTTTTGTCAACGTTTGCCATAGCCATGTCAGCGTCTAAATTGGTCACAACAACGCTTGGAAAAATACTTGTCAGCGTCCAAAAATAAAAATGTTTAAAAATGAAAAATGACCTTAATAAAGTAATTTATCCTAGAGAAGATAACCAAAAAGCTGATAAGTATTATAGGGCGGCAAGCACTGTCCAGTTATGCACACTTGCTTATGCAAGATAGACATAACAGTCCTCTAGTGTCCCTTGCTAACCAAAACTCTTAACAACTAAGTTACCTTATAAAATCCCTTGTTACTCCCAGGTAAATCCCATGACAAAATCATTCCCAAGTCTCCCAACAGACCACAAACAATTCTAGGCCAAAAATGTCTTGGCAGCATGCATAGTATATCAACTTTGCATGCTACAGTGCCTCATGATTTAGTAAAACTAACTCATACTCACCTGTGGACACAATCTAGAATTGTGATAAGAGTATCATATGGATACCCAAACATCCTAAAGGTTCCTAAAACCTCCCCTTAAACTATGATACATAAGTTGATAAAAAATATGCATGAACATAAAAATTTATGTCAAGATAGGAATTAAAAATTCCAACCATCATCCATAAACAAAAACATGCCCAAATGCTTCTCCATTGATCCATAAGCAACTCTGTATCCAATGGTATACTGCTAACACCACCTGCACATTTAGATTGAAAACCACAAAACTAACATTGTTGCTGACAATGCCCCGATAACACATAACAGCGTTGAGGGAAGCTTTGTCAGTGTTAGACAAATATATTGCTGACAACGTCACAAAAACACTTATCAGCGTTCAAGCAACCTTTGTCAGCGTTAGAAAAATATAGTGGAAAATCTAAATCTTCAAAAAGACCAATAACAATGTATTATCCTGTACATACTTTTACAAAAAGACTCCAAAACACATATTATGTCAGATTGATCATTTCAATACTTGTTACCAAGTATTGAAACCTCCCAGCATCAAAAGGTTTAGTTAGTAAATCTGACACATTCTCTTCTGTGTCAACCCTATCTGGTTGTATTAAACCCTTTTCAAACCAATCTCTTATAAAATGGTGTCTAATTTCTATGTGTTTAGTTTTAGAATGATGTACAGGATTCTTAATAATGCATAAAGTGTTGTTATTGTCAACAAATATCTTGGTATGCATGAAATTATACCCATAGTCTAACAGCTGGTTCTGAATCCACAAAACTTGTCCACAACAAGCAGCTGCAGCCACATACTCAGCTTCAGTTGTAGAATTAGCCACCACTGTTTGTTTCTTGCATTGCCAAGATATCAACCTGCTCCCAAGAAACTGACATCTACCAGTTGTGGATTTCCTATCAAATTTATCACCTCTATAGTCACTGTCTGAATATGCAATCAGCTCCAACGGTGAATCCTTTGGGTACCACAAACCAAGACTAGGATAGCATCTTAGGTACCTAAAGATCCTCTTCACAGCATAAAGGTGACATTCTTTGGGAGTCACTTGATGGCGTGCACAAGCACACACAACAAACATGATGTCAGGTCTGGAGGCTGTAAGATACATCAATGATCCAATCATGGATCTATAGTGCCTGACATCAACATCTTTCCTATCTCCAATCTTTCCCCAAGGGTGTTCTCTATCCATAGGAGTAGTAGCCCTCTTTTCATGTGGAGAAAATCCAAACTTCTTCAAGATCTCTGCCACATACTTATCCTGGGAGATGAAGATACCATCTTCTTTCTACTGAACTTGTAAACCAAGAAAGAAGTTCATCTCCCCCATAGCACTCATCTTGAATTTGTCTGTCATAAGCTTGGAGAAAATCCTCACTCATCTTTGGATCAGTAGACCCAAAAATGATGTCATCAACATAGACCTGAACAAGCAACATATCCTTACCTTTCTTCTTTGTAAATAGTGTCTGATCTATGGTGCCCCTTTTGAATCCATTGTCCACTAGATAAGTAGACAAAGTACCATACCATGCTCTAGGGGCTTGATGAAGTCCATACATAGCCTTTTTGACTCTACACCTTGTCTGGATTCTCTGGATCCTCAAAACCAGGAGGCTGCATCACATATACCTCCTCAATAATCGTTCTATAGAGGAAGGCACTCTTGACATACATTTGATAGACAGTGAAGCCCATGCAGGATGCATAGGCTAAAAAGATCATAATAGCTTCAATCTATGCAACTGGTGCAAAGACCTCCTCATAGTCTATCCCCTCCTCTTGTGTATAACCCTGAGCCACTAACCATGCCTTGTTTATGACCACAATACCTCTTTCATCTCTCTTGTTTCTTAGAACCCATCTTGTCCCAATAGGTCTGACATACCTAGGGCAATCAACTAGCTCCCAAACATCCTGAATTGCAAATTGGTGAAGCTCATCCTGCATTGCTTCCACCCAACTTGGTTCTTTGAGAGCATCAAATATCTTCTTGGGTTCCTGTTGTGACAGAAAACAGGCAAACAAACATGCTTGCACAAGAGGGGTATCAACCTTCTTGTGAATATTGGCAATAAACCCACCAAGACCTTGATGAGATCTTCTAGTCTGAACAAGAGTCATAATATCACCAATGATTTGAGAAGTGGGGTGATTCTTCATGGTAGAAGTGAGAACTCCTCCTTCAAACAGTCTGGTGTCTTCAACCTCATTTTCTAAGTTGCCAATATCTTCTTCTCAGACTCTCTTTCATCAACATGAGGATGAACCTCTTCATATAGATTGGAAGGTTCACCTTGTTCAAAAGTGGAAGAGAAAAGATGTGCAGAAGTGTTGTCAACGCCTGAACCTTGTTTGTCAGCGTGTGGGCTAACAACGCTTGAACTATTGTTGTCAACGTCTGAGCCATCAATGTCTGAATTGGTATTATCAGTGTTAGATTTGCCTTTGTCAGCGCCTGAAGGACCATGCATGTTGTCATCTGGTGGTACTTGGAGACCACCATTATCTTTTCCAACAGCAGCAGCAGCAGCAAAAGCATCTGTCCATATGGGTATGGTAACATATTCTTGTATAGGAGATGACTGTTTTGCTTGTGATCCAACCTTTTCATGAACCTGTGTACCTGAAACATCAACAACTTGTTCTTCCACAACATTTGAAGTTACCTTCACAATGTATGGATTAGTGACAGGCATATAATTTAAAGTCCTAGATAAAGGTTCCAAGTCAAACAACCAATTTGGACCACTTTCAGGATCACTAGGTTTATTCTCTAAAAACCTAACATGTACTCTTTCAAGAATATGTTTTTCCTCCTTAAGATAAACCCTATATCCCTTGCTCTACACTGAATACCCCATGAAGTAGCCTTCATCACCTTTTGCACTAAATTTACCTAAGGCATCACTAGTATCCAAAACTACTACATGACAACCAAAAGGTCTGAGAAAACCAATATTAGGTTTTCTTCCCCAAAGTAACTCATAAGGTGTTTTGTTCTGAATTTTGTTGACCAATGCTCTATTTTGAACATAGCAAGCTGTATTAACAGCCTCAGCCCAAAAGGCTATAGGAAAATGAGCATCAGCCAACATGGTTCTGGCTGCTTCAATTAGGGTTCTATTTTTCCTCTCAGTAACCCCATTTTGTTGTGGGGTTCTGGCAACACTAAATTGCCTAGTAATTCCTTTCCTGGCACAGAAATCATCTAACTTTTTATTCCTAAATTCACCACCATTATCACTCCTAAGCATTTTAACTTCATTGCCAGATTTCTTCTCAATCTGAGTGATAAAATCAATTAAAGTATCAGCTGTGTCACTCTTCATAGCTAGAAAGAAGGTCCAAGTAAACCTAGAAAAGTCATCTGTGATGACAAAGCAATAGGACTTACCATTCAAGCTTTCTATATTGGTTGGACCAAAGAGGTCCATATGAAGCAAATGAAGAGGTCTAGTACTAGAGTGCACCTGTTTGGACTTGAATGAGACCTTGTGCTGCTTGCCTTTAAGACAAGCAACACAAGAGTGGTCATTGTGAAAGGCCTTCTCAGGCAAACCATCAACCAAGCCAAGTCTCACAAGCCTGTTTATATTCTTAAAATTTATGTGCCCTAGTCTCCTGTGCCATAAATTACTCTCATCTACTGAAGCTTTAGCATAAAAACAAGACATATTGTTATTCATTCTAATCCTATTCAGATTCACATTGTATATGTCTTTATGCCTAGGTGTTCTATAGTCAATATATTTCTCATCAGGGATCTTATAATCCTTGCTTAACACCAAACATTCAGTATCAGTAAACAGAATTTTATTTTTGTTATCACAAACTTGTGATACACTAAAAAGATTGTAGTCAAGTTCCTTTACCAAAAATACGTTCTCAAAACGCAAGTTCTTGGTGAGAAGGGTTCCTTTGCCTGTGATAGTACCATATCCGCCTCCAAAGTAAACCTTATCACCATCCTTAATGGGAGTGAAGTTTGTTAGATAATCTTCCTTCCCTGTCATGTGCCTTGAGCATCCACTATCCCAATATCCATAATCATTGACCTGATTTTGAATGCCCTGCATATAAAGAAAACAAGTTAGTTTTCTTTGGGAACCCAAGCCTTAGAAGACTTGGATTCATCTGGTTGTTCAATAAGAACAGACTTAGTTCTCATAACAACCTCATTTTCATCCTTCTTTGGATGAAATACCCAGTTAACCCCAATAGGTTTTGTAATGACCTTTGAAATGTAATTAAATCTATTGCAGGTCATTGAAATCCCATTATCATTAGGGTTTTGATCTTCCTTTGGTCTCCATGTTAAGCTTGAAGAAGCTTTAGACCCCTTACCCTGTGGTTGCAGATATTTAGGTCTGGTCACGTTTCTGTCAGCGTTGGAATTGGTCTTGTCAACGTTGAAATTACCCTTGTCAGCGTTGAACCTAGGGTTTGCTACAGAAACCCATTGCCTGTTAGACCAAGTATTTGTCTTTTGAAATGGTCTTTGTCCATGAGTGTTAGACCCTCTAGTGAAGAATGGGGCAGGTCTAATCACTTGTGGACTTTGCTGCGCACAAGGTTTAGGTCTGACAACGTTTGACTTTCTAACAACGTTGACTTTGTTTCTGTCAGCGCTGAATTTGTTCCTGTCAGCGCTGACTTTGGGAGCGTTGACACACCTATATGCCAAGTGTGAAAAGCTACCACAAGTGTAACAGGCTTTTCTAGACACAACCCTAGGTCTAGAAGAGAAGAAGTCTGTTCCATCATTGCTAACTTGGCTCTTAGGTGACCTAGTATTTCTATACATCTCTGCATACTTAATGCTAGGTTTTCTAACAGTGTTTGAGCCAAGGTCAACAGCTTTACCAGTGATTGGGTTTGTAACCTTAATGGGAGTTGACTCATTAGGACTTTCGCATAGTAAGCCACCCTTAACAGATAAGGTAGGGTTAGCTTTCTTCCATTCATTCAGGTCAGTCAACTTTTGTTCATACTCTTCAACTGGGGTGACAACTCTTGGTGGAGGAATGAATTCCTCCTCTTGGAGTTCTGGCAAACCAGTCCAAGATAGGTCCTTTTGTTAGACACCATAGAAGTCACCAGCTGGTGGTGGAACCACAGAGTAGTCTTTCATCCCAATCCCAGTCATGTCCTTAGGATCCCTTTGTTTATTCACAAATTCTCCTACGGTTTGTGTGGCTCTATCAAATCTCTGAATCTTAAGGCCAACATTATCTTTATTCTTAATTGCCTCATCTAACTTAGCCTGTAGATCACCATTAACTCTTTCCATGATGTTCCTAACATCATTACTAGCATCTAACTCATGTATTAAGATATTTATTTTATCTTTTAAATCAAATTCCATTTTCTTGTATTCAGAGACTATCTTCTCAGTTTGAGTGAGAGATAATTGATAGTTAGACAGTTTACATCTCTCAGTGCTCACATCATCTAATAACCTTAACACCTCTTTGTTAAGTTTCTTAGTATTTAACCTACAACCTTTACTACAAAAAGCATCATCGTATACCTCATTATCAGATGAAGAGGAGGAGTGTGCCATGAGAGCATATTCAACATGCTCTTCTTCTTCAATTTCAGCAACCAAAGCTTTATCCTCTTCCACATCCTTAGCCAGATAGCTCCAATCCCATCCCATGCCATCAATTCCTTGAACTGCAACCATGGCCTTAGGATCCTTAGCTTTAACAATTTGACTTGAGGGTTTACCAACATCAGATCTTCTAGGAGATCTGCATTCCCTCATGAAGTGCCCCATACGATGACAGTTGTAGCATTCAACTTTGGATTTATCAAATCCAGTCGTGTCCTTTGCATTAAAGGTCATCTTCTTCTTAAACCTTCTGTTCCACCTGTTTGCTCTTATACTAGCAAGAGCCATTTTCCACTTAATGTCCATCTCTTCTAAGTGCTCATCACTCATCTGCTCAAGGTCCTCATATGTAATCACTGAACCATTGGGCAAAGAAGCAATATAATCACATACAGTATCTAGATCCAAACCAGCAGGTTTAACTCTTGGTGAGTCACTTGTGAATGTGTCAGTGTCTGAAAAGGAGACGTTGACAGGACATGTTCCAGCGCTGACACATGATGATCCAGTAACTGGATGCATGTAAAAGTCCTTCTGTTCAAATTGGCCTTCACTATGTGAGAAGAAAGCCATGTTGCTATTATTAGACTTACTTCCATGCTCCAGAAGGGTTTCATTCTCTAACAGCCTTAGTTTGTTGTAGATATCATCAAAAGTAGAACTTTTGTGAGTGTTGTTGGCAAGTATAGATCTTGCCTCAATCTTCCACGCTTCACCAAGACTTTTAAGAAAAGTAGCATTAATGTCAACATCACCAAGTTTTGTTCCCATAAAGGACAACTTACTTGTAATATCAAGCAATCTGCTTCTCACACTACTAAGCTTCTCATTGGGTTGAGCTTTGAAAACAGCATAATCATGCATGAGTTGTTTCTTCTTTTCTTCCCTAGTATCTTCATTGCCACCATATGCAACTTCAAGAGCTGCCCAAAGGTCTTTAGAAGAATCATAACCTCTGTATTTATGCTGGTTCTCTTGTCCCAAAGAGACTTTCAGAATATTTAGGGTTTTCATATCAACCCTTCTCTTAGCTATATCTTCAGCAGACACAGCTCTACCATCACCAGGTTTTTCTTTCTTATCTGCTTCTGGACATCCAGCAACAACAGTTCTTGTAGCAATAGCAGCAGCAACCTTTTCAGCCCTATTGTATGTGTTCTCATATTCAATGATCTCCCAGAGAGTGTAGTCATAGATCCCCAGATATTGCTCAAAGTTGAATTTCCACAATTCAAAGTTGGTTGCATCAAGCATGGGAATCTTGATGTTTGGTAAAGGTTGGGATGAAGAGGTTAATTATGGAGTTGACATGATGTTGTTTAGGGTTTTGAGAAAATTAGGGTTTTGGTGTTTTTAGGGTTCTTGTGTTCTTTAAGATCAAAAGTTCCTCAACAAGCTCTGATACCACTTGTTGATCCCAAACTTAGATCGATTTAGCTTTATGTATACGAGATTAGATCAAGTAATACACTTAGAGAAACCTTTGTATATGTATATGACAATCTAAGTGTTATGCGGAATTAACACTTAAATAAGAACACACAAGATATAAACAAACTTTTACTTTGATTAATGATATCAAACTTGCTTACAATGAAAGTAGTTTACGTATGAAAACTTATATTGAACATTAACATAAAGGTCTTCTTTTATAGACATAAGAAGCCTTGTATAATAATCTACGTATCAACTATTCTAGGTAAAGATAAATATAGAAAATACATTGTTGTTCCTATCTTTACTAGAAGTAATCTAGAATACAATAAACGCGTAGAGTATATCTTCCCATCAGTGCTTGTCTTCAATGTATCAACGCTTGACTTTGTCTTGTCAACGCTTGAGCTGTCAGCGTTTGTTTTACTCCTGTCAACGCTTGTTTTACTCTTGTCAGCGCTCAAGTAGACTGGCCATAATTTATTCCCAACACATCAGGTTCCAAGTCTCTTTTTATTGTTATGTTAAGTTTTTAATTTAGTTATGATTTATTGTTTAATCTAGTTGTAGTTTAAGTTTTAGACCTGTTTGATTTTGCTTTTTATTTAAGTTTCTGCTTAAACTGCTTATGTTATTTAGGTTCTGTTTGGTTTAGTTATTTTTGGTAATCTGCTTAGTTTTAGGTTTCGTTTTTTTATTCAGCTTATCTCGTTTAGCTTATTTCAGTCATAGCTTATTTAGTAGCTTAGTTCGGTTTGGTTATCTGCTTGTTTGAAACTGCTTATTAGTTTTTATTTCTGCTTATTTTTTATCTGAATGTTTAGATCTGCTTATAGGTTTCGTTTGTTTAGCTTATTCAGTTCTTTATTTTAGCTTATTCAATTGCTTGTTTAGCTTATTTATTTTTATGTTTTAACTGGTTTAGCTTATTTGGGATTTACTTCTTTTAGATTAAGTTTATTTGGATCTGTTTTTTTCATTGTTATTTATGTTTAAACAGTTGCTTATTATCAATATTTTAGGTTGCTTACTTTGTTTATTTGCTTTTCTAATTTTCAGCTTATTTCATTCCTGCTTGTTTTGTTTTTTTTTTCGTTTACTGATATTGCTGGGAATCCATTTTACAATATCCAAAAACAAACAAATCCAAAAGTAAAAAAAAATAATTAATAGCAAAAATTTATCCATTAAGGGTCTCGAACTCGAGACCCCTCGCTTAGCTTTCCAACGCCCCAACCAACTCATCTAACTTCTTTCTTGTGTATATCATTTCAGAATTTAATTAATATAGGATTAGTTCTTAATTGGCAGTTTAACTAATTAGATTTTTATTAAGCTTTGTTAGTTTTTATTTTATTTAAAAAGTTTTATTTCAATTCAGCTTTTTTATAAAATATAAAAAGGATAAAAAATATTTTAATTTTAGTTTATATAGATTTTAAAATTAGTGTCATTTAATTTAGCTTAGTTTAAAAATAGATTTTAATTAAAAGTTTTTATTTAGTCTTATTAAAATTAGATTTAAATAATTTTTATTTAAAGTTTTTATAAAATTAAGTTTTTCATTAGTTTACATTTTTATTAAATTAGATTTGCTTTTAATTAGTTTCAAAATAGATTTTATTAGATTAAATAGTTTTATTATTAAATAGTTTTTAGTTTAAAATTTGGTTTAGTTTTATTTGAAAGTATTTTAAAATAGTTTTCATTAAAAATCTTTATTTTAGTTTTTAAAAATTAGTTTAAATAGTTTTAATAGTTAAATTAGCTTTTAATTAATTAGTTTTTTAAATAGATTTAGTTTAAAATACCAAGTTTTATTTACCAAAAACGAATTTAATCTTACGATTAACCGGAAATCAAATTCGAGAGAGTCGAGGAACGATAAACGAACAAAAAATAGGATTGCAATTTCACCCCTCTTGAATCCATTTCCACCAGATAGGTGGACAATGTGCCATACCATGTTCTTGGGCCTTGATGAAGTCCATACATTGCTTTCTTCACTCTATACACCTTGTCTGGATGTTCTGAATCTTCAAAACTAGGAGGCTGCATTACCTAAACCTCCTCTGCAATTATGCCATAAAGAAAAGCACTCTTCACATCCATTTGATAATTGTAAAACCCATGCAAGAGGCATAGGCTAGGAAAATCCTTATTGCTTCAATCTTTGCAACAGGTGCAAAAACCTCTTCATAGTCTATCCCTTCCTCTTGTGTATATCCTTGAGCAACTAAACGCGCCTTGTTTCTGAACACAATCCCTCTTTCATCCTTTTTGTTTCTAAGAACCCATCTTGTCCCTATAGGTCTGACATATCTGGGACAATCAACTAACTCCCAAACATCTTGAATAGCAAATTGGTGAAGCTCATCCTGCATTGCTTCCACCCAACTTGGTTCTTTGAGAGCATCAAATATCTTCTTGGGTTCCTGTTATGACAGAAAACAAGCAAACAAACATGCCTGAACAAGAGGGGTATCAACCTTCTTGTGGATATTGGCAATAAAACCTCCTTGCTTCTGATGAGACCTTCTAGTTTGAACAGGAGACATCACATCACCAATTATTAGAGAAGAAGGATGATTCTTGATAGTAGATGTAAGTATTCCTCCTTCAATAATTGTGTTGTGTTCAATTTCAGTCTCCAAGTTGCCAATATCATCTTCAAATTATCCTCCATCATCACCTGAGTGAACCTCTTCATGTATTGTTGAAGGCTCACATTGTTCAAAAACATTGGAAGAGAATAAATGGTCAAAAGAGTTGTCAACGCCTGAACTGGGTTTGTCAATGTTTGAGCCATCAACGCATGAATTTGGCCTGTCAGCGCCGGATTTTCCTTTGTTAGCGCTTGAAGATTCATGCATGTTTTCATCAATTGGTTTCTCTTGTGGACCATCTTTTTCCTTTCCAGCAGCAGCAGCAACAAATCCATCTGTCCATATAGGAATGGTGACATACTTAAGTATAGGAGCTGATTTGTCTGCATGTGATCCTACTTCCTTATCAACCTGTATACCTGAAATTTCAACAACTGGTTCTTCCACAACATTTGGATTCACTTTCACAATGTCTGGATTAGTAACAGGCATATAATTCAAGGTTCTAGATAAAGGTTCTAAATCAAAGAACCAATTTGGTCCACTCTCAGGATCACAAGGTTTACTTTCTAAAAACCTAACATGTACCTTTTCAAGTATACGTTTTTCCTTCTTAATGTAAACCCTATATCCTCTACTCTGCACTGAATTGCCCATGAAGTATCCTTTATCACCTTTAGCACTAAACTTACCTAAGGCATCACTAGTATCAAGAACAACTACATGACATCCAAAGGGTCTAAGAAAACCAATATTAGGTTTCCTACTCCAAATAGTTCATAAGGTGTCTTATTGTGGATTTTAGTGATCAATGCTCTATTATGAATATAGCAGGCTATATTCACAGCCTCAGCCTAAAATGCAATGGGAAAGTGAGCATCAGCCAACATTGTCCTAGCTGCTTCTATGAATGTTCTTTTCTTCCTTTTAGCCACCCCATTTTGTTGCGGGGTTCTAGCTACACTAAACTGCCTAGTAATCCCTTTATTGACACATAAGTCATCTAAAAACTTATTTCTAAACTCACCACCATTATCACTTCTAAGTATCTTAACCTCATTCCCAATTTTCTTTTCAATTTGGGTAATAAAGTTAATCAAAACAGTGGCAGTTTCACTTCTCAAAGCCAAAAAGAAAGTCCAAGTAAATCTAGAAAAATCATCAGTTATGACAAAACAAAAAGATTTACCATTTAAACTTTCTATATTAGTTGGACTAAACAAGTCCATATGCAGCAAGTAAAGTGGTTTAGAACTTGAGTGCACAAGTTTAGACTTAAAAGAGACTTTGTGTTGTTTGCTTTTAAGGCATGCAACACAAGAATGATCACTGTGGAAAGCCTTTTCAAGCAAACCATCAACTAAATCATGTCTCACAAATCTGTTTATGTTCTTAAAATTTATGTGCCCTAACCTTCTGTGCCAAAGATTACTCTCATCAACTGAAGCCTTAGCATATAGACAAGACAAATTATTATTCATCCTAATCCCAGTAAGATTCACATTATAAATGTCCTTATGCCTAGGTGCCCAATAATCAATGAACTTCTCATCAGGTATTTTAAAATCTTTGTTTAACACCAAGCATTCAGTATCAGTGAAAAGAACCTTATTTTTGTTATCACAAACTTGTGATACACTAAACAGGTTATAATCAAGTTCTTTTACCAGATATACGTTTTCAAAATGCAAATTGTTGGTGATAAGAGTGCCTTTGCCAGTAATAGTTCCATATCCTCCTCCAAAGTACACTTTGTCACCATCTTTAATGGGGGTAAAGTTTGTCAAATAATCTTCCTTCTCCGTCATGTGCCTAGAGCATCCACTATCCCAATAACCATAATCATTTACCTGCTTTTGAATGCCCTACACATAAAAAAACAAATTAGTTTTCTTTGGGAACCCAAGCCTGAGAAGACTTGGATTCATTTGGTTGTTCAACAAGAACAGACTTAGTCCTTATATTAACCCCTTGTTCATCCCTTTTTGGATTAAACACCCAGTTAACCCCAATTGGTTTAGTTATGACCTTTGAAATATAATGAAATCTGTTATAGGTCATAGAAATCCCATTTGAATTAGGGTTTTGGTCTTGTTTGGGTCTCCATGTCAAGCTAGAAGAAGCTTTAGACCCCTTTCCCTTTGGTTGCAGGTATTTGTTATTACTTGGTCTAACAACGTTGGAAACATTCCAGTCAACGTTAAAATTGTTCTTGACAACGCTAAAATTTCACTTGTCAGTGCCAAAACTAGGGTTTGCTACAGGAACCCATTGTCTGTTAGACCATGTATTTGTATTTTCAAAAGGCCTTTGTCCATAAGTATTAGACCCTTTAGTAAAGAATGGAGCTGGTCTAATGACTTGTGGACTTTGTTGGACAAAAGGTCTGGGTTTGACCATGGTTGAATTTCTATCAACGTTGACTTTTGAAGCATTGACACACTTATAAGCCAAATGTGAAGAACTCCCACAAGTATAACAAGATTTTCTAGACATAACTCTAGGTCTAGATGAAAAGAAACCTGTCCCATTATCACTAACTTGACTTTTTGGTGGCCTAGGTTTTCTATACATTTCTGCATATTTAATGCTAGGTTTTCTATCAACGTTTAATCCAAGGTCAACAATATTTCCAGTAGTGGGGTTGGTCACTTTTATGGGTGTAGACTCATTTGGGATTTCACTAAGCATGCCACCTTTAACAAACAAGGTGGGATTGGCTTTCTTCCATTGGTCCAAATCTGTCAACTTCTGCTTATATTCCTCTACTAGAGTAAGAACTCTTGGTGGAAGAATAAATTCCTTTTCTTGGAGTTCTGCTATACCAATCCAAGACAAATCCTTTCTAAGGACGCCATAGAAGTTCCCAACAGGTGGTGGAACATCAGCATACTCTTTCATCCAAATCCCAGTCATATCCCTAGAGTCTCTTTGTTCACTAACACATATTTCTAGGGTTTGAGAAGCTTTATCAAATCTTTGAATTTTAAGCCCTACATTATCTTTGTTTTTAATGGCCTCATCTAACTTAGCTTGTATAACACATTTGGATCTCACCAAGATGTCCCTAATGTCTATACTAGCATTGAGGTCATTAGTCAAAACATTGATTTGATCTTTTAGGTCAAGCTCCATTTTCTTATATTCAGCCACAGTCTTTTCAGTTTGAACAAGCACAAGTTGATAATTAGATAACTTGCATTTTTCATCAAAAACATCTGATTTTAACTTTAAAATTTCTTTGTTAAGTTTTTTAGTGTTTAAGCGACAACCTTTACTACAAAATGCATCATCATATACCTCATTATCTATTGAAGATGAAGAATGTGCCATGAGAGCATAGTGAACATGCTCTTCTTCTTCCTTCTCTACAATCAAGGCCTTGTTCTCTTTCACATCTTTGGCCATAAAGCTCCAGTCCCAGCCAACACCATCAATATCTTGCATGGCAACCATAGCTTTTTTATCTTCAACCTTGATGATTTGGCTTGAAGGCTTTCTAACATCATATCTTCTTGGAGATCTGCATTCTCTCATAAAGTGACCTATTCTATGGCAATTGTAACATTCAACCTTGGATTTATCAAACCCAACAGTTTCTTTAGCATTAAAGGTCATCTTCTTCCTGAATCTCCTATTCCATCTATTGGCCCTTATGCTTGCAAGTGCCATATTTCACTTTATGTCCATCTCCTCCAAATGCTCATCACTGATTTGCTCAAGGTCCTCATATGTAATCACTGAACCATTAGGCAATGAAGCAATGTATGCACACAATGTATCTAGATCAATACCAGCAGGCCTAATCCTTGGTGAGTCAACATTGTATGTGTCAGCGTCTGAATGTGGGGCGCTGACAAAGCTTGATCCAATGTTGACATAAGGTGATCCAGTAACGGGGTGCACGTATGACTCCCTTTGATTAAACTGACCTTCACTATGTGAGAAGAAGGCCATGTTTCTATTGGTAGATTTGTTTCCTTGATCCAAAGGATTTCATTCTCTACAATCTTCAGTTTATTATAGACGTCATCAAAAGTGGAACTTTTGTGAGCATTGGTAGCAATTATAGACCTTGCTTCAATCTTCCATGCATCACCAAGACTTTTAAGGAAAATGGAAATGATATCAGCATCATCATGCATTGTTCCCATAAATGATAATTTGCTTGTGATGTCAAGAAGTCTGTTTCTCACACCACTTAGCTTTTCATTGGGAAGCGCTTTGAACACATCATACTCATGCAAGAGTTGCTTCTTTTTCTCTGAGGCAGTATCATCATTACCACCATAAGTGACTTGAAGGGCTACCCAAAGCACTTTGGCAGACTCAAAACCTCTATACTTATGTTGATTGGCTGGTCCCAAAGAAAGTTTAAGAATGCTTAGAGTTTTCATGTCGTTCCTTCTCTTTGCAATGTCCTTAGTTGAGACAGCTCTCCCATCTGTAGGTTGTTCTTTTGGACCCTCTTCAGTTGAGCCTGGAGTTGATCTTAAAGTAATAGCAGCTTGAATCTTGTCAGCCTTATCGAATGTGTTTCCATATTCAATAATTTCCCATAGGGTGTGGTCATGGATTTGAAGGTACTGCTCAAAATTGAACTTCCATAGCTCAAAGTTGTCAGGGTCTAGCATGGGGATTTTTAGGTTATGGCTTGAGGAGGAGGTCAACTCTGGAGTAGAAATATTGTCTGGTTTTTAGGGTTTATTGAAAAATTAGGGTTTTTGGCGATTTAGGGTTTTTAGGGTTTTGTGTTCTTTAGATCAAAGTTCCTCAACAAGCTCTGATACCACTTGTTGATCCCAAACTTAGATCGATTTAGCTTTGTGTAAACGAGAATGAATCAAGTTAAACACTTAGAGAAACTTTGTTGTATATGAAACAATCTAAGTATTATGCGGAAATAATACTTAGAACAAGAACACACAAACAGAATAAACCAAACATTCACTTTGATTGATAATCTAACTTGCGTACAATGAAAGTGTAAAACATATATATTGAACTAAAACCTAAAGGCCTCCTTTTATAGATTAAGGAACCTTGTACAAGAGTCTACGTATCAGCTATTTTAGGTAAAGATAAACATAAGAAGTACATTGTCGAACATATCTTTACTAGAAACATAAAACGTGTAGACTAAGTATCCTATCAGTGCTTGACTTCTTCTCATCAACGCTTGACTTCTTCTTGTCAACGCTTGATCTGACAACGCTTGATTTCTTCCTATCAACGTCCAATTTCCTCTTGTCAGCGTCTAAGTGTCTTGGCTTCATTTTATTCCCAACAAGAACAAGAACACGTGAATGCTTCGTTTGAAATAATTTCGTCGTCCTCGATTTTCACCCCAACTCCATGCCAAGCGTGTAACGAGATCATTGTCATTATAAGTTAGTAATGCTAACACTACTCATATGCCCTAATCACGTACTTATACTCCCATAATCCTAATTGGTATCTCTTATATTTTATTTTTGTCTTGAATGATCACGAGGATACATTTTTTACCTATACGATGATAGAGATTTAGGTCTAAAAATAGAGTCATAACGGTGTAACCAAGACCATCGAATTAATAACCCCCCCCCCCCCCCCCCCTAATAGACAACGATGTCAAAAAATTAAGTCAACAAGAAGGATCGATAAACACGGTTTTATAACGGTTTTGAACATGAGACTTATTACCAAGAATTTTATACGCCCCCTAACGGATGGGCCTTATTATCATAGGTTTACCTCCATCTTTTATTCAAATTCGCCATGAAGCTTTATTATGACTTTGGTATTGCCTTGCCTTTTATTTAACCTCGCCATGAGGTGTTTATTATGGCCAAAGACGTATATCCTCACGCTAAAAGCGAATTTTGGATCTTTAAAGCTTCAAAGATTAAGGCATAATTCACTTTTAATTTTTCATAGATTTTTCGGCCTTGTGAGCTTCAAATTGTTTTCTTGATTTAGGTGAGCACTTGAAATATTATTACTAGGTGAAGCTTTCAATTATTCGGGTTGCCAATACTTCAAAACCGTGACGCTGGCGATACCTTAATGTCTTCCCAATTTAATTACATGGAAGCTACTAGAAAATACTAGAAACCAACAATCAAGACTAAACCGCTAAGTCAATACTTATTAAGCAAAATATATATACACGCGAAGGGAGAATAAGCAAACAACGAGAACACATGAGTTTTTGAAAGAATACGAGTACTCTACATTTAGCATAGTAACTTATAATTAACTCTATCATTTATCGTCCTCATTTAAGAGACTTAGCCTAATATAAGTTAAGGAATCGAAGCTAAGTGCTCAACACGCACGGTCGAGTCAAAAATTACTCTTGTTCTCGCCATTGGAAAATCTACATTCGTGTCTTCAAACACTTATAAAACATGAGAAAAAAATTTAAAATTTCGCCATTTTCAGCCTTATTTTCCAACAAAACGATAAACAAAAAGATAAACTTTGGAAATCGTGAAGGTTTGGCAAGGCAAGCATCTATTCACCCCCATACTAAAGTTAAACATTGTCCTCAATGTTTCGAGTCTAAAGGTAGGATACCCCCTACTAGAGACGAAGTCGAATGCTTAATCTAGCATGGAAAGGGTGGAACCATTAAATCTATAGTTGTTTATGAAGTGTGCTAAAAGACCTAAGGTTAGAACAATAAATGATATATCATTTGGATATCGAGAAATCTTCAAATCAAACGATCGAGTGCTCACGTAAAACGAACACGAAAGGCTCCAATCGTAAAGATGATGACCTAAGATTACAAAATCACAAACAACCACAGAACAAAGGTTGGAAGGGCACAAATCCCCTCATTAAACTACATTAGAAAGCGATAATATGTACATGGATAAGCATGGGATCTCCCCCACGAGGCACCTCCTTTTTTATTACCGAGTCATGAGCTCGACTCGATCCCCTCAATACTAATTATCATTGGGGAAGGTGACTTGGTCAAGGTAGTTCAAAGAGGGAACTTCCCCACCAAAGTAGTGCTTCAACCTATTTCCATTCATCTTAAAGTTGGGGCCATCATTTTGAGCTAGCTCGATGGTCCCATATGGAAACACTTGGGTAATGGTGAATGGACTGGACCAACGGGATTTCAACTTGCCGGAAAAGATTTTCAAACGTGAGTTAAAAAGCAACACTTGATCTCCAACGTTAAAAACCCGGTTTTTAATTTTAGAATCGTGAAACTTTTTGGTTTTCTCTTTATAAATCAATGTATTTTCATAAGCAATATCCGTTAATTCATCCAATTCATTTAATTGCATTTTCTAGTGTTTTCTCGCGGTCTCAATGTCATCATTACAATGCTTAAGGGCCCAATAAGCTTTTATGTTCGAGTTCAATTGGCAAGTGACAGTTCTTCCCATACACGAGCTTGTAAGGAGTGCACCTAATAGGCGTCTTATGAGCGGTACGAAAGGCCCATAAAGCATCGTCTAACTTATCCGACCACGATTATCGGTTCTCTCATATCGATCTCTCCAAGATCCTCTTCAACGCTCGGTTTGAAACCTCGAATTGCCCACTCGTTTGCGGGTGATAAGCCGTCGAAAGCTGATGTGTAACCCCATATTTCTTCAAAACTCTTTCAAATTGGTCATTGCAAAAATGGGTTCCACGATCGCTTATAATTGCACGTGGGGTTCCAAACCAAGAAAAAAATTGCTTCAAGAACTTGACTACCACACGAGTATCGTTCATGGGCAAAGCCTTAGCTTCCACCCACTTGGATAGGTAGTCAACAGCGACAAGGATGTACTTATTACCACGAGATGATGGGAACGACCCCATAAAATCAATTCCCCAAGCGTCAAAGATCTCACACACTTGGATGATGTTTTGTGGCATTTCATCGTTTTGTGAGGCTTTTCCTTGACGCTGGCATGAGTCACATGACTTGACAAGTGCATGTGCATCTCGGTAAATAGTAGGCCAAAAGAAACCGGCATCAAAGACCTTCTTCGTCATGAGATTAGCACCATGGTGACCACCCGTTGGTCCCTCGTGACAAGCTCTAAGGATATTAGAAGCTTCGGTGCCAAAAACACCACGTTGAATATTTTGATCCGCATAAGTCCGAAATAGGTAAGTGTCGTTCAAAAAGTAG
Organism: Glebionis coronaria; assembly: GCA_025667525.1. Taxonomy (NCBI): domain Eukaryota; kingdom Viridiplantae; phylum Streptophyta; class Magnoliopsida; order Asterales; family Asteraceae; genus Glebionis; species Glebionis coronaria. The sequence continues at coordinate 443,805,842 of CM046876.1, read as the reverse complement.
AACTTGACGTCACAAAAGAATTTTCATTTTTGTTGAGTCGTCATACCCTTAATGATGAAGTTGCCCACATGGTAATTTGGGATGTCCGCAAACCATGGGGTGGATGAGTAAAGCTTAGAATTCACTACACCAAGTGTCTCGAGAGGAAATGTTTTGGTGATTTCCTTGTTCTCGTATATACTTTGGTGAGGATCTTCCAAGCGAGAAAGATGATCGGCCGCTAGATTCTCGGCTCCTTTTTTTTCAAGGATTGTGACATCAAATTCTTGTAAGAGGAGCATCCAACGAAGCAATCTCGGCTTTGCATCTTGCTTAGCCGTGAGATACTTGATTGCCGAGTGATTCGTATACACTATGCATTGGGTCAAGACGAGGTAAGGTCGGAATTTCTCAAATGCATACACTACGACAAGGAATTCCTTTTCCGTTTTAGTGTATTTAAGTTGAGCCTCGGTCATCGTCTTGCTAGCATAGTGGATAGGCAAGAAGTGCTTTTCATGCCGTTGCCCCAAAACGGCCCCTATGGCGTAATCACTAGTGTCACACATGAGCTCAAAGGGGAGGTCCCAATTGGGAGCAACAAGAATGGGAGCTTCGGTAAGTTTCCTCTTAAGGATTTCAAAGGCTCGTACACAATCTTCGTTAAAGACAAAAGGAACATATTTTTCGAGGAGATGTGTAATGGGTCGAGAAATCTTTGAAAAATCCTTGATGAATCGATGATAAAATCCCGTGTGGCCTAGGAAACTCCTAACTCCCTTAACGGTTTTGGGATGAGGTAATTTGGCGATGACGTCTACCTTAGCTTTGTCTACCTCAATCCCCGCTTTCGAAACCTTGTGCCCTAAGACGATTCCTTCCTTAACCAGAAAATGACATTTTTCCCAATTGAGCACAAGGTTGGTTTCCTCACAACGTTTTAACATTCTCTTAAGATTCGACAAACACGAAGTGAACGAACAACCAAACACGGAAAAATCATCCATAAAGACTTCCATCATCTTCTCGATCATGTCATGAAAAATAGCCATCATACACCGTTGAAAAGTTCCCGGTGCATTGCAAAGTCCGAATGGAATTCTACGATAGGCAGACGTTCCATATGGACACGTAAACGTAGTTTTTTCTTGATCACGAGGATCGATGGGGATTTGGAAGTAACTGGAAAAACCATCTAAAAAGCAATAGAAATCGTTTCCCACAAGACGCTCCAACATTTGGTCCATGAAGGGCAAGGGAAAATGGTCTTTATGAGTGGCATCATTCAACTTAAGATAGTCGATACACACCCTCCAACCGGTCACGAGTCGAGTTGGAATTAACTCGTTGTTATCATTAGGCACAACGATCATTCCTCCCTTCTTAGGGACACAATGAATGGGACTCACCCAAGGGCTATCGGAAATAGGGTAAATCATTCCCGCGTCAAGGAGTTTAAGGACTTCCTTTTTGATGACGTCGTAAATTTTGGGGTTCACCCTCCTTTGACATTGGATTGCAGGTTTATAGTCCTCCTCCATTAAGATTTTGTGGGTACAAAATTTAGGATCAATCCCCTTAATGTCGGATAATTTCCACGCAATTGCCCCTTTGTTGTCTTTTAGAACATCGATAAGTGCGGTTTTTTCATCATCCGAAAGATCTTTCGCAATAATCATCGGAAACTTATCGTCTCCTTCCAAGAATACGTATTCAAGTTTAGGAGGTAAATCTTTAAACTCAAGGATTTGTGGTTCCTCAATTGAAGATTTGGGTTCGATACTCATAACCTCCTTGGGCGGAGGAAATGGGAAATCATTAAGAAAATCCTTGATAATCGAGAAGTCCTCACCGTTGTCGAGGTCTTCGTTACAAGTATGTGGAACATCAAATTCTTCCAACGTAAAACCACCTCCTTCAAATGGAGTGAAGGATGGTGTCGAATTATCAAAAATAGGATCGAGCATAGTGGGATTGCCACTATTTTCATCGTCACCAAAACCTAAAAATTCTTGTGAAAATTCCTCGCAAACGACGTCTATCATATCTACGAGGTTTATAGTCGCGACGGAATAAACATGAGAAATTTGAGAGTTTTATGTTGCGCTTATAACAAGTTCCTCGTCGTTGAAACGTAAGGTGATTTTTCTAGCATGCACATCAATCAACACCATTGACGTATCTAAAAACGAACGACCTAAAATAAGAGGAACTTGAGGATCCGTGGGAATATCGACAATGATAAAGTCTACTGGATAATAGAACTTTCCCACTTTCACAAAAACGTCTTCGTCCAATCCACATGCGGGAATCGTGGAATGATCGGCCAATTCGATAGACATTAGTGAAGGAGTAAGATTAGGAAGATTGAGCGACTTGAAGATTGCAAGAGGCATCAAGTTAATACTAGCACCAAGATCGGCCAAGGCATAGCATTCTTCCATATCTTGAATTGCACATGGAATCAAAAATTTACCGGGATCACCGACTATTTGAGGTACGCGGTTAAGATAAACCGATGAACAACTAGACAATTGTTGCAAAATCTCCTTGTTGTTTAACATACTCTTAAAGTTAGCGGCAAATCGAGGCATCATGACCAAAGCGTCGGCAAAACTTATATTGAAATGCAAATCATGAAACATTTTCATAAAAAGCTCAAATTGGTAATTCTCACGTTCTTGCCGTTTCTCCTTACGAAGTCTCGAAAGGTAAGGCAAAGGTGGTGTGGGTTGAGGCATAGGCATAGCCTTTAGAATCTCAGGTTCCAATGATGGTAATGGGTCAACCGTAGGTGTGGTTTGAGCAGTACTTCGTGGGATTGGGATATGCTCCTCTTGGACCACCACCTCGGATTCTTCCTCAATTTCCTCCACCGTTGGAGTAATTGGTTGAGGAGTCGGTTCCTTAAGTGTGTTACCACTTCGTGTGGTAATCACTTTCATCTCTCCCTTAGGGTTCAATATGGTGTTACTAGAAAGACTACTCGAAGAAGACGATTTACACATTATAGCCTCAAACATAGATGAAATTTTATCCTCAAACATAGTTTGCCTCTTATCAGCCTTAAGCATCTCTTGTTTTATCTCATGTTGCCCTTGTTCCATCTTTTGTTGGTTTTGTTATAACCTAGTCACATTACCCTCCATTTTGTTGGTATGAATCTTAAGTTCATTTGCTAACTCGTTTTCAACTCCTTTTCCAAGTCATTCTTAAACTCGGATCTTAAGATAATGATCTCCCTTTGTATATTATCAAACCTAGCATCATTTCTATTTGCATATTCAACAAATTTATTTGGAAGATCTTTCAAGTTTTGCAAACTTTTGTTATTGTTTTGAAAATCATGGTTTTGATTTTTGTTTTAAACTTGATTATTAGCCCCTTGATTCCCATAGTTGTTACCCTTATAATTTTTTCTTTGATTTCCTTGGTAACCAACTTGATTGTTTCGATAATTGTTAGCATTTTGATTTGGTGCAAAACCCGGTGGAGTCAATTGATTAGTGCGGGTAACTTGACCGTTTTGGTTATAAGTTCCCATGGCCGCGTAGGCACTCGAAGGGTTACCATCGGTGGTAATGCACTCGAAGAAATCATGAACTCCACCACAATACATACAAGAAACCTCAACCGCTTTATCCGTAGCGGGAGTGGGTTGTTCACCAACTTTAAACTCAATCAAAAGTCCCTTAAGGTTATCAAAGATTTTGTTATCTAAATTTGCCTCGATTTGGAAAGCATCGATAGTATGAGATAATGAAGGCGAAGCCGAAGACGAAGTCTCACGAACACTCGATGTGCTACGATGACTAACCTTAGACCTATTCTCAATAATCAACAACGCTTCCTCGACCGTTTTACACAAAAAATTACCACCCGCGGCGGCATTAAGATAATCACGCTCATGATCGTTCAATCCATTGTAAAACGTGTCAATTTGATGCAAGTAGGAAAAACCATGATGAGGACACTCATGTAACATTTCCTTAAACCGATTCCAAGCCGTAGAAAAACTCTCATTAAACTCTTGTGAAAATTTTGAAATCTCGTTCTTCAAATGCGTAGTCTTAGAGGGTGGAAAAAATTGGTTCACGAACTTTGAAACGAGATCCTTCTACGTCAATATAGAATTGGGTGGCTCTTTCTCTAACCAAATTTTAGCGGGCTCCGCTAAGGAATACGGAAAATGCATCATCTTAATCGAGTCGTTAGAGACATCCTTAAACTTGTAAGTGGCGGTAACACGATTGAATTGGCGGATATGGTTGTGAGGGTTGTCCTTTTCATCACCACGGAATTTGTTGTTTTGGATCATTGACAACAAACCTGTCTTAACTTAAAAATTCTCCGTAAGGATGGCTGGAATCACAATAGCCTCTCCATAGCCCTCGGTGGGTGCTTGAAGTAACTCTATCATAGTTCGATTAACCATGGTTGCTTCTTGTTCTACGATAGGTTCGTCCATAGGAGATTCTTCACTAGAAAGGTTAGGTGTGGTTTCCTTTCGGTTTCTACGTTTACGTGCACGTCTAGCTTGGTTGCGAGTTTTCATAAACGTCACGTACAACGTGGGGATGAGCAAAGAAGATTCTTTTTGGTGTTTTTAACTTTTTCAATTTTTTTGTGCTTTTGATTGTTTTTACTTTTTTTGGATTCTTGTGATGTATTACGTAGACAAAAATCTACAAATCTCTCTTCAAATCAAATCTCTCGATTAAAGGAGCCTCAAAGAATGAAAACGATCACGTGAAGTGAACGCCTTCGATGACTTTAGAACGTTGGTGGAACACCAAAACGTTTAAGAGGGTTTAATCTTTTAAACCAAGAAAATATATAGATACGTAGATAATACTTTGGTTGGCAAACCCTCGATTAGCCCTTTTTATCTAAACACGCACAAGCAAGCAGAGGAAACGAGGCGGTGCTAAGCACTTAAGAGCCTTTTTCCTTTAGGTCGTGAAATACAACCGCCTTATACCCACCTTATAGTTTGTGTTTTTCAAAATTAAGCTTCACGAAAGTAATTATCTATTTTGCCTTTTTTCTTTGTTTGAGATTCGAATACAATGATTGAGTGATGAAATCCCAAATCAAGGTTGTGTTTTCATACTTTTAGAGTACTTGTGAATTTATTGTTTTACGTATACAATATAGTAATAATATTCACACAAAAACGAAAAACCAATAATACGTATGATTAGAGTGCTAATCACACAAATAGTTATTATGGCTAATATAAAAACAAAATTTGTCCAAATTAAAACACAACACGCCTCCCCGGAAGCGGCGCTAAAATGATAGTTGTAAAATACACTTTTGTTTAGGAAAACAAAGTGTAAATGAGGGTAAGCACGACGGTTTAGGAAAACGTAAGCACTTATGACCCTTTGTGTGGGATCGTTCTCAAGGAGGCTAGTGTGTTGTGTAAAGAGATGAGTAAATGTTTCTGATTATGATTATGAGAAAAGAAAAGAGAAAAGGATGACAGTTACGACTAAAATTACACTAAGACGAGAGTCGTACACGTAAAACCGTAAAATATGACGAAATTTAAAAAATTACCTTAAAAATTCCTAGAAAATTGAAATAAATCTAAAAATGTAATTAGAGATTACAAAAGATCAAAGTTCACTCAAACCTTTAATTTAATTAAATAATATTTTCTTAATGCTAATTAAAGCCCAAAAAAATCAATTTAATTAACAAAAAGCCTAAAATGAGATTTTTCAATTTGTAAACCTCTAAAATAACTTAATTAAACTAAAAACTCTTTTTGGAAAATTTAAAATTAATTAAAACTATTTAAAAACGATTAAAAACTATAAAAGAATTAAAACAATTCTAAAAATTAATTAAATGACAAGAAAATTAATCTAAAATTTTTAAAAATCTTAACTTAATGGTTTTAACCTAGGAAAAATGAAAAAGTTGCAAAAAAATATTAAAAAGTAATTTTAATAATAAAATATTAATAAAAATCCAAAATTTATAAAAGATTCTAAAAACTTGCAAACTAGTTTAATTTAACTTAAATAAACAGAAAATGAACTTGAATTGATGAAATTACCCCTAATGGGCCTTCAAATGGGCCAAATAGTAAAACAGACCCCTTAATAGGCTCAAATTGGCCCAATAAGAAAAATGTTCACAAAAATGGCGCAAAACTTCCAGTTAAGCTTATAATTCAATTTTAAACACAAAATTCCAAAGGCCCAAAAGCTGAAAATGAGCTTATCACAACTTATCGTTAATGGGCTTTTTGGCCCATTCAGCTATAAGCTGATGCCATAAGCTATAATTTCACACACGTCCTTCTCTTGACCTAAATAAGCCTTTTGTAAAAAGAATTTTTGAATAAGCCCAAGAAATAAGCCTGAAATAAGCAAAAGCTCTCTACACAAAACGACAAAATAGTCGTTTTCGAGTTCTAGACCAATTCAAGGGCTGATTCTTGTTGCAAAATGTTTCAAATCACTTAACTAAGGTTAATAATAAAAAATATTTCCAAAAAGCACAATGAATAAGCTAGAAAAGCAAATAAGCACTTATGTAAAAGTCAACTAAGTTGGTTTTCTGGTCAAACCTAAAAGTCAAAGTCTCAAATGCTCCAGAATAGTCAAATGGGTCAATAAAGGAAGATTGATTACAAAAACAAAGATGTTGCAGGTCTAAATAAGCTATTATAGCTTATTGATAAGCTGTTTGATAATTAACACTAGCAGTGGCTAGTTTTGGGTGTCCAATAGTGGGAAAAGTTTCCACTGTTTGACTTAATTGAATTTTTGTCTTTTGTGGACTTTTGTTGGAATCAAAAAACAAACAAGGCACCCTTATAATCAGTGGGTTATAAGGAGTCAATAACAAGCAACAAATCACAAAAACACTTAGCCAACTAATACAGTTAATACAAACAATCACCAAACATTGCCCAAATATGAAAAATAAGCAGTTTTGAACAAATAAGCAGTTTAAGCAAGAATAAGCCAACCAAATTGAACCAGATGCATGCACAAGCTATAATAAACACAAATAAGCATACATGAACTTGTTTCATACACTGAATCAAATATTAGATCTTGTTTTAACCCTATGAATGTTACTGGTGAATAATGAAGAACACAAAAATGACTTTGCCGATATACTTGACCACAAGCCCAATTTCAAACCCTCAAATCTTTCAAACAGGTTACATAAACTTTGTTTAAACACCTTTTAACCCTACACATGCATACACACTAATTGTTCCCATGATTTAAAGTCAAAATATGCAAAATCAAAGCAGTTATAGCACAATTCATATTTGATGTTTAAAAGCTCAAGTATTGCCGATAAAAGCACTCAACCAAGTCAATATCAGATACCAACACTTAACAACCTTAAATCCTAACTCAAAATCAGCTAAAAACCTTATAGCATTAGACCCAAACACCCCTTTCACTTTTTTAAACCAAGATTTAACAAAGCAAATGTGATTTCAGGTTACACCAAGCTCAATCAAGCATCAAAACAACCTAATCATGCAGTAAGAACAAGATTTAAGCCATAAAAATACCACATACAATATCAGAATCACAAAATCACTTATAACCACTTTTCAAATAGATTTTTGGAAAGAATGCTCAAACCTCATGAATGTACATCCACACTCACGAATTTTAGAGCTTATGTGCCTACCTTAACAAGGCACAAGCTTCCAATAAGCTGCTAAGAACAACAAGGTTAGAAATAAACAGATTATATGAAAAAGAAAATGAAAAATGAAACTGATTAATTCAAGCTTTCTACCCCACTCCTTGATTATCCCCAAGCCAAGATCTCACCTCACCTTATAATCTTCTTATCAGGGTGATGTGATCAACCTTTGCCCAAAAATTCCAAGGGTTTGAACAAAGAACTTAGAAAAATATCAAATTTTGAAACTTTTGCAATTTCTTGCACAATCTTTAAAAAAAGTTTTGAAACTTCACAATCACAAACTAGAACCAATAACAATAAGTAAATGAGAATGGCACTTGGAATTCGTCAAAGATATCAAACACTTTTTCATTACTTTGAACAAAGGATTTACAGATTCTTGACCAAAAGAAAAACCAAGAGCAAACTACAATGTTGTGAACTAAACCCTTTATATAGAGGGTGAACAATGACCTAATAAGCTTAAAACATAAAAACCCTAAGTAGTGGTCTTCCAAATTTGCCCCTTTGAAGTTTGAAAACCGTTGAACATGTGAAGGATTTTTGGACGTTTGTAGAGATGGAAAGGTGGTGGAATTTGATCAAGGGCCTCAAATGAGCTTATGTTGTAAGCTATATTGTGGATGGTTGATTCTCTGCATGAATTTGTCTTCTTCCCCAAAAACGTGTGCAGGGGACTATACATGTGACACTTGTGGTGAGGTGGCATGGAAAGTAAGAGTTGGGTTTTGGTTAAGATGACCCTAATCATAAATCTAGAGGTGATTAGGTTTAAATTTTAGGGATTAAAGAAAACCCAATTTGGATTAAGAACATGAAGAACAATGGTTTGTTGTGTTTTAGTGTTTAAATATGTGTTATGGCGTCAGATTAGTTATAACTAATTAATTAGTTATAAGTTGGTGAGTGGGATGGTGATGTGGAGTAATGGTGGTTTGTGATTGGTTGTAAGGAGTTAGTGGGATACGTGGAGAGGTGTGGTTGGTCTAGGTTACTTCCATGTCTTGGCAGAATATACCCCTTGTCTTTCTTTCTTCCTTCACTTGTGTTTAAAACTTGTAAATCCGAATTCCCTTTGTTAAGTAAGTTCGACTTTTTAGACTTTTGCCCCAAAAACTTTACAAAGGTTTTACCAAGGACTTGTTTTGCCATTTCATGATATTTGAAGGACCAGTCTTGTAATGTCATCATCTTCAAGGTCTTGACTTGTATTGTTGACTTTGTGGAGGACTAAGAGTGATAAGTCTTCATATTTGAGGTACCTTTCTTGCCAATTCTTCAAAGTTAAGGGTCCTTTTTGTAATTTTGACAAACTTTAAGGACCAAACTTGTAATTATGAATATACAAGGGTTTAAAGTGTCAATTCTTCAATATTGGAGGACCCTTCTTGTACAATCTTCAATTCTTCAAGGGTTTTTTCTTGGAAAATCAACTCTAGGGCCCGGTTCATTGTGCAGCTTCGTTTCCCGTGTTCGTTTTTGCTTGTTTCTTGTGATCTTTTGCCATTTTCTCAATATCCGTACGTAAAATACACATTACACAAACACACGCATATATTTGGCACTTTTTATGATATTTTATGCATTTTAAGCCCGTTTTTGATGATGAGACTATGTATAAAAGTAGTCTCATCAACTATCTCGAAGTGAGAAAGCTAATAGAAGTCATGTTGTTCTCCGTGAAAATAAAACAAACTTCTTTTGAGAGAAGCCTGAGTAGCTAGGTAAGAGTTGTGCATTACATCACTGGGTCCATGATGAGTTGTCTTCATGATGTGTTGACCCGGTTTCTGCCTAAGTTATATGGAGGGTTGTTCTTTTCACCCTTTATCCTTACATTTATTTTTCATTCTTCGACCCCTTCAATGCTTACCAAGACATCATTACTAGCACCTTGTTGTGACTGTTCTAGTGCTAGCATTAGTACTTAGTCGGTATTCATCTACGTTCACATTCTACTCCATCTTTCCTAAGGACTTCTAATAATCTATTGGATTGTCCCTGGGAAGATCCCTCCGGTTCTGGTTGGATCATAGGACTTAAACCTAACCACCCTTTTGACACCAATAACGTCGTGAATTAAAGATGTTGTGGGTATGAGATCGTAACCACAAAATGTAGGTCTACATTTTCTAAGGATTAAGCATGTTATGGTTTATCTATTAAGATGGATGGAGAATGGAAGAACTAGAGAGAGAAAGAAGAGAGAGAAAGGAGAGAATGAGAGAAATGGTTGATTAAGTGAAAGTGTGTGTAAACACAAATGACCAACCCCTCCTAACATGCTAGGAGGGGGTATATATAGCCCACCCTACATGTGGGCTATATGGATTACATATAGGATCACGAGCCCATTACTTGAATATATCTTTGGAGTGACCGATCCTTTCTAAATAGTTAAAAACGTATTTCCAACAATCTCCCCCAAAGGGAGGTCACTCCAAGTTACAATGTCCTAAATAGTCTATAGCTTGTGATCTATGCTAATAATGATGTGACCGAGACTTTCCTCGAAAAAACGTATTTCTAACAATCTCCCCCTAAAGGGGGTCACACCATTTTACAAAATCTTGAACCTAGCATACTATGCTTGAGTCTTCGATCTTGTTCTTGTGAATATGCTGATGAGATCTTTGACATTGGTCTTGAGCATGTATCCTTGCTTTGACCTCATCACTTGTGATATTTGCCTCTTCGTGACTTCATGTTCCACATACTTATACTTTTATAAATTCTTGAAAGCTTCAGAGTTTGATATAGCGAAAGACTTGACTTTTAGACTTTCTTGAATTTGTTGAAGTATTAAGTGCATATAGTGTAAGCATGTGGTGACGACTTCTTCTGGATTGTACACCGCAATGCCACCTTCTTGTTACGCTGCATAAGACAGTTAGCAACAAAACATATACACGGATGAAATAGCCTTGAACATTTCATTCTAATTCGGTAGCATTTTACCTCCGGTCGTTGAAGACCGTTGGATGATATTAACTATCGTACTTGTGGCAGGTAGTTTCAATTAAGAACCTCCTTGACAAGATTTCGCGGGTAAACCCGTTCTCTTTATACGATCGTCCAAAGCTGACTGCGAACATAAAGAGTGAATCATTTGGATAATAATATCCGCATGATTTGAAGCCGTCAATTCATGTTCCTGGAACAAGTGAAATTCAATTAAGAACCGCACCATCGTTGCTTTCCAGTTGTCACAAACTTGATTCGTATAGAATCTTGCAAGTTACCTACCAAGTGATGTTTGAGGTTAACACTAGAAGGATTTCCATTCGTCACTGTAAATACTTAATAGTATTACTCTGAATGTTCTGGCAAGATCACTAAGATATTGCGTAGAGGCCTGGAACATGTTTAAGTTCAATTAAGAGTTAAACAACTGTTGCTTTCCAGTTATCACAAGTTTGGTTCATAAAGAATCGCACAAGTCACCTACCATGAGCTTTTTGATATTCGCTCAAGAAGGATTTCCATCTTCATTGTAAATACTTCCGTATTACTCGGATGTTCAGGCATGATCATGAAGATTTTGCGTAGGACTCTTAAGATCTTTCTTACTTTTCACAGTGTGTGAATAAGCAAGGAATTATGAAAGTGTTTCCTAATGAGATATTTGATGATCTCAAATGGCTCTAGACTCGATCGTGCATTTTGGATTTTAGTGATCGGAGGCTGGAGAGGAGTGCCACCATTTCAATACCAATTTATTCAGAGTGAATAAATCAATAGATAATGCGTTGTCTCCGTGTGATTAAAACAAATATCTTTTGAGAGATATCTGAGTTAGCTGGGATGGGTTGTGCATTGCATCACTGGGTCCATGATGTCTTATCTTCAATATCAAGCATCATTAAAATGATCTGAATAGCATATGAATTGACCCGGTTTCTGCCTAAGTTGTAAGGAGGGCTTCTTTCTTTTCACCTTTTATCTTTACAATTCTTTTTCATTCTTCAACCCCTTCAATGCTTACCAATACGTCATAACTAGCACCTTGTTGTGATTGTTCCAGTGCTAACTTAAGTACTTGGTCGGCATTCAGCTACGTTCACAATCTTTCTCCATATTTCCTAAGGACTACTATTTCTAGCTATGGAATGTCCTTGGGAAGATTCCCCCGGTTCTAGAGGAATCATTGGACTTTAACCTATCCTACCATCCTTATGTCACCACAATCTTCACCGTCGTGAATAGAGATGTTTTGGGTAAGTGTATGTCACCATGAAATCCATTTTGAAGTGCAAATCCATTTTGCTCCCCTTTAACATATGCCCCGATATCCATAAACATTTCGCACATGTCGGGATGAGATATCACGTTAAGTCAAACCATTTGTGATTAATCATTTCCCATATTAAATCACATTTTCTCCCCCATATTAAAAATATTAACCCAATCAATGTTTTTAATATCAATTGATTTAATAGCATTTTAAGAAAATTTGGGAAGAAAAATGCAAATCCAATTATCTTCATGAATTACACAAGCTCCCCCTCAAATTAATGAGGGTGTACTTGAAACGTAAATTAAATACCTTTTAAACACAAGTGTAAGGTATTTATCACGTGAAAAGATCATATATGATAATGTATTCACAAGATTAGCAATATACGATGTTGGACCTGAATGATGGAGAACATCATATGATAGAATCACATGGTTCTTGTTCACGAATGTTGGTCGCCTCATCACGTCTGAAGTTATTTCTTGACTCCATGTGTACGATTGATATCGTTGTCTTGACACCAACATGTGAACTTGGCACTTTCGGCGTCAAAGATTCTGAATGCTGGACAATTGCTCCCCCTTAATTGTTGACCCGTGTTCTATTGAAAGAGCTGTAGTCGCCAGTTGAGTAGTCACATCGTCGAGTATGTAGATATCAATTGTAATTTGCTACGGTTGGTGGAGATGATAACTTCATAAAAAAACAAGATTTCTCTTGTTTTGACAAATAAATGCACTGACACGTACAGAAATTCGTGTTAGATTGTGTTATTACGTAAACACAATCCCTTACATGGTTATAAAGTAAACCATGCCCGAGAAAATTAATTCCCGTTGTTGAGTCAAAGCTTTCCGGTGAAATGCTTGACTTTAAAATGAAAAGCGGGTTACTATCTGAAATAATACCAAGCCATATTGAGCATGTTTTAAAACATTTGAACTTCTGCTCGAACTTTATTTACAACCCCGTGTCATTATTGAATGGCTTTTCTAGGTTCGTAAATATTATCGATTCTAGAAGACATGCTCTTTTTATCAAAACATTTTTGAACACACAATTTTGAAAGATTTAGAAAAAAACCTTTTGAGGAATTCTCGAAAAATTGTGTTCAAAGTTTTGAAAACCAATTACTTGAGCTTAAGATGTTGAATATCTTACAAAACGAGCTCAAGTCCGAGAAGTTGTAAACTTCCCGTTGTGAGGATAAGTTTATCATCAGCGATAAACTTTCCTTTTAACTGAAGAACGAGTCCTAAGTTGACATTTACTTAGAAGTCGTTTTCATGAGCTTGAAAACTTTTGAATATTTTAACGTAAAGCTCATGACCGAGAAAGGTGAATTTCTCGTTAGGATGAAAAGTTCTCTTATTTAAAAGATACACTTTCCTTGATGAGCTTAAAACCTGGAATGTTTTACTACAAGCTCATGACTGAGAAAAATTAATTTCCCGTTACGAGGATAAGTTATCATTAAAGATAAGCTTTCCTAAAATTAAAGTCCGAGTTACAGTCTCATATTTTAACTGTAAGTCATTGTGCATGAGCTTAAAAACTTCGAATGTTTTTAATATTAGCTCATGCCCGAGAAAAATTAATTTCTCGTTGTAAGGATAAGTTTATCATCGGTGATAAACTTTCCTTTCCTCGAAGTCCGGGGCATAATCTGTAATATAATTATACACCATTTACACGAGCTTAAAACTTTTGAATAGTTTTAATGTAAGCTCGTGTCCAAGAAAATTTAATTTCTTGTTAATGAGGATAAGTTTATCATCGGCGATAAACTTTCCTTTCTTAGAATCGCGGGTTACAATCTGACATGTGACTGCAAGCCGTTTTGCATGAGCTTAAAAACTTCGAATGTTTTTAACATAAGCTCATGCCCGAGAAAAATTAATTTCTCGTTGTGAGGATAAGTTTATCATTGGTGATAAACTTTCCTTTCTCTGAAGATCGGGTCATCGTCTGATATTTAACAATGAACCATTTTTACACGAGCTTAAAACCGTTGAATAGTTTTAAAGTAAGCTCGTGTCCGAGAAAATTTAATTTCTCATTTTTGAGGATAAGTTTATCATCGGCGATAAACTTTCCTTTATTTGAAAATCGGGTCATCATCTGATACTTAATGATGAACCATATACACGAGCTTAAAACTTTTGAATAGTTTTAAATTTAGCTCGTGTCCGAGAAAAATTAATTTCTCGTTTTGAGGGTAAGTTATCGTTGACAAGATAAACTTCCCTTTCTCTGAAGTCCGGGTCATCGTCTGTCATTCAACGAGGAGCCAAATACACGAGCTTAAAACCTTTGAATGGTTTTAAGATAAGCTCGTGTCCGAGAAAACTTAATTACTCGTTTTGAGGGTAAGTTATCGTTGCGTAGATAAACTTCCTTTTCTCTGAAGAACGGGTCACAGACTGTGATTTGTCTATAAGCCTTTTTGCATGAGCTTAAAAACTTTAAATTTTTTTAATGTTAGCTCATGCCCGAGAAAACTTAATTTCTCGTTGTGAGGATAAGTTTATCATTGACGAGATAAGCTTCCCTTTCTTTGAAGAACGGGTCACAGACTGTGATTTGTCTATAAGCCTTTGTGCATGAGCTTAAAAACTTTGAATGTTTTGAATATAAGCTCATGCCCAAGAAAAATTAATTTCTCGTTGTGAGGGTAAGTTATCGTTGCGTAGATACACTTCCCTGTCTCTGAAGTACGGGTCACCATTTGTCATTTAACGAGGAGCCATTTACACGAGCTTAAAACCGTTGAATAGTTTTAATATAAGCTCGTGTCCGAGAAAACTTAATTTCTCTTTTTGAGGGTAAGTTATCGTTGCGTAGATGAACTTACCTTTCTCTGAATACCGGGTCACAGACTGTGATTTGAATGTGAGTGATGAGACTGCTTTTATACATGGTCTCATCGTCCAAAACGGGCTTAAAATCAATCAAATATCATCAAATATGCCAAATATATGCTCGTGTTTGTTACTTGTGTATTTTTAGGTACGGATATTGAGGAATTGGCAAAAGATCACAAGAATCAATCAAAAACGAACACGGGAAACGAAGTCGCACAATGAACCGGGCCCAAGTTGGAATTTTGCAAAATAACCCTTGAAGAATTGAAGATTGGTAAATTTAGTCCCTCATCTTTGAAGAACTTGTCACAATTGACCCTCCAAATGTCAAATGTACAAGTATGGTCCCTAATGTTTGAAGATTGTACAAGACTAGTCCATCAAGAATCAAGAATATACATTAAATACCCTTGGAAAAGTTTTGGAATTGATTGTGCCATATTTGATAACTTTCCAAAAGTTGTCATTTGTAAAACAAGAGCTGATGGGGTTTATTTACAAAGTGAAGACAATAGAAAAGCTTGGGGGTCAAAACTGCCAAACATCCAAACCTCCCCACCCAACCAGACTATGCCACGTCACATAACCCACCCAACAACCCTTACACCCGACCCTATATCCATTACCCAAACCGGTTTAATTTATTAAATCCAGTCAAAGGTCAAACCACTTTCCCACCTAAACATCTTTTTAAAATCATTTTAAACCCAAAGTGGATTAAACAGCCATCTTAATCCCCTTAAACCCTAATCACTCCCCAGACCCAATCAACACCATATCAAAGGGTTTTTCCCTGATTTTGTCTAGATGGTTGATTAAACACTTTCCCACCAAAACCCACCTTCCACCTCATCACAAAACAAACTCACATGTCTTGTGGGACCCTCCCCTGCTACATCCTTTTCACCCAAAACCCAAAAACCCGACAAATTAAACGTATGGGATTGCTCTACTTGGCCCCCAAGGAGTGTTGGACGACTCAGATCAACAAAGCAAGCTGGCATCTTCACATGACACCAACAAGACTCACAAGATGCGATTTTTGACCAAAATTTCAGTCAAATTCCAAGGGCATGTTAGGAATTTCAAGAACTAGGGTTTAGTTATTCTAGAATAGTCTTTTCATTGTATAAATAGAGACGACATGTGTCTCTGTTCATTGTTCCAGATTTTCTTTCTCAAGTTTATGTAACCCGTTTTTATTAAATGCAAAGTTTGGTGTTTGTTTAAAATACAAGTGTAATTCCTTTTGATTTTTAAAAAGTTGGTACTAAGTGAGAAGAGAAAAGTCTGAGTTCCATTTGTTATTATACACACTTTGTGTGTTTGGATTTTCAAAAAAGTTTCAAAAAGGTTTGAAAGGATTTTACAAATTCAGGAATCAAAGGTTGTTATGAAGTGAAAGTGGATTAGCATCCTTTGGTTTGTGATTTGTAAGTTGTTTTTAAAACAAGTTTCAAATGTTTTTAGGTTTCAAGGTTTTGGAAGTTTTCAAAAAAAAATCAGAAGTTGTTGTCTTGTTCTTGTGTTTGAACTTGTTCTTAGCAGGATTGTTGGAGTGTGTTGCTGTTAAAGGTCCAGCTCAGGCCCCAGCCTGATTGGAGGTGGTTATTCAACCACTGAGGGACTTGGATGTAAGTCCCTCAAGGTAAAATCCCTTTTCCATTTTTAGTTCTTCTGAAAAATATATGCTATGCATGATTTTTTTTTGAAAAAGGTGCTAAGTGTTGTTAAAAGCTTTTGGATATTGCTTAATCTGGTGTAGTATGCATGTTAGGTTTGATTAGAACCCATTTGGTTTAGATTTGAAGTCATTTGCTTTGTAAAATTTGATTTCTGAAATATAAAGGGGTGTTTGGATAAGGGTTTAAGCAGGGGTTAAAATCATCAATCGTGCTTAAAACTTGTTTAGATGCACTTTATAGGGTTTGTGTTAGTTACATGCTAGTTTGTATTCATTTTGTTAGAGTTTTAAAGCAAGTTTGTTGGATAAAAAAGTGAAAGGATAGCTTAAAATCAGAAACTGCTAGAATTGCATGATTTTGTGAGAATTTGAGCCATCCAAGTGATTATTGTGTTAGATCTTAGGGTTAAGTAGGACTGAGTTTGTTTGCATGCTAGTTTGTGAGCTTGGATGCAAAATCTTAGCCTTTGAATCTCCTTTGTGTGCAAGTTGTAAGCCAAAAAAACCCCCAGACCTGCTTATTGAATATCAGCAACTTGACATGACCATTGTGTGCTTTTGTGTGAAATTTGTGTGTTAAGTGTTTGTATTTTCTACTTGATCTTGACTCCCTATACTCCAAAGAGTATAGGGGTGCCATTGTATCCAAGAAACAACACCATAATCATCACATCCAAGCTCCTCTTGGGTCTTATTTGCACAAGTATAAAAATTTCACTTGTTCATCAGAAACAAGCCCTTGTCTGGGCACATTTTGCTCTCAGTTTGATTCAATCTTGGTTAAAAGTGATTTGTGTTTGTGTTTTAGTGATTAACCAAGGTTTCTGATTAAGTTTTTTTTTTTTTTTTAAAAAGAAAGTTTTTGTAAAAACTTCACCCTGCCTGGACTCGAACACGCGACCCCTAGTTGGGGGAGTAAACGTGTTAACCAGTGATCTAGATGAGTTTTTACGTTAAGGTTTCATTTCATTACTTACTTAACCTCTTTTTGTTTTGTGCTTGTTTAAATAAGCCGTGACCTTTTGGCTTATTTGTGGCTTATTGGATAAGTGTTTTCAGCTTATTTGATTTTTCCTAGGACTAATGTGAGGTGAGTGATTTTTCTGGCACAAAACATTATTTTTCCCATTATTTAATTAATTATTAGGATTATTTTTAGATTAAATTTTAGAAAGTAATTTGAAAATAGTAAAAATCATTTTAAAAATCCAGAAAAATAGTTTTTAGGTTTTAATTAAGTTATTTGAGGTTTACATTCAAAAAAGTTTTCAAAAAGTCTTATTTTTAATTTTATTTAATTTTAGGGTTTTTAGACAACTTTAAAAAATTAATATAAAATTAATTAAAAGGTTTTAGGAGCTTTAATTTGCATTTTATTCTTAGTTAGAATATTTAGGATTTTTGAGAATTTTTTAGAATTTATTTAGGAACTTTTTATTTTTTTCAATATTTTAATATTATTTTATTAATAAAAATTCAAAGTTTTATTTTTAATTTTTTTCATTTTTCCTAGATTCTAGACATTAAATTAGGAACTTTTTCACTTTCCAATTAATTTTTAGGCTTTTCAATTAATTTTTAGAATTAATTTAAGATTTAATAGATTTTAATAGTTTTTAGGAGTTTAAAAATAGTTTAATTTGGTTTTAAAATTTTTAAAAATAGTTTTTAGCTTAATTAGGTCATTTTTGAGGTTTACAAACTATTAAATCTTGTTTAGGGCTTTTTAATATTTAAAAATGATTTTTAGGGCTTTAATTAGCATTAAAAAGTCATTATTAAATTAATTAAAAGGTTTTAGCAAGTTTGGATTTTTTGTAAACTCTTAGAATTTTATTGTGGATTTTTAGTAATTTTTGGGAATTTTTAGGTTAAAATTTTAGTTTTTGTCTTTTTTACGTTTCTACGTCTTAACTTTCTAGTAGTGTTTTTGCCTATTTTTCTATTTTTTCGTCTTCGTCATTTTCTCTTCTCTTTTCTTGTTAATAATCAAAAAAAATTAATCATTCATTACACAACGCACTAGCCTCCTCGAGAGAACGAACTTGTTTGGTCATTAGTGCTCGGTTTCCCTAAACCGACACTTAACGCTTACCACTATTTGTGTTGCTTTGTTTTTCCTAAAATAAAGTATATACAAAACCACTACATCAAATTTTGGCGCCGCTGCCGGGGAGGCGTGTTGTGTTTTGATTGAACAATTGTTGTTTTTCTATATTAGCCATAATAGTATTTGTATTAATAGCACTCTATTAATACGTATTATCGTTTTTCGGTTTTTGTGTGAATATTATTACTATATTGTATACGTAGAACAATAAATACACAATTACTCCAAATACGTGAGCAATCAAAACCTTGATTCGGGATTTCATCACTCGATCATTGTATTCGAATCTCAAACCAAAGAAAAAGGCAAAAATAGATAAATACTTTCGTGAAGCTTAATTTTGATAATACAAACTATAAGGTGGGTATAAGGCGGTTGTATTTCACGACCTAAAGGAAAAAGGCTCTTAAGTGTCGCGCCGCCTCGTTTCCTCCGCTTGCTTGTGCGTATTTGATTTTGAGAGTGAATCGAGGGTTTTGCCGCCCAAAGTATTATTACATATCATATATATTTTCTTGGTTTCTATTTGATTAAACCCTCTTGAACGATTTGGTGTTCCACCATCGTTCTAAAGTCATCGAAGGCGTTCACACCACGTGATCGTTTTCATTCCTTGAGGCCTTTTTAATCAAGAGATTTGATTGAGGAGGAGATTTGTGGACCTTATTGTCTACTTAATATATTCACCAATTTCTAAAAAAGTTAATACAATCAAAAACCACAAAAAATTGAAAAAACACAAAATACCAAAAAGAATCTTCTTTGCTCGTCTCCACGTTGTACGTGACGTTTATGCTCACTCGTAATCAAGCAAAACGTGCACGTAGACGAAAGAACAAAACTCCTACTAAAACTCATTCTAGTGAGGAGTCTCCAAGTGAGGAACCTATCGTAGAACAAGAAGCTATCATGGCTAATCGTACTATGATGGAGTTGCTTCAAGCACCCACCGAGGGTTTTGGAGAGGCCATTGTGATTCCCGCCATCCTTGCGGAGAACTTTGAAATCAAGACGGGTTTAATGTCTATGCTTCAAGCAAACAAGTTTCGCGGTCACGAAAAAGACAACCCACATTATCACATTAGGCAATTTAATCGTCTCACCGCGACAAGCAAGTTTAAGGATGTACCACACGATGCCATTAAGATGATGTTGTTTCCTTACTCGTTAGATGGACCCGCCAAGATATGGCTTGAGAAAGAACCGCCGAATTCGATTTTAACATGGGCCGATCTCGTGTCTAAATTTGTGAATCAATTTTTTCCACCATCTAAGACAACACATTTGAAAAACGAGATTTCACGTTTTACACAAAGACCAAATGAAAGTTTTTCAATGGCTTGGGAAAGGTTTAAAGAAATGTTACATGAATGTCCACACCATGATTTTTCCGAATTGCATCAAATTGACACTTTTTATAATGGGCTTAATGATCATGAACGAGATTACTTAAATGCCGCCGCGGGTGGTAATTTTTTGTGCAAAACGACCAATGAGGCTTTGAAAATCATAGAAAATAGGTCTAAGGTCTATAGCCCTCGTAACACACCGAGTGTTGCCAATTTGGGCTCGTCATCATCTCGTTCCATTAGTGCCTTGCAAGATGAAGCAAATGAGGAGAATCGGTTTTTCGATAGGTTTTCGACTCTTATGTCTCATTGGAAAGCTCAAGAAGCTTCAAATTCCGCTTCGGTTAAAGCGGTTGCTAAGATTTGTATTTCGTGTGGTGGAGCTCATGATTTTTCCGAGTGCATTACCGCGGATGGTAACACTTCGAATGCTTTTGTAGCCACGGGAACTTATAACCAAATCGGTCAAGGTTCCCGCCAAAATCAAGCTCCACAAAATCAAAATGCTAATAACTATCGAAACAACAATCAAGGTGGAAATTACCAAGGAAATCAAAGGAATTATAACAAGGGTAATTATCAAAGTGGTAATGGGCAAATTTCAAACCAAAACCAAAACCGTGATTTTCAAACTCCTACTCAAGGTTTTCAAAATGCTCACACTAAAAATTTGCAAGGAGAATTTTTAGATTATGCTAAGGCTAATGATGCTAAGTTTGATAACATGCAACGTGAGATGATTAGCTTAAGGTCCGAATTGAAAACCGAGCTTAAAAATGAACTTGCTAATGAACTTAAAACTCATGCAAACAAAATGGAAGGAAATGTCCAACGTCTTCAACAAAATCAACAAAAGATGGAATTAGGACAACATGAGATTAAGCAAGAGTTGTTAAAAGCGGATGCTAGGCAATCTAAGTTTGAAGACCGTATGGCTAAAATGTTTGAAGCTATCATGTGTAAGCCCTCTTCTTCGGGTGGTCTTCCTAGTGATACCATCGTAAACCCGAAAGGAGAATTGAAGGTTATTACTACTCGTAGTGGTAAAACTTTCAAAGAACCCATTTCTCGTCCAAGTACTTCTATGGAGAAGGAAAAAGAGAAAGAACCCGAGGTTGTGGTTGAAAAGGAGCAAATTCAAAGCCCACGAAGTACCGCTCGAACCACACCTACGGTTGAACCTTCACCTATCATGGAACCCGAGATTCCAAGGCCGAGGCCTATGCCTAATTTGCCCCAACCCACACCACCTTTACCCTACCCATCAAGACGAGACAAGGAAAAGGCACAAGAACGAAATAATTATCAATTTGAACTCTTTATGAAAATGTTTCGTGACTTGCATTTTAATATAAGTTTTGCCGACGCCTTAGTCATGATGCCTCGATTTGCCGCGAACTTCAAAAGTATGTTGAATAACAAAGAGAAATTGCAAAAATCGTCTAGTTGTTCTTCGGTTTTTCTAAGCCGCATACCTCAAAAAGTCGGTGATCCTGGAAAGTTTTTAATCCCATGTGCTATCCAAGACATGGAAGAATGCTACGCCTTGGCCGATCTTGGTGCTAGTATTAATTTGATGCCTCTTGAGATTTTTAAATCGCTCAATCTTCCCAATCTCACTCCTTCAAGAATGTCAATCGAAATGGCCGATCATTCTACGATTCTAGCTTGTGGAGTTGCCGAGGACGTCTTTGTGAAAGTTGGAAAGTTCTACTACCCTGTAGACTTTATTGTTGTTGATATTCCCATCGATCCTAAAGTTCCGTTAATTTTAGGTCGATCTTTTTTGGATACCTCGAGAGCACTTATCGATGTGCATGCTAGAAAAATCACTCTTCGTTTCAATGAGGAAGAACTCGTCATTAATGCAACCTAAAACTCCACTATTTCTCATGTTTATTCTATCACATCTTTGTACAATGTCAATCCCATCAAAAGAATTTCAAACAGAGTTTTAGGAGTTGTTGAGAAAAATGAAGTTCCGTCCCCTCCGCCGATGGAGGTTAAGAGTGTTAAGCCTATGATTCCAATCTCGGGTGATTCTTCGGATGATGAATACGTTGATCCCGATGGGGAGGTTTTCTTTGTTGACAAAAGATTTGAAAACTTGCCACCACCTAAACCAAAAAGATTTCAAAATGTGAGAATCTTTAGTGTGACTAACATTGTTTTAGATACACCAAATATTTTTGACAAAATCAAATCGGGTTTTCACAAGGAGAATATAAAAGATGAAAAAGGAAAAGATTTTGAATTTAATTTAAAAGATTTTTCTACAATTCTAACTCCGTCATCACCGCGTTTATTGAGTACTACAAGCTCGTCTTCTCCTTTTGACGATGCTTTGTATGGACGTAGTGTGGGGGAAGCCCCTTATGTTCCCTCCCCTTTCTTGATCGAGGACGAGATATTTGATCCTGGAATTGCTTATATAGGGAAATCTCGGTCTTCCACCGATGCAATAAATGGAAAATCTTTTCATTTGATTGGTGCGAGTCTACCTCGAGTAGCTCAATGTTTTGACTTACCCATTGTCCCACCCTTCTATTTCTTCTCTCCTATTTTCTTCTACCCCATTGGGGTTTGTGTTGAAGAAGCGTTGTTTCGTCTTTCATCCGAAAACGAGGACGCTATCTTTGACCCCGGTATACGTTTATCGGGTTTTTAAAGTACTCCACGTACTTTTGGGCCTTGTTTATCATGTAAGCCCCACCAAAAATTGACCATACCATGATTATCCCTAAATGATCACATTTATGGGGATTCGAGTCGAGCTTTTGACTCGGTTATCAAAAACAAGGTGCCTCGTGGGGGAGACCCATGCTTATCCATGTACATATTATTGCTTTCTAATGTAGTTTAATGTGAGGGGATTTGTGCCCTTCCAACCTTTTTTCCGTGGTTGTTTGTGCATTGTGGTTTTTAGATCATGATATTCACGATTGGAGCCTCTCGTGTTCGTTTCATGGGAGCACTCGATCGTTTGCTTTGGAGGCCTTTCCCAATATCCATATGATATATCCTTTTATGTTCTAACCTTAGGTTTTTAGCACACTTCATAAACGGCTATTACTTATTGGTTACACCCTTTCCATGCTAGATTAGGCATTCGACTACGTCTCTAGTATGGGGGTGTTTGCACCCCTAGACTCGAAACATTGAGGACAATGTTTAACTTTAGTATGGGGGGGGGGTGAATAGATACTTACCTTGCCAAACCTTCACGCTTTCCAAAGTTTATCATTTTGTTATCGTTTTTGTTGCAAAATAAGGCTAAAAATGGCCAAATTTTAAATTTTTCTCATATTTTATAAGTGTTTGATGACACGAATGTAGATTTTCCGATGGCGAGAATAAGAGTAATTTTTGACTCGACCGTGCGTGTTGAGCACTTAGCTTTGATTCCTTAACTACACATTAGGCTAAGTCTCTTAAATGAGGACGAGAAATGATAGAGTTAATTATAAGTTACTATGCTAAACATAGAGTACTCGTATTCTTTCAAAAACTCATGTGTTCTCGTTGTTTGCTTATTCTCCCTTCGCTTGTAAATATTTTTTGCTTAATAAATATTGACTTAGCGGTTTAGTTAGGATTGTTGGGTTTCTAGTCTTTTCTAGTAGCTTCCGTGTAATTAAATTGGGAAGACATTAAGGTATCGCCAGCGTCACGGTTTTGAAGTATTGGCACCCGAATAATCGAAAGCTTCACCTAATAATAAGATTTCAAGTGCTCACCTAAATCTAGCAAACAATTTGAAGCCCACAAGGCCGAAAAATCTATGCAAAATTGAAAGTGAATCAAGCCTTAATCTTCGAAGCTTTAAAGATCCAAAATTCGCTTTAGCGTGAGGATATACGTCTTTGGCTAATAAAACCACCGATGAGGCGGATAATAAAAGGCAAGGCAAGACCGAAGTCATAATAAAAGCTTCATGGCGAAGTTGAATAAAAGATGGAGGTAAACCAAAGATAATAAGGTCCTTCCGTTAGGGGGCGTATAAAAGTCTTGGTAATAAGTCTCATGTTCAAAACCGTTATAAAACCGTGTTTATCGATTCTTCTTGTCAACTTAATTTTTTAACATCGTTGTCTATTAGGAGGGGTTATTGATTTGATGGTCTTGGTTACACCGTTAGGACTCTATTTTTAGAACTAAATCTCTATTATCGCATAAGTTAATGATGTATCCTCCTAATCATTCAAGACATAATAAAATATTAGAGATACAACTTAGGAATAATGGGAGAATAAGTACGTGATTAGGGCATATGAGTAGTGTTAGCATTACTAACTTATAATGACAATGATCTCGTTGCACGCTTGCCATGGAATTAAGGTGAAAATTGAGGACGACGAAATTATTTCTAACGAAGCATTCACGTGTTCTTGTTCTATGAACCTAAACGTCCCATTTTGCGATGAAAATCATACATTATGTCTAAAACGCAAGTAGTAGTAATAGTAGTAATGTAGCTAGTTTATCATTTCAATAAAATGAATAAAATGAATTTTGGAGATGCTTTGATACTTTATTCTACCATTGCGTGAGGGCACGACAATGGTTTAGTATGGGGGAGTGATGAGACTGCTTTTATACATGGTCTCATCGTCCAAAACGGGCTTAAAATCAATCAAATATCATCAAATATGCCAAATATATGCTCGTGTTTGTTACTTGTGTATTTTTAGGTACGGATATTGAGGAATTGGCAAAAGATCACAAGAATCAATCAAAAATGAACACGGGAAACGAAGTCACACAATGAACCGGGCCCAAGTTGGAATTTTGCAAAATAACCCTTGAAGAATTGAAGATTGGAAAATTTAGTCCCTCATCTTTGAAGAACTTGTCACAATTGACCCTCCAAATGTCAAATGTACAAGTATGGTCCCTAATGTTTGAAGATTGTACAAGACTAGTCCATCAAGAATCAAGAATATACATTAAATACCCTTGGAAAAGTTTTAGAATTGATTGTGCCATATTTGACAACTTTCCAAAAGTTGTCATTTGTAAAACAAGAGCTGATGGGGTTTATTTACAAAGTGAAGACAATAGAAAAGCTTGGGGGTCAAAACTGCCAAACATCCAAACCTCCCCACCCAACCAGACTATGCCACGTCACATAACCCACCCAACAACCCTTACACCCGACCCTATATCCATTACCCAAACCGGTTTAATTTATTAAATCCAGTCAAAGGTCAAACCACTTTCCCACCTAAACATCTTTTTAAAATCATTTTAAACCCAAAGTGGATTAAACAGCCATCTTAATCCCCTTAAACCCTAATCACTCCCCAGACCCAATCAACACCATATCAAAGGGTTTTTCCCTGATTTTGTCCAGATGGTTGATTAAACACTTTCCCACCAAAACCCACCTTCCACCTCATCACAAAACAAACTCACATGTCTTGTGGGACCCTCCCCTGCTACATCCTTTTCACCCAAAACCCAAAAACCCGACAAATTAAACGTATGGGATTGCTCTACTTGGCCCCCAAGGAGTGTTGGACGACTCAGATCAACAAAGCAAGCTGGCATCTTCACATGACACCAACAAGACTCACAAGATGCGATTTTTGACC
The DNA here is from genome assembly GCA_025667525.1 of Glebionis coronaria. Taxonomy (NCBI): domain Eukaryota; kingdom Viridiplantae; phylum Streptophyta; class Magnoliopsida; order Asterales; family Asteraceae; genus Glebionis; species Glebionis coronaria. The sequence continues at coordinate 443,780,327 of CM046876.1, read as the reverse complement.
AAAATTTCAGTCAAATTCCAAGGGCATGTTAGGAATTTCAAGAACTAGGGTTTAGTTATTCTAGAATAGTCTTTTCATTGTATAAATAGAGACGACCTGTGTCTCTATTCATTGTTCCATATTTTCTTTCTCAAGTTTATGTAACCCGTTTTTATTAAATGCAAAGTTTGGTGTTTGTTTAAAATACAAGTGTAATTCCTTTTGATTTTTAAAAAGTTGGTACTAAGTGAGAAGAGAAAAGTCTGAGTTCCATTTGTTATTATACACACTTTGTGTGTTTGGATTTTCAAAAAAGTTTCAAAAAGGTTTGAAAGGATTTTACAAATTCAGGAATCAAAGGTTGTTATGAAGTGAAAGTGGATTAGCATCCTTTGGTTTGTGATTTGTAAGTTGTTTTTAAAACAAGTTTCAAAGGTTTTTAGGTTTCAAGGTTTTGGAAGTTTTCAAAAAAAATCAGAAGTTGTTGTCTTGTTCTTGTGTTTGAACTTGTTCTTAGCAGGATTGTTGGAGTGTGTTGCTGTTAAAGGTCCAGCTCAGGCCCCAGCCTGATTGGAGGTGGTTATTCAACCACTGAGGGACTTGGATGTAAGTCCCTCAAGGTAAAATCCCTTTTCCATTTTTAGTTTTTCTGAAAAATATATGCTATGCATGATTTTTTTTTGAAAAAGGTGCTAAGTGTTGTTAAAAGCTTTTGGATATTGCTTAATCTAGTGTAGTATGCATGTTAGGTTTGATTAGAACCCATTTGGTTTAGATTTGAAGTCATTTGCTTTGTAAAATTTGATTTCTGAAATATAAAGGGGTGTTTGGATAAGGGTTTAAGCAGGGGTTAAAATCATCAATTGTGCTTAAAACTTGTTTAGATGCACTTTATAGGGTTTGTGTTAGTTACATGCTAGTTTGTATTCATTTTGTTAGAGTTTTAAAGCAAGTTTGTTGGATAAAAAAGTGAAAGGATAGCTTAAAATCAGAAACTGCTAGAATTGCATGATTTTGTGAGAATTTGAGCCATCCAAGTGATTATTGTGTTAGATCTTAGGGTTAAGTAGGACTGAGTTTGTTTGCATGCTAGTTTGTGAGCTTGGATGCAAAATCTTAGCCTTTGAATCTCCTTTGTGTGCAAGTTGTAAGCCAAAAAAACCCCCAGACCTGCTTATTGAATATCAGCAACTTGACATGACCATTGTGTGCTTTTGTGTGAAATTTGTGTGTTAAGTGTTTGTATTTTCTACTTGATCTTGACTCCCTATACTCCAAAGAGTATAGGGGTGCCATTGTATCCAAGAAACAACACCATAATCATCACATCCAAGCTCCTCTTGGGTCTTATTTGCACAAGTATAAAAATTTCACTTGTTCATCAGAAACAATCTGGGCACATTTTGCTCTCAATTTGATTCAATCTTGGTTAAAAGTGATTTGTGTTTGTGTTTTAGTGATTAACCAAGGTTTCTGATTAAGTTTAAAAAAAAAGTTTTTGTAAAAACTTCACCCTGCCTGGACTCGAACACGCGACCCCTCGCTGGGGGAGTAAACGTGTTAACCAGTGATCTAGATGAGTTTTTACGTTAAGGTTTCATTTCATTACTTACTTAACCTCTTTTTGTTTTGTGCTTGTTTAAATAAGCCGTGAACTTTTGGCTTATTTGTGGCTTATTGAATAAGTGTTTTCAGCTTTTTTGATTTTTCCTAGGACTAATGTGAGGTGAGCGATTTTTCTGGCACAAAACATTATTTTTCCCATTATTTAATTAATTATTAGGATTATTTTTAGATTAAATTTTAGAAAGTAATTTAAAAAAAGTAAAAATCATTTTAAAAATCCAGAAAAATAGTTTTTAGGTTTTAATTAAGTTATTTGAGGTTTACATTCAAAAAAGTTTTCAAAAAGTCTTATTTTTAATTTTATTTAATTTTAGGGTTTTTAGACAACTTTAAAAAATTAATATAAAATTAATTAAAAGGTTTTAGGAGCTTTAATTTGCATTTTATTCTTAGTTAGAATATTTAGGATTTTTGAGAATTTTTTAGAATTTATTTAGGAACTTTTTATTTTTTTCAATATTTTAATATTATTTAATTAATAAAAATTCAAAGTTTTATTTTTAATTTTTTTTCATTTTTCCTAGATTCTAGACATTAAATCAGGAACTTTTTCACTTTCCAATTAATTTTTAGGCTTTTCAATTAATTTTTAGAATTAATTTAAGATTTAATAGATTTTAATAGTTTTTAGGAGTTTAAAAATAGTTTAATTTGGTTTTAAAATTTTTAAAAATAGTTTTTAGCTTAATTAGGTCATTTTTGAGGTTTACAAACTATTAAATCTTGTTTAGGGCTTTTTAATATTTAAAAGTGATTTTTAGGGCTTTAATTAGCATTAAAAAGTCATTATTAAATTAATTAAAAGGTTTTAGCAAGTTTGGATTTTTTGTAAACTCTTAGAATTTTATTGTGGATTTTTAGTAATTTTTGGGAATTTTTAGGTTAAAATTTTAATTTTTGTCTTTTTTACGTTTCTACGTCTTAACTTTCTAGTAGTGTTTTTGCCTATTTTTCTATTTTTTCGTCTTCGTCATTTTCTCTTCTCTTTTCTTGTTAATAATCAAAAAAAATTAATCATTCATTACACAACGCACTAGCCTCCTCGAGAGAACGAACTTGTTTGGTCATTAGTGCTCGGTTTCCCTAAACCGACACTTAACGCTTACCACTATTTGTGTTGCTTTGTTTTTCCTAAAATAAAGTATATACAAAACCACTACAATCAGTGAGCCATAAGTGTATGAGCTTAAAAAACTTCGAATGTTTTTGATAAAAGCTCATGCCCGAGAAAGATTAATTTCTCGTTGTAAGGATAAGTTTATCATCGGCGATGAGCTTTCCTTTCTTTGATGAACGAGTTACAGTCTGTGATGTGACTGTAAGTCCTTTTACACACGATGTTTAACTGTGAATCCCTTGAGACACTTGTTTCTTTGATATCAGCTTCTTTAGTAACCAAACTCTGAGAGTGTCCTTAGTTGAAGGATATGTAAAGATCGGACCGCTGTGTTCTTGTTGAACGTGGACTTTGGTACCTGCAATCTCATTAGGAGTTTGTATGCTTTTATGTGGGTTAGTGATATATATCTTAGAACCATGCGGGGATTCACAATTTTCTTTTCTTGTGCCAGAGGTGGCCTGAGGGGATGATTCACTTGTCTTAGTTAGCAAACGTTTCCTTTTATAGAAAACCTTAATTTCAGGCTTAAGTGATGTATCATCCTTTGCAATTTCCTCCCTATTAGTCTTAGTAGAATCAGAGACAATCCTAGTTAAAGGGCACTCGTTTCTTACAAGAGTGAAAGTTCTACCAGTGGGGCGCCACATTTTACCAATGGGTTTGATTTTAGCCACCCACTGGGATTTAAGTCTAGCACGGGAGTTCACCTCATTAAGTAATTTCTTGATACAAGAATCATGATTGGCTTTAAAGACACATTTCCTACATGTTTTACAAGTAGCATATTTAATGTCCGAGTAAGATCTTGAATTCCTAGATGATTGATTGATGCTCCTTTGATATGACATGCTACGGTTAGCAGTGTTGGGTAATCTAGAAGGCATCTGACTAGGTTTGAAATTCCTATCTCTTACTTGTGTCTTTTGAATAGCTTCCCTTTGACCAAAATCGTGATGAACGTCATTTGAACTAGTTCGAGACGTTTTCTTTGGACTATGTCTAGGGAGACTAGATGCAATCATGTGATTAGGTCTAGCAAAAGCTGTTTTAGTCACATTGGCCCTAGTTGGTAGAGTGACTGGTTTAGAAAGATGAACCAAATCAACTTGGGAGGAAAACCGTGGTCTCGAGGATTGAGGTCGCTCAGATCTAAATGCAGTAGGTTGTCTGACGAACTGATTTGTAGGCGGTTTCCCCAAGATTGATGGTTTTTCAAGCTTATTGTCCACACTAGTTCCTCTATTTTTCCTTAATTCATTTTTCAATGCAACTACAGCAAAAACCTTTTCTTGAACTTGAGGTTTTAAAATCTTATTCTCTTTGAGCAATCTATCTTGGGATGCCAACTTAGATTCAAGCAGTTGAATTTGTTTCAAAAAATTATCTTTTTCAGCTTTAGAATCTAAAACTTTTTGATCTAGTTTTCTTTCAAGAACAACGTTTGCCTTTTCAAGTTTTTCAAAATATGTTTCAAATTTGTCCGTTTTCTTGGAAAATTCTAATTTGGCATCCTCAAGATCTTTTGATTGTTGAGCTACAATCGTTTCGAGCTCTCTAATCTTGGAATCAGAAGCATCCAATGAAGCAGTTATAAGACAATTATCATGATGTTTAGCATTTTGAACACTTTCTCCCCCATTATAACTCACATAGGATGAATCAGAAGTGGTATTTCTATCACTCTTTTCCATCCCATGTTTGGCATAATTAGGTTCAGAAAGCTCAACATGTTGTATATTGTTGAAACTTAGCACCTGAACAGTTGGTGCTTGTGACTTGCTGCTCGTTTCATGTGTTCCTCCTGATTCCTTGCCATTGATTACCTTGACGACCAAATTGGCACCTATTCTTGCACGGGGCAGATGCAATCATCTTTTGACGACAACTTGAAGCATGTCTCTCTCTCATGTTCATGAGGTATTGCTGCATTCAATGACTTAGACGACTCCTTGATTCTTTGAATCTGACCCTTTTTCAACCGTATCTCGTTGTAATTAACTAACCTGACCTCAATACACTTTAACCTCATGAAGATTTTCCATTTCAAGTTGCAACCGTAACTCATCCAAATTATTGAAAATCTTCTCTTTAAAATTATCCACTTTGCCAAAGAATATTTGAACCGTGGCTGGAAGTTCAGGCATGTTGTGCGGATAAAGAAGTGCAAGATGTGTCTTGAGCTCGTGAAATATTTCCAATGTTTTTTGACGCAATTTGATCTCTTTGAGTTTCATGTGTTGTAGTTCTTCCTCTTGAACTGTCAAATTCGACGATTCCATTTCGTTTGATAATAATCAGGATTGAAGATCGATCTAGTTATAAAGTGAAGTAATTTTGTTGTTGTCGAATCGATCCCTTGATTAGTGTACTCGAGAAACCAAATGTGAGAACTCGCATTTTCCCGGTATTATTTTATTATTTTATTAATGCTTCTTGAATTTTCCAACATGTTACATTTTCTTGTATTCTTCATACGTAAATCTTAATATTTTGAGAATTTTTATTAAATTATATTTTAATTATTTTCTATACATTTAAAATAATTTATTTGGATTTATGGAAATTTTATTTTATTTTACCATAATATTTATTTAGATCACGGATATTGATTTAAATCCCTCGCTAAGTTTTATATACTAAGTTATTCGTTTTATCGATCGAGAAGTCAACGAACGCCGCATTTTAGCCATAAAGTATCTTCATTCCCATAATTGTTATTTTCGACTTAATTTCGTATTTTATCGAAAACGAGTCCATAACGAGTCTTCTAAAATTTAGATGCGTGAGTTTATTTTTTGGGACCAATGTTTGAAAAATACATTCGTTTTAGTAAATAAATCGAGCCGAACCTCATTTTCTCTCTTCCATTGGTCGAACCCAAACACCCTTTTATCCTTTTAAATAGTTACTACAAAACCTGTTGCCAAACATCTCTTTATCTTTCACCTAGCTACTACAAAATCTGTTGCCAAACACCCTTTAACTAATTATCACTACTTAATTCCTAACTAAGAAACATATAAGCACAACAGTAACAAAAATTTTGTCTCTCATCTCTTCTTCTCTGTGCCGACTCAAAACACACCACTCCATCACCATTTTCTTCAAACCTTGCCCTAAAAACACAATTAAAACAAGTAGAATCAACCTTTTATTATCCTTAATCACAAACCCACAACCAATTTCATTTCATACCTTTGATTTAAGAAAATTAAATTTTCTCAAATTTCATCAATGGAGGTCAAAATCCGGGTTTAAGCAATTGGAGGTGAAATGAGTATATAACAAAGCTTAAAAAAACGAGTTTGAGTTATCAAAATCAAGTTTTGATCAGGTCTTGGTCCTTGGTGTGTTGCGTCCAAATACATAAGCCTACAAGGATTTATATTTCATTTTCTTGGTTTTTTTAAAACACTTATAAGCATCTTTTATTCATCTCTAGTTGTTTCTTTTATGATTTTTAAATAAATGCATAATAATTAACTAGTTCAAGAATCCTTAGATGTTAATATTTTGAGATTTGATTAGGTTTAGGGCTAGATATGAATGGAGATAGGTTAGATAGTCGAGGTTGTGTTGATTGAATATGGCGAAAATAATGTTTGGAATGGTTTTGAAGTAGCCATTTTAGGACATCAGGCTTGTTGTAGATTTCGGCAAATTTAAAGTTTTACAAACTGAGATTTTAGTGTCTTGGCTGCAAGGTGATGTCCTAAGGATCGTTTTGATATACAATTCGGGTTATAACTCTTAAAAACGAAAAAGTTATGGCCTATTTATGATTTGGTTTTTCATGTGGAAAATTCTGCACTTTTAGAGTACTTGCTGTCCAGATTTTTGGATTTACGTTTCGGTCAAATTAAAATGTTGTAAACTGAGATTTTAAGGTTTGTAGTCGCGAGGTTTATCCTTGTGATCGTTTTGATATAAAATTCGCTTTCTAACTCCTAAAATTGAACTAGTTATGGTCGATTTATAATTTGGTTTTTCATAAAGTAAATTTCTGCACATGACGTTTTCGTGCAGAAGATTGGGTCATTTTGCGAGTATTATAACTTGGTCATAATAAAACATTTTATTAAGTTGCAGGACATCTAGACTAAATACTTCGAGTTTACTTTCAAACGCAAATGATTGTGAGTTCTAAAAGTAATTATAAGTTAGTCAAAATGATTTTACAAGTTGAGTTGTCAAACTGTCCGAAATTTCAATTGTAGTAAAATAGAAAGCTGGGTGGTCTAAACTTAATATTTTTCAGCGAAATTCGAATCGTAGCTTATTCATAATGTGTGTGAATTTCCTGATTTTTTTCGTGAATTTTGGAGTTGTCTAAGTGGGGCAAAACAGTAGGGACATTTGGTATGTTCCTGCAGGTGCAATTTCGGGTACCTTTTATCAAATAAAAATTATAAAAATGGGTTTACTTGTCTTAAGCTTTCGAGAAAATTTTGGGGAGTAAACCATTTATGGTGGGACCTGGATTTCGAATTTGGTGAATTTTAGAGGTCGTTTGGTATTTTATTTAGGAAGCCGCGTGAGAGCTCATGAAGTGGTAAATTTTCATAAATTGGTACAATAAGTTAAAACTTAAAACTTTTAAGTTGGATTCTTCAAGTATGCACATATATTACTTATCACAAGTACGTTTTGTGTCGATTTCTAGTAATATAAATATTTTTCGGGTTCGAGTACATTTATAAAGTACCCGTTACCATTATAGGTCGCGGCTTGCGGTAAAGCGTTCGTTGTTGTGATCCTTTCGTTTCAAGACTTCTCAACCGATTGATACTACTACCCTTAATAAGGTGAGTTCATAGCCCCTTTTACTACTTGTACATTGTTTCTAAACGCGGGGTGAGATTTTACATGGTGGAACACATCCATTTAAAAGTTGTATGCTATCCAGAACTTGTATGTATTCAGACTTGTATGCTTTCCAACAGTTTTCATTGATATTATTGCTTATAGTTAATAGCCTTAAGTTTCCTCTCTTGATCATGAACCGTTAATTGTCCCGTATGCTTTGCGCTAAGCGCGAATGTTGTGGGTGGATCCATCGGGATTGACAATCCCCGTCCCGATTACCTTGACGCACTTACATTTGTTTATACTTGAGTATTTAGGCTGAATACTCCCTACAGGAACTTACTTGAGTTAAGCTTCGGTTCATGAACTAAACAGCAATAATATATGTTTCGGACTATGGTTAATGATCATAACCATTTTCTCTATTTACTTGTTTTATAAATGAATGCTTGTGTTCCACACCTTTACTGCTAAACCTATGAATATCACTCAACTTTATGTTGACGATTTCACATGTTTAATCTCAGGCATTATTTCTTAGCTTTGCTTGGATGGGAGCCCGCAGGATATTATTGCAGCTTGGAGATTTCTGTGTATATTCAAACTTTGGTTTTATCTAAAAATTGTTAGAAGTTTATCATGTATTCTTGGTAACTATAAGTTACAAAACCATAATTAATTTATAGATTTCCGCTTATAAAAATCTGGGACCTTTGTTTAAAAACTCTGATTCTTTTTTATGTAATGTATAAATTTTTATTACGTCAACTTTATGTCAACAATATTTCATTGTTTCTTGTGCCATGACGTGGCGCCCCCTTGCTGCCTAGTTGTTCCATACCTGATTTTGGGGGTCTCACACCAAAATAAATTGGCACGTCTTTATGACACGTCACAAATCGTATCAAAATCAAACTCGGCTCATTAAGCGAAATACACAAACTCAGTCCAAACATAGTATTAGTTGGGCCCAACGAATTATAAAATCCCAACTGATTCACCAATACCAATTTCAAACTCGAAATAAATCAAAGTGACTACACACATGGTGTATTAAAACATTCCATTATTTTGTGAATTGTGTGACTACACTTAACTTAACGTAAAACACACATAAAAGACGTGCAGGAACCAAACCCTATTTTTACCCTAATTAAAATAAACATTCTATTTTAATACACCAAACTCCTAATTAGTAGGAGTTATTTAGGGTAAGACGTGTCCCAAAAGTCAAACTATCTAAGCCACAAACTATCACTCTTGATAAACGTGGCAGTCTAAGTAATATCTAGTTATGACACATCTAGTCAAACTATCACTCTTGATAAACTATCACTCAATCCCAACTTTTTTCACATAGAAACCTCCGTCCCAACTATTTTCATTTAAATCCCAGCCACCATCATATCAAAACAATCAGTCCATCTCCTAAAAATCCTCAACAGACGAAAATAATAACCTCAAATCTCCTCAATCAAACTCAACCAGTTGAGATCAAACAGATCGAATCTCAAATAAAAGACCCTTCCAACCATATATCTTGAATCGATACAAACCTAACCTTTACTGACACACATCAAAGTATAAACCCATCAATCAATCTTACTGATTTAATTCAAGTGAATATACGATTCGATGAACGCTTCAAAGATCTTTTCTTAATAGGTCTCGGGTAGGTGATCTTTTATTTATGTTTTATGTATGCAAAATCGAAGCAAAGAGAAAACTATAACAGATTTGTTAATAGTTTATCTTTAATTTTTGAACATCAAATTTGATGGAAAAGCTGTCACAAAGGTCTATGATGATGCTTCGTGATTTGATTAAGATCTTTATTGATCTATGTCTTGCATGTGTAAACACGAGAAAAAGCAACTGAGACCTTCGATTTTGTGGAGGGTGTTGTGAGTCAGTCTGTGTTGGTCTTGAGTTGGTTTTTGAGTCAGTCGGTTTTTGATAGTTTTAGTGATGTGTTCGAGGGTTGAGTATGTTGATGTTGTGAAAGGTTGTCAAAGGTTGTGTGGTCTCTGTTATGTGTGGGTTTGAATATCATACATCGCAATAAGGACAAAATATCAATCCATCGCAATGTTTTAAGCACTCATCATCGCAATATCTATACTTGCTTCATCGCAATATTCAAAAACTCACCATTGCAATATTCAAAAACTCACCATCGCAATATGCATAATTTCATCGCAATATTCAAACCACTTCCATCGGAATGTAGCGAAAAAAAATTTGGCAGATTTTCGTCTCAATGAACCTTAATCCCGTCGCAATCACGATCGCAAAGTGCAATCGCAACCCACGTCGGAATAAGGGTGTCAGAATAATTTAATCGCAAAGTAAAACCCTTGGTTATTGCGATCAGAATGTACAGTTATCGGAATAGTGCAACAATCTATCAGAATATGACAAAAAAGAAAGCATCAGAATACACATCTGAATAAGAATCTGAATGTAAAACCTTTTCCGATTAAAAAATGGATACAAGGACAAAAAAAAATTAGAATATAATAGACAAAAGTAATAGACGAGACACTCCAACAAAAGTAATAGATTCGTAGGCCGAGCCTTATCAAAACACTTGTAACAGACAAAAACTAAACTTAAGTAATGGACTTGTCAAGATAAGGGGTTGTTGCTCTTTGATAAAAACTTGTAATAGACAAAAGTAATAGACGAGACACCAAATTTTGATAAGACACCAAATTTTAATAAGAGACAAAAATTTAGAAAAAATTTTGATAAGAGATAAAAGTAAAAGAATTTTTTTAGTAGAAAGATTTGATAAAAAATTTTATCAAAGATTTTATAAAAGTAAATTGTAACAACTTAAGCTTAAAAGAAAAAAAATAGACGAGAGAAAAAATTGTGAAAGAAGGAAATTTTACCACCAAATCAATAGATAAAGACACGCTAATCCGAAGAATCAACCAAAGCTCTTGATACCAATTGTAGGTCTACGTTTTCTAAGGATTAAGCATGTTATGGTTTATCTATTGAGATGGATGGAGAATGGAAGAACTAGAGAGGGAAAGAAGAGAGAGAGAAAGGAGAGAATGAGAGAAATGGTTGATTAAGTAAAAGTGTGTGTAAACACAAATGACCAACCCCTCCTAACATGCTAGGAGGGGGTATATATAGCCCACCCCGCATGTGGGCTGTATGGGCTATATGGATTACATATAGGATCACGAGCCCATTACTTGAATATATCTTTGTGACCGATCCTTTGTAAATACGTAAAAACGTATTTCCAACACAACACCATAAACTTTCAAGTGGTTTCAAGAAATCCTCCCCTTCACATGTGCATTGAAATGCAAAATTAATTATGAAAACATTTTGCACATGTGGGTAAGAGTTAAAGTGCTTTAGTCTTTAGATCATATTTTAATCACATTTTCTCCCCTATCTCTAATATATAAAATATTTTGATATTAGAGATACTAAATTTGATTAAAGTGTATTCTGAAAAATAGTCTTGAAAATCTACGGGAGAAAGATGTGTCAAACTTAGCATGAATTTTGAAAGCTCTCCCTCAAAAATTGATCCAATTAAATTGGCATTGTGAGGATGTGATCCACATTTTACTTTTTAAGGATGGGAGTTGTTGAACACACAATTTTTGAAAGGTTTTGAATAATCATTGAAAAACTCTTGAAAAAATTGTGTTCAACGCTTTTCGAAAAACTCTATTTCTTTTTTACGAAGAGGTTTTTCTAAAGCATAAACTTGAGTTCATAGACTTTGAATGTCTTGACATATCCACTCAAGTGTAAGAAGATTTCTCTTCTTTTGCTGAGGGTAAGCGCACTAAATCGTACACTCCCCCGTGAATATAGATCCGGGTTGCAACCTGAAAGTGATTACAAGCCATTGTGTTGAGCTCAAAACGTTGAATGTTTTGTGACAAGCTCAATCCAAGATAGATTGCTCTACCGGTTGTTTGGAAATATTCTCACAAATAGACAATTTCCTTTATTAAATAGAAATGACATGTTTTGAAAAAATATTTACAACTTTCATTCGAGCTTTATGTACACACCTGTGTCATTATTGAGCGACATTTCTAGGCACGTTCATATTATCGATATTGAAAGACATGTCGAGAAGAATATTTTTGGTATTTTGAAATTTTTTCCATTTTTCCATTTTGTTTTTCTATGGATATTTACATTTTATTATATTTTTGTATATTCTCAAGTTTTTCGAAAATAATCCAAAATAGACTTTTGTACAACAGAAGAAGGTGGTATCGAATGTACAGAATTGTAACCCTTGAAGGAAGAAGTGGGTTCAGAATATGCTGAGGTACCTGCAATGACAGAAGAAGATTTTTCACAAATACTAGTGTTAGGAGTAACAAATTCCTTGTCTACGGCGAAAACATTCGCATTTAGCGCAAGTTTCATCACTCTTCTCTATTGGAATCCACTTAAGACCAACTTCCGTGAAGATCCGACCTGTTGGTTTCCACTGAAGACAAGATTTAGGAGTAGTTTTCTCTTGCACAGCGGAAGACTTCTTTGGAGAGTGTAGGATGTTTACACACGAACCAAATACGTAAAGTCTTGAACTTTATGTATCAAAATGAAGAGATGACGAACAAGATAATAGAACAAGTATAAAGATGATGAAGAACTAATAAAGATGATGAAATAGATGAAGATTAAGCAAGGATTAAACTAAAAAAGAAAGATTAGATTAAGGAAGAAAAAAAAGAAAACAAAGATGGTGTTTTTCCTAGTGAGAGAAACAAACACCTTTCCCTCTCTAAAACTAATCAAATGGAAAGCACACACACAAATGAGGATTAGGAAGCCTTTTATACTAACTAACAAATGCTTAGGAGGCCTTCCTCATTTGTGTGTTCGGGAATAAATCCCGTTACATAAAACAATAATAACTAAAAACTCTCGACATCATTAAATAACATTTTTCACGAGCTTCGCAACGATATATTATATGACCATCACTTTAGTTACTTCTAGCAATCTCCCCCTAAGGGGTGGTCATGTAATATGTGACTTCACTTCTTGGTTGTTGCAGACTTTGAAGCTCGATGTCTTGAGAGTTTCTTCATAGTTCCTTTCATGTCTTGTGATCTTGGATCTTTGATCTTTGCCTTGACTTGATCTTGTAACTTGGCCAGCTTGTGTTCTTGTGTCTTTCTCCACATACTCATGTTTTGTGTTGACTTGAAAGCTTGTTAACAATCTCCCTGGATCATCAGAGAAGCGGAAGTCTTTGTCTTTAGAGGTTCTTGAGATTTCTTCATTTATATGAGCATGTGGTCTTGAATTAGGGCTTCTTGAAGTTACGCCACCGTTTGCATTCCTCCGGTTTCCCGTTATACAGTAAGAATACTGTACCTGTGATTAGGTAAGTTCAAAGAACTTCCTTGACAGGGTTTCTGGCTGTGGTAGCCGTTCTCAATACTTGAATTTATCGAAAGATAATTCATAGTAACGAGTGAATCATACAGTTCCATTCTACTGATTAAGTCGTCAATTCAATTTCCTAAATCATACAGTTCCATTCTGCTGATTAAGTCGTCAATTCAATTTCCTGGAACAAGTTTGAATCAGTTAAGAATCAAACCATCGTTGCTTTCCAGTTGACACAAGTTTGATTCATATAGAATCACACAAGTTACCTACCGCAGTGCTGTTTGATGATGACACTGGAAGGATTTCCATTTGTCACTGTAAATACTGAAAAGTATTACTCTGAATGTTCTGGCAAGATCATAAAGATATTGCGTCGAGACCTGGAACGAGTTTGAATCAATTAAGAATCAAACCACTGTTGCTTTCCAGTTAACATATGTTCAATTCAAGTGAATCTTACATATGACCTACCGCAATGCTGTTTGATGTTAACACTGGAAGGATTTCCATTCATCACTGTGAATACTAATGAGTATCACTCTGAATGTTCTGGCAATATCATAGGGATAGAGCGTAGGACTCTGTAAATTATCGCATGTGTTCTAGTGATGAACAACAATTGATATAAGGAATAATTGTCCTAATGAGATTTTTTATGAATCTCGTTGGCTCTAGACTCTATAAGTGCATGTTTATTTGGTGATCGGAGGCTGGAGCAGACTTCCACCTATTCAATATATACTATCTCGGAGTGAGGAAGTCGGTAGAAATGAGTTGAACTCCATGACAATAAAACAAACTTCTTTTGAGAGAAGCTTGAGTATGCTGGGATGGCTTGTGCATTGCATCACTGGGTCCATGATGCTTTGTCTTCAATACCAAAAATCATCAACGTGATTCTGATATTAGATGTATTGACCCGGTTTCTGCCTAATTTGTATGAAGGGCTTCTTTCTTTACACCCTTTATCCTTACATTTCTTTTTCATTCTTCAACCCCTTCAATGCTTACCAAGACGTCATAACTAGCACCTTGTTGTGATTGTTCCAGTGCTAGCTTAAGTCATTAGTCGGCATTATTCCCATACACTCAACTACTTCCATATTTCCTAAGGACTTCTATTTTCTAATGGATTGTCCCTGGGAAGATCCCTCTGGTTCTGGTTGGATCATAGGACGAATACCTAACCACCTTTTGACACCAATACCATCGTGAATTTATGTGTTGAAGGGTATAGATATCGTAACCAGAAAAATCAATTGAAAATGCAATCAAGGTGTTGATGAAATCAATGTTTACACCTTGCAAGTTTTCTATATCACCAAAAACGCTCCCCCTACATATGTGCATCATAAAAAGAGAAATTTTTGCACATATTAGGAAGAGAAAGCACTTATATCAAAGATCTTTTTCAAGATAACACATTTTAATCACTATTCTCCCCCTCAAAAATTGCATGAAATGAAATTTTTATGAAACTAGTGATGAAACATGGAGAGAATAATGTGTCATGAAATTGTGGAACAATTGTTTATGAAATCATTATACTCCCCCTCGAAAAGAGATTCTATTTAAATAGGGAAGTATATGAGCACATTGTTTTGAAATACTTTGAAAAATTGTGCTCAAAAGTTGGAGAAAAATTGTGTTCATGAGCTTAAAACTTTGAATGTTTTGATATAAGCTCATGACCAAGAAAAACGAATTTCTCGTTGTTGAGGATAAGTCAAAGACTTTCCTTTATTTAGGGACCGGGTTATAGTCTGACATGTGACTATAAGCCATTATGAGAAGAAAGTAGAAAAGACATGTTTTGAAAACATTTGAACTCTCATTCGAACTTTATGTACGTACCCGTGTCGTTAATGAACAACATTTCTAAGTACGTCCATATTATCGATGCTGAGAGACATGTCGGAGAAGAATATTTTTGGTATTTTTGAAAGATTTTCTCATTTTTTTATTTTGTTTTTATAGGTTTTATATTTTTGTATTTTGATTTTCTGATAAATATATACAAGATTACTGTGAATGTGCAAGACGTTCAAGTTCATCAGGTGTGAAACTACGTATACCAAGTCGACGAACCAAGAATTCAAATATGTCTTGAGAAAGAGCTTTGGTGAAGATGTCGGTTAGTTGGTAGTCCGTCTTGACAAAGAACAGTTCGATCGTTCCTTTTTCCACATGCTACTTTATGAAATAGAATCGGACAGCTATGTGCTTGGTCTTGGAGTGTTGGACCGGGTTGCAGGATATGGCTATGGCTGATTGTGAATCACAATAAATAGGAACTTTGTTAAAGTAAAAGCCATAATCCGTGAGTTGTGTTCTAATCCAAAGGACTTGAGCACTACACACGGATAGAGACACATATTCTGCTTCCGCGGTTGACAACGACGTACAGTCTTGTTTCCTTGATGACCAGCTCACTAGCTTCTCGCCTAAGAATTGTGCCCCACCAGAAGTGCTCTTGAATGTATCATGACACCCTGCATGGTCGGCATCTGAAAAACCATTAAGATTAAAACCAGAATCCTTCGAATACCAGAGACCCATGTTAATGGTTCCCCGGAGATAACGAAAGATCCTTTTAACCTCCTTGAGGTTCTTCTAGGTTGGCTTAGCCTGGTACCGAGCACATAAACAAGTAGCATGCACAATGTCCGGTCTGCTTGAGGTTAAGTACATAAGGGACCCGATCATACTTTGGTATTTTGTAGCATCTACAAATGTCCCTTTCTTATCCAAATCAAGCTTGTGTTTAGTGTCCGTTGAAGTACCAATAGGATCACAGTTATCCATACCAAATTTCGTTACAATCTCAAGCACATACTTAGACTGATTTATGAAAATACCACGGGGGGATTGGTGAACTTGGAGACCAAGAAAAAACGTCATTTCCCCCATCATGGACATTTCGAATCGACTTTTCATAAGGTCGGCAAATAATATAGAATATTTTGGGTTAGTAGAACCAAATATAATATCATCTACATAGACCTGAGCCACCAAGATGTCGTTGTCGTAGTGCTTGATAAACAACGTTGGATCAATAGTTCCTTTGCTGAAGTGATTTTGGAGAAGAAATGATGATCATTCGTCGTACCATGCCCTCGGTGCTTGTTTCAAACCATAAATTGCCTTTTTCAACTTGTAGACATGGCTTGGATGTTCGGTGTTGATGAAACCTTCAGGTTGAGATACATACACATCTTCTTTTAACGGCCCATGCAAGAAAGCCGTCTTCACGTCCATTTGGTACACTGTGAATGATTTGTGTGCGGCGTATGCCAAGAAAATCCTAATAGCTTCCATCCGAGCAACCGGGGCAAAGGATTCTGCGAAGTAAATTCCCTCCTTCTGTTTATAACCTCTCACAACTAACCTAGTCTTGTTCCTAATGACCGTTTGCTCCTCATCCATCTTGTTTTTAAATAACCATTTCAGAGTAAGGAGGTCGATATTGTCCGGTCGAGGTACTAACTCCCATACATCAAGCTGGATGAACTTATTGAGTTCTTCTTGCATAGACTCAATCCATGATGCATCGGTCATTGCTTCTTTCATACTTGCTGGTTCCATTATGCTGACTGATAGTGCATAGATACACATATCACCGTCGGTACGCAGCTGGTTTCGTGTTGAGACTGGTCGTGTGAGATCGCCAATCACTTGAACCAAAGTATGATTCTTAGTCCATTTGTGTTCATGTGGAAGTGTATGAGAAACTTGATGTGAGCTCGACGGATCCACATATGGTGTTGAAAGCTGAGTAGAACTTGTGGAAGCCGCAAATGGATTAACAAACTCGTGTTCGTTGAGCATCGCATTGTTTGCATTTTCAGCAACAATTTCATTCTGAAGATGAACGTGAGTAGGAATTTTCTGAGAATGTTGTTGAGTTGCGTCAGCAGTCGGAGACGTGGTTGGAATGTTTGGAGTCAATATGGTTGAGGTTGACGTAGATGGTGCAAAAACGGATGTCGTTGGTGTAGGTGCAGCTGGTGGTTCTGGAACTACCGCAGCAGGTGCAGCCGTGGCATTTTGAGGAACACCAAATGAAGAAGGACCCTCCATATATTCATCATAAATTGGCCCAAATAAAACTTCCAAGACACGTTCCGAAGGTTGTAACGATGAGATTGCTGACGGTGCAAATTGAAGCGCGAGTCCTGAACTTACATGTCCAGAAGTCTGACCTTGAAGCTCGGGGTGTGAACTGCTGAGATGCCATACCCGAGAGTTCATCAAAGGTAACGTTCATAGTCTCCATTACCTTTCTTGTCCTTCGATTATAAACCCTGTAAGCACAAGCAGTTGAAGAATAACCAATGAAAAAGCCAATATCACCTTTAGGTTCAAGTTTACCGATATCTTTACGATCATTCTTGGGATAACATAATGCGCCGAAGACATGTAAGAATGAGATATCTGGTTTTCTTCCATTAATGATCTCATAAGGTGTTTTGTTGAAACAGGTGTAAATTATGGAGCGGTTTTGAGTATAACATGCAGTTGCTATAGCGTCAGCCCAAAGAAATAACGGTGCACTGGAGGAAAGAAGCATTGTTCGAGCAGCTTCAACTAACGTACGATTCCTCCGTTCCACAACTCCATTTTGCTCTGGAGTTCTTACAGCCGAAGTTTGATGAGAAATCCCAACTTCGTCAAAATAAGCTTTTAATTTCTGATTGGTGAATTTTGTGCCGTTATCCGTTCTCACAATAATGACAGGGGCTTGCAGTAGTACTGATGTTTTCTTCAGGAAATTAATAATTACATCAGGGGCTTCATCTTTCAAAGCAAGAAAATGAACCCATGTGTAACGAGAATAGTCATCCACAATGACAAGGACATACCGCTTTCCATTAATGCTTTTGATTCTCATTGGGCCACACAAATCCATATGTAAGAGGTGTAACCTATTCGTTGAGTTGGGAACAGGTTTGGGTTTGTGAGGCTTCTTCTTACTTTTACCTTGCTCACAAGAAGGACAAAGATGGTCTTTTGTATATTTAAACTTTAGAACACCGGTAACGAGATCATCTTTCGCAAGTTGGGTGATGGCATCAAAATTGAGATGAGATAACCTTTGATGCCATAACCATGACTTTGTTGATGTGGCTCGGGCCATGAGACAGATTGGAGAAGCAGCAGACTTTGAAAAAGATCAATGGTGTAAAGGTTGGTGGTACGATTTCCTTTCAACAAATCAATTCCTTCAAGATCTCTTACAAAACATGTATGACTTCTGAAAGCGACCTCCAAGTCTGAATCACAAAATTGCCCAACCGAGAACAAATTATGTCCCAAGCCATCAACAAAAGAGACTCTGGTGATGATTATATTTCCCCAATGAAGATCACCATAGCCAAGAATTGCCGCAACATGATCATTTCCAAATCGAACAGTTCCCATGAAGTGCCATACAAAGTTTTTGAGAAGGCTTCGATTCCCAGTCATATGTTTGGAACAGCCCGAGTCCACGCACCAGAGACAAATTTCAACAGCCTGCCAATGATAAGAGAAGAAAATTTTGGCAACCGATGAAATAGGTTCCTGAAGGGTTAGATGATAATTAAGCCATATCACATACCGACTTTTCACTGCCAGTATGAGATCTACTAGTGTCGATAATTTTGCCACTACAGTCAAACTTTCTACCAATAGGCAGCCATTTAGAGGTGAATCTAGGGCTACTAGGCTTAGCAAGACTTTCTGTGGACCCTACATGCGTACTTTTTGGAACATACACCTTAGCCTTAGGAGTGCGTTGTTGTTCATTGACTGACAGCTTGTCAATTCGAGTGTAACCACCATAGTTCAAACCATTCATAGTCAAACCACAAGCATCATGACTAAAAGTAAAGAAACATTTATTACATTTAGCACAAATAACTTCAGATTTTTCATTCCGAATAGCAAGCTTAAAGTCATTACATTCAGATGAATTAGGTTTCTGATTATGATTAAAAAGCGGTAAATTCCTAGGGTGTTCTTCTACTTCCACATTATTGATCTTGGGGCGACTACTTCTAGAGTCAAAAGGGACCCTATCATTCCTTGTATTGCTCGTAGGCTGTGGCCTTCTGCTCTTAGTGTAGTTGTTTAGTCCTGTAGAAGAAGACACGTGTCTATTAGAATTAGCACTTTTTAAATCAATAACTTGTGGTTGAGTTATAGTAATCGGATTTGTCCTAACGCTTGCTTTACGTTGTTTGCTAGGCACAGAGAGAGAACTAACGTGAAACATTCCTGGGGCAATCACAGCAGTTTTCGTTCCAGCAACCTTGGGAAAAGGTGTTACAGCAATACGAGTAGGTCCCGAGGTTGCTGGTTTCTGGATTAGCGTATCCACAATCGAGCTAGGTTCAGAAGTCTTATCTTTTAACAAGGCCTTTAACTTACAGTTCTCACAGATTTTATCAATAAGTTTCTGATAGACAGACTTACTTTGTTCAACAGCCTGCTTATACGAAACAACAACAGATTCTAAATCTGCAATCTTAGCCTTAAGCTTCTGAACATTACTATCACTAGCACTCTCTAACTCTGAAGAGGCCAAATTCGTTTCCGTAACCTCTCCTAACTGAGCTTGCAGCCGAGCGATAGTTTGTTGCATTTCATTGTAAGCTTTTTCATACGAAATCTTGTTATATTTGCATTCATCACATTTTTTGACAAATTTATTCCAAAGATCGGTTAATTCTTTATCCTTTTTAATGACATAAGATTCCATTTTCTCTTTCATAAGATCAAGCTCAGTTTGAAGGTTTGCATTATCCAAAACAGAGGTACCTAACTCAACTGGGCTACTATCAATACTATCACTTGCTTTAGAGAGACGGTCGAGATCGTTTTCCAAAACTTTGATTTTATCAAGAGATTCATCAGCTTCCTTTGCCAAAGATTTAAATTCTTCAACAAATTTGGCAAATTCCTTTTGAAAAACGTTTTCCAAATTTCCTAACCGAGCATCAACTTGATTAATAATCGGATTGATAACATTTTGAAGAATTTTCTGGACCTCAATCTGAACAGGTGAGGTAAAATTTCCTCCGGTGATTTTGGAATTAACAACACGTTTAAGAATGACAAAGTTATCTTTAAGCTCGTTTAGAAATCGACGTGTGATACTCGGTTTAGGAGGGTCATCAGTCAATTCCTCACTTGGGAGCAAAAGCATTTCAGTACTCGTTTTAGACCGAACAAAAATAGTTGGAGGATTAATTTTCGGATAATAAACGGGTGTCACTTCTTTATCAAGCTTTTTTATTCTTAAACGAGTCTCTTCAGCAAGTTCAGTAGTTTCCTCGGAATCATGCACACTAGGAGGATCATGCTCATCAGACAATAGCACACTACCATTATATAAAGTTTCATTAGTGGCCTGAACTTGCTTAAGGTATCCGGGATTAGGGGGAAGAGGGCAACCTAAAGCCAGTTTGTATCGAGTGTAATTTATCTCATTCACTTTTGGTGCGAGCATATTTATCGTCT
Source organism: Glebionis coronaria (assembly GCA_025667525.1). Classification (NCBI taxonomy): domain Eukaryota; kingdom Viridiplantae; phylum Streptophyta; class Magnoliopsida; order Asterales; family Asteraceae; genus Glebionis; species Glebionis coronaria. The sequence continues at coordinate 443,759,893 of CM046876.1, read as the reverse complement.
GCATAGTTTGGCCACGTTTAACTAAAAGGTTGTCTAATTCTCTAATCCTATCCTGAGCTTTGCAAAAATCCTCAAGAAGCCCATCTTCTTGAATTTTGAAATCATGCTTCAGCTTTTTTCGTTCTTCTTTTAAATCCAAAATAATAGATTTTTCAATTGAAAGCTGTTTATTAAGAGAATTGATTTCATCATTCAATTCGCTTATCTTTTTAGCACTACTTAAGTGTAAGGCATTTAATTTCTTAGTTGTGCATTTTTCTTGATAAACCGATGTAGCATGAGCTTGTTCAAATTCCTTGATTTTAGCATGATGAATCTCAAAACTTTTCTCCCGTTCCTTATATCCCGCAAGCTCAGTGGTCAATTTGGCATTAGTTTCTCTAAACTTATTATTAACCATCGTAGCATGATCTACATCCTTAGCAAGCTTATCAAATAGAGATTTATAATACGCATGTGTCTCATCAGGAAGGGTTGTAGGCTGAGCAACTTGATCCACACTAAGGTCCACACTAGGCTTATTCAAAATAATATTACTATCATTCGTTTGATCCTCGTGTGTCTCAATGTAGGGCTCAAGCATCTGAGTATACTCTTCCTCCTGATTAGATATATTATATATATCATTATCATCAAAACTTGGGTGTACCTCAGAGGGACCGTCTGAATCATAGACGGGAGCTCTGTCATCATGCATTCCTGAGGTTGATGCTTGCTGTAAGTTTGCCATCAAGATGTACTTGGCATTCACCTCTTCTTCCTCATCATATTCAGCAGCAGAAGCCATAAGGTCAAATTCCTCAGCTTGAAGTTGAATCCATGCCTCTTCCTTTTGTGCTATGAGAAGCTGAGTCTGAAGATAAGCAGCATCCCTCTTCTTTTTGGTTGTGCACTCTCTAGCATAATGACCAAATCCCCTGCAGTTGTAGCATTGAACCTGACGATTGTTGTTTCCATTTCCCATACCAGTATTCTCAGCCCTTGCAGCCACAATGTTTCCCATCTGATTACCAACCGCTGGCACAACTATTAACCCATTCTGATTACCCACATTCGGAGCACCCGGATGTTGACCACGGTTTTGACCATACTGATTTCCTGCATTGCCAACAGTCTGCCCAGCATTCTGACCATATTGTTGAAACTGAGTCCCCGTGTTTCCAGCAACTACCAATTGGCGATCTTGATTCGCATTCATGAGCGGTTGAGCAATCTGCCTATTTCTAGTGTTCGAGGAGATTCTCTGATTGTTATTGGTGGGGTTAATGGGAAATTTGAATGCCTTTGCGAGAAGTGCAAGACCAGTATTAATCGCATGAGTAGGATCGGTGATGTCATCAAAACAGGCAATGGGTTGTTGTAGGTAATTCACAGCAGCAGGAGGTTGATATCCATAAGGGGTGAGTTGCTGTTGTTGTTGTGGCATGAAGTTACTTGACGAGGGTTGATGGTAGGGTACCATAGGATATGACATAGATGATGGAGAGTTTGCCATAAAGGCCAATGGGTCTTGTGTCTTGGCACGTATTTCATCCCTAACTTCGTTGGCTTCATCTTGATTCATCTTCAAATAATCATATACTTGAGTGTAGTCCACGACATGAAGATCCTTGGTTTGATTGACAAGAGTGACATATCGTGACCATTCAGAAGGAAGATTATCAAGAAATTTGATGTTGGCAGCAATTTGTGCGGGTTCATGTTTGTTTCTTCTAAGATGATTCATGAGGGTTGAAAACCGATGATAATAAGGTTCAATTTGTTCCCCTTCAGTAGACGTAAATTTCTCCCATTCACGAAGCAACTTAGTTTCCTTTTCTTGTAAACCGATTTCACTGCCCTTCATCATTTTCTGAATCCTCTGCTACATCTCATGTGCGGTTTCACAACTATCGACAGCAGCATAAACATCTTCAGGAAGTCCCATAAGAATGACTTGAATTGCTTGATCATCAGCGTCGAGTTGTTTGGATTCAGCTTCAGTTAATTCTTCATCCGGTTGCTCACGACTAGAGTCAGCCACTGGGTTAGCATTCGTAGGATCCCCAGGCACAATAATTGTTCTTCTAACGTACGGACCCTTTTGAATCGAGTTGACAATCAACTTTCCCAGAGGTTTACATTTTGCATAACGATGGAGACGACTAGCCCATGTAGTGTAATTCTCCTTGGTAAGCATGGGTGGACGATTCTCAGTACCCGCAACATAAATATCTTGTGGGGATGTCATCGTAAGAGTCGTGTGTAAATCAGGATCTCAATTCGTAGAAAGCGGAGTGAAAGGTGTAATAGTTAAATCCCCTAAAGAAGAAACCAAAAAAAACTTCAACGAAAAATTGCACACGAAATTTTCAAAATCACGATTTTCGAAAATCTTGGAAACTTTCCAAAGATATGACAATATGAAAATTCCTCAATAAAGTGCAATGATTTCACAATACTTAGAGTTGAACCAAAATCGCAATCCTTGAAAAGAATACAAATCCACAATTAAATCAAATTGCACAAATCCGTAATTCACAATGGAGATGATTTCGCAATTGCACAAATCCGCAATGACCCAATGAATTCGCAATACCCAATTGCGAGATTATCACAAGATTCCGCAAATGTTACAATTCCGCAATACCACAATTGCGAAATGTTGAACAGGAATCCACAATAATCAGAGATCACCAATTCCGCAATAGAGCAAAGTTGACAATTCCGCAATTCACATAAATTCGTAAAACTCAGAAATCCGCAATGGGGGTCTAATCCCATAATTCCAATAATTTCTCAATGGGGTCTAATTCCGCAATTCACAGGATTCCGCAATAACAATCATTGCGAAATGATGCGCCAGAATCCGCAATAAGCAAGAATTTGCAATGTTCTAGATGAAATCAATTCCACAATAGAGACACAATTGCGAATTTTTTTACCTTTTTCCTAGAAAATAGGATATCGGACAAGGACGATAAATGGCACACTTTTCGCAATTTTGAAGGATTTTAAGCCAATAAAAACCACCAAAATGCTAACCACGAATCCCTTGGCGAATGATACCACTTGTAGGATGTTTACACACGAACCAAATACGTAAAGTCTTGAACGTTATGTATCAAAATGAAGAGATGACGAACAAGATAATAGAACAAGTATAAATATGATGAAGAACTAATAAAGATGATGAAATAGATGAAGATTAAGCAAGGATTAAACTAAAAAAGAAGATTAGATTAAGGAAAAAAAAGAAAACAAAGATGGTGTTTTTCCTAGTGAGAGAAACAAACACCTTTCTCTCTCTAAAACTAATCAAATGGAAAGCACACACACAAATGAGGATTAGGAAGCCTTTTATACTAACTAACAAATGCTTAGGAGGCCTTCCTCATTTGTGTGTTCGGGACTAAATCCCGTTACATAAAACAATAATAACTAAAAACTCTCGACATCATTAAATAACATTTTTCACGAGCTTCGCAATGATATATTATATGACCATCACTTTAATTACTTCTAACAAAGAGAAACTATGTCCTTTTTGAATCCACGTTTCAGATTTGTTGTTATTGCTTTTCTTTCCGACGGGTTTGTATCTCCTTGTTGTCTTATGGGATTTTGTATTCGGTCTCCATTCAAAGGAACGATATTTGACCTCATAGAGGTATTGCAAAATGCAATGGTCATGATTTCCATTGTGAATGCCCTTTTTTCAAGTGGGACATACATGGAATTTGGGATTCACAAAAGTCCTTGTATTCTTGGGTTTTCCAAATCGTTCAGGCGTAGTGTTCGAAACATGACTATTCATGGATGGTTTCCAATTTCTAGGTTGTTGGGAAGGGATCCTAGGTTTTGGTTGACTACCATTAGGAGTGTGTTGAACTCTAGTGGGATTTGGTGTACTAGGTTTTGAATACACGGTTTTTTCTTTCTGAATCTTCCCTTTTTGCTTAGCATCCTCTAGGTTGTAGGTATGATCTAAGTCATTTGAACCTATAGATTCCTTTGTGGAGACAAATGTCACACGCTTGGGGGTATTCCTAGAAGTGCCAGGTGCATTCACATGGTTAGGTTTAGCAAAAGTGTGCTTTCGAAATGGAGGAACATAGGGTGATATGGATGGTTTTTGAACACTTGGTTGCACATCAGTCTTAGGGGATAACCTAGATTTTACATGAGAAGAATTGGAGAAAGGAGTCGGTTTTCCTAAGATAGATGTCTTTGGATCCTTGTAAGCATTGGGTTGTCGAACAACAGGTTTCATAACTTTAGGTTTCACAGTTTTCCCACCCATTTTGGCAAAGAGTTTCTTCAACTCTTCTATCGCTATGTCCTTTTCTTACAACTGAGCTTTCAAGTCTGTAATTTCCATACCCTTTTCGTTCATTTCTCGACACAAGGCGGAAAGTTTTACTTGCAAGTTATTATCATTTGGGCCTTTTCCGACTTTGTCTTGCAAAGCAAGTTCAAGAGAATGACAATGTTTTTGAAGGAAATCAGATCGGTGTTGAAGTAACTCAAAAGCCTTTTTATCAACATTTTCTTTGTGTTTCGAAAGCTCAAGTTCAAGACACTCACACTCTTTTATCTTATCAAGGTATTTGCATGCAACATCAGAATATTCATCGATATCAGGACAAGATTGAAGAGTAACACATAAAATATCTTTGGAGAGACATTCTTCTAAGAGTAGATCATATTCATTTGAAAACTCTGATTTGTCATTTTGAAGCTCATCAATTTCTTTTTCAAGAGACTCAATGTATTTCAAATCATCAAACATTTCATATCCAATGAATGTTTCAAATTCAAGAATAGTGGCTTTTATCTTTGTCGTATTTGGTATCAGAAGTTCTTTCACTAGCAAGGTTATATCGTGAGGAATCTCTTTTTTCCACTTATCATTTTGACGTTTTTGCCAATCGCTTTCAACAATTGATTGAACATTATCATTGTAATTTTTAAGAATACCAATTGTTTTTCTACTTTTGCTTTTAAAAACATCAAGAGGCAAATAGTTGATATATTTAAAAATGTTAGATTTCTTAGTGGCAAAAACTTTCTTCCATTAAAATCTTCTTTCTTTGCTGTCTAAAAACAATTCCTCACGAGACTTCTGTTGTTGTGTAGTGAAAAGACCATATAGACTATTCTCATAAGCATAATTATATGGTTTCACAAACTATTTATTGAACGGTGATCTACTCTCCTCTTCCCAAAGGGATGTCTCATCATTATCAAGCCTAACAAGAGGACATTCAGGATAGGTCCATTCGGACTCATCCATATGAAGGCGGGGGTTCGCAGCTTGAGCTTGGGCAAGGTAATCAGGACTTGCAAAGATAGCTTTACCCTTAAACATAGACGGAGGTGCTATCATTCTTACGGCTTGAATAGATTCATGTGTTTTATAAACAACTTTCTTCAAAAAATCGACTTGTTTTTCAAGTTCCGTTACTTTTTCAGTATCTTTTTCATGTCGACTTTTGAAATCTTGTTTTAACATTTCAACCTCTTGTTTCTTAACATCAAGAATTTTATCAGTCTCGGTGTTATTCATTGAAAGCCGTTGTTCAAGTTCGTTAACTTTGGTGGTAGCAAGGTATGTTTTTTGACGTTCATCCATTAATAAAACATTAAATTGACGTTTCTCTTTGGTTAATAACTCAAGAGTTTCGTTGTATTTCTTTTCAAGATCGTCCTTTTGACTTTTTAACGCACTACCCTTGTAACCCTCTAGCTCTTTGGTCTTTTGAAGAAGCTCAGCTCTATAACTTTTAAGGGTCTCATTAGATTTAATTAGAGCAGCTTTGCATTCTTCAAAATTTTGAGTGAGCGTAGCGTTTGCCTAAGTTAATTGCTTTGGACCTTTTTTAGATTATGTGACATCTTTTTGTAAAGTGGCAATTAAATTAGCAAGCGCAATACGCTCCTCATCATCATACTCATTTGCATGTTGATCATTGGCAGACTCATTATTGCACGTGTCTGAGGGATCAGGTATGGTATTGTTATCAACCTTTTCCGCCATACATGTGTCAATAAGGGTTTGAGTTTGATCACAATGCTCATGTGTATTAGCATTGGCAAACACGTTATATTCATCATTGTGTACCTCTTCCAACGGCTTAGAATCGTAAATCGGGCCATTATCATAGGAAGGTGTGTTGTTGATGACAGTCTCAGAACTAATGCCTTGTGTGCCAGAGCTGATGCTTTCTTTCCCATGTATTGTATGATCATTCTATGGTCCATGCTTTGTGTTCCGTGATGTGCAGCTTCCATTCTCATGACCCGATACTGTACCACAACTTTCCTTGAACCTTTTGTCTAACTCTTGTTCGTGAATTATTGTTTTGGCGACGTAGGTTGCACTGAATTCAATGTTCTTGGTGATTAAATATTTGTAGGAGAGAACATCCAATCCATTATTCCTTTTGAAGCACTACCTTGTACTTGGAGACTCGATGAATTTAGAGTTAAATTGCACTGCAAGTATTGTCTTGAGTTCAATTAAAGTGGTCCGGCATTCACTACCAATGAGTCTTTGTTTGACAAGCTGTGTCGCAAGTTTATCCATGGCTTGGGTGAATGTTCTTGTGAAAGTGCTAGTAGATTCACCTAAGACTCGTAAAACTCTTGATATGGACTCAAAAGTTGACTGAAGTCCTCTGATACCGTTCATTGAACTTTCTCTCATGACACGTGTCCGTTGTTGTAATCGTTCCATCTCGAGAGTTGTCACTTCTGAACACTTATTGCTCTTTTCCATGATGATGATGTCTCAATTGATGAATTGACTTCGGATCTTAAGTAGATACGGTGTGATTGGGTTGTGGTTGAAATTTTAAAAATTGAGATTTTTCTTCAGTCCGACAATGAATTCCCCAGTCCGATATAACAATAGACCGAAAATTTTTTGTAATCGCCAAATTTTGAAATCGAGCTAGAAATAGCCTGAAACTAGTATGGAAAAATTTTGAATTTTTTTTTTGGTAAACGATATTCTGAAACTAGTCTAGGTACTGGCTAAGTCTAAAAATGCTTCGATAAAAAATTGGTGATTTCGTAATGTTCAAAAAAATGATTTGTCGCAATGTTCAAAACTGTCGCAATACCAACCTGTCGCTATGTCACCTGTCGCAATGTCTGTCGTAATAATGGTCGCAATCCAGAAACCCTTGACTATTGCGATGGGAATGAAGCAAATGTATCGCAATAAAGTTACTGTTTCATGAAAAATGAGTAAAAAATGAGATTTTTGCTTAGAAATCCGTGATTTTAACCAATCCAAAGCACCCAAATCCCTACCACAACTATATTGGAGATTGATATCAAGATTTAGAGCACGGAAACACAAAAGAAAAATTGAATCCGAGATGATTTATGGACCAAATCATACGAATCAAATGAAATAACAACAACCAATCACAAATCTATCCCATGGCAATTGATATCAATTGTTGTCCCATAAATATGTGATGATTAAACAAGAAAAATAGATAGAAGATAGATGAATTCTAGAGAGAGAAAGTAAAGAGAGGAAAGAGAGAGAATGGTTGGAAACTTGGTGAATATTAGATTGAGAGTGAGAATACAAATGAGCCAACCTCCTCCTAACATGCTAGGAGGAAGGTATATATAGTTCACTCACATGCGGGCTTGTATGGGCTATATATTAATGGGTTGGGCTTTCCTTTTAGGCTTTAGTTACTTATGAATGAACTTTAGTTTAAAGTTAAACCCGTAAAACACAACTAATCTACTACCTATTACAACGTTTGTTAGCCTTAAAATGTGTGCGACTAAGGAATTACATTAGTTTCATAGCCGGGACTTGCAGGGACTAATATTGTCCTATGTAATAGTCCAAGTCCCGTGCTATATATACCCCTCCATACTTCCATGAGGGGTGAGGATTATCATTTCTTTCTTTTCTTTCTCTCACTAGAATAAATACACACCTTTCTAGTTTATCTTGTTTCTCTCACTAACAATGGCTAAACACCACTTCTATCCACCCCGACCTCCGGATCATAAACCCGTGTTCATAGTGAATCCAAATTAACAATTGGCATCAGAGCTAACCGGGAATGTTTCGTGTTTTTTCTACTCGTGTATTCGTGATTTTGTTCGAATCAGTATTTGATCCGTGGTTATCTGGTCTCGTTTTAAATCTGGTCATATCACTTTTCATATCTTGTTTTTGTCCACTCACCATCGTTTGAATCCATCTTTTTCTAGTCTATCAGTTTTTTTTCTATTATTATTTTACCTTTTTAATCCCTTTGATATCTATGTCTCTGTCATAAATTCTTTGTCATCTTTCTTTTACTCGTTTTTTTTGTCCCATTCTAACTCATCAGATCATTTAATTGGGAAAAGGACAAATATATCAAAAATATCCAAGACTCACTTTTTCGGCTGGTAAACCCTTTTGCGATGGCACTTTGCGATGATCATTGCGATGGAATTTTTGCCAAATTTCTATCGCAATGGATCAGGGTTTACAGATTGTGACGGTTGTTCGAGGATTATTCTGATGGGATTGCGATGTGTAGTGACTCTAAATACATTGCGATGACTCAAAACATTGCGATGGATATTTGTGGTTGCTAACATTGCGAAGGGATGTCTAATCTAATCCATCTACATTGCGATGATATGGGAGTCAGAATACATTGCGATGGTGTTGTTTTGGAAATCATTCCGATGGTGACTCTAAAACATTGCGATAGCACTGTGTTGACTTTTTCTTAGAAAACATTGCGATGGAGTTCATACATTAAAAACAGTTTTATCATGTTTCACAACTGCCATCATCATCTCAAAACAACTCAAACCCAACTCTATCCTAACCCATCGTCTCATTTATCCCTCCTCATTAAGACTCAAAACACAATGCCACGCTCGATCTCAGATTTACTTTAGGCTTTCACATACAAGCAGAGATCTATGAAGATCCATCACATAGTAGTATATCATCATAGATCGTGTGATGGTTCGAAACAATAACTGATAGATCTATAACAAGAGTGTTATAATCTGTATTTTTTTGTTTCGATTAAAAAGACATGCAATCATAAACATAAACCTACCAGAGACCTTATTATAAGATCTAGAAGCCTCGACCATCCCGTCCTTGGTTCAAACGGCTTATGAGCTTAAATAATATAAAAGGGTGTGATGTATAATATGTATTTGTTTCGGAGATAAGTAAAAGGAACTGATTTTATGATTCCTTGAGATTAGATGATGTTGATAGTTTAGATGAGATGCTAGGCGGTGGAAACTAAGCAAAAATGGAGGCGTTGTTTTTTAGTTTAGGTTTTGGGTTATGTCTAATATTAGGAATATTATGTATTAATATCCCCCTCTCTTGAACCGGATTCTTGTTTGCTTGATGAACCGAGCTGGAGTTAGTCATGGTCTGTTGATATGAAAATCTGATTTTAGATTGAGTTGGATTGGGCTTCAAAGTCTATTCATTGGGCAGGTTATACGATGGATTTTTGTTTGATGATTGATTATTGACTTGTGTGGACCAGTTATAATATTGGTGTGCATCGGATAATGTTTTCATTAAACCGGATCAAGAATTTGTGAAGAGGGCCGTTGGTTATTATTTACTTCAAACAATTTGTTGGAAATACGTTTTTACGTATTTAGAAAGGATCGGTCACTCCAATGTTATATTCAAGTATTGGGCTCGTGATCCATTAAGTATACATATAGTACATATATCCCACATGTAGGGTGGGCTATATATACCCCCTCCTAGCATGTTAGGAAGGGTTGGTCATTTGTGTTTTCACTTATCATTTAATCAACCTTCTTATTCTCTCATTCCCTCCCTTCTCTCTCTACCTTTCTCTCTCTAGTTCTTCCTTCTTCTTCCATTCAATAGATAAATCATACATTGCACAATCCTAAGAAACCGTAGACCTACAATTGGTATCAAGAGCTATGGTTGCATCTTAGGATTTGCGTGTTTTGTTCTATTGATTTGGTAAATTTTATTTTTTTCTATCTTTTTGTTTTTTGTTTTTCCGATACTCTCTCTTTTTTTTATATATAATTCTTTCTTATCCCAAAAAATCTCATTTTTATTGTTTTTATCAACACAAGTTTTTATCTTTTTTTTGTCCTGAACTGTCACAACAGTCACAGCACAGTCACGACACATCAAAAATTTTAAGTCACGAGTTTTTATTTTTATTGTTTTTTAACAACAGTCACAAGTTTTTATGTGTTTTTGTCTAAAAAGTCACAACAGTCTCAATTTTTTTATAGTTTTTTTATCAACTTTTTGTATCCATCTGTATCATTGTTTTGGATGTACATCCATCGGAAAAAGGTTTAAGGATTCCGACCATCTTTCCGACCGGTATTCCGACAGCTGTTTCCGATCACATTCCGACTGGTGTTTTCCGACATCATTCTGACAGGACTGAATATATTCCGACAGGTTTGATCTTATTCCGATAGCATTCCGATTGTTTGAAGACTTCAATACGCATTCCGATAGAAAATTTTTTGTGTTATTCTGATAGCATTCTGACTGTTAAACATTCCGATGGTTTTTTTTTGACATTCCGATCGAAACGTATGTTGAACTCAAACGAAAGGACTCATTTTGACTCGATACATACTCGGCTAGACAAAGACTCATAAAACCAAGACTTGACCTCACACAATACCACTCGACTTTTTTTACCTCGACTCAAACCATAAATAGATTCGACTCCCACACAGACTCGAATGCAAACTAACTTCACTAGACTCTCGACACGACACTCTTCCCACGACCCACCCTCGACTCCAACACACCCTCGAACAAACCCTCGAACAATCCCACAATCAAACCAATATCGACTCATCCCTACAACTTAACTCACACAAACTTCACCCTTTTAACTCCCATCATCACCAATCATCATCTATATCCTAAACCCATCGCCACCTTATCCTAACTAGACTCAAAAACAAAACAAACTGAAAAAACTCAAGATCTCAGAAACAATTTGTTTGTGACATGCATGTCATGATCTATACAGATCTAACGAATTTCACTAACCATAGATAAATTGTCAAAGCTATGCTTTCCATGATTTTCAAAATATACAAGAAAGATCAAGAACAAGTGTGTTAATAATCTTTCTTTATTTCGTTAATTATATCAAATCCAATACATCACCTATTACAAGCCTACCTGAGACCTTGCTGAACAGATCTTAAAGATTCATGCTTCATGGTCATCGGCGGACATATCATTTAAAGGTCAAAAGTAGCTTGTTTTGTATAAGATTTTTAGGAAGGAGATATAAATTTGTTTTTCTTTTCTATGATTGAATTGAGAGAAAAAAGTTTGGTGGCTGAGGAGATGAGGTGAAGAAATAGGACGGAGGTTTCTAAGGAATAAGTGTGTTTTGTCTTTTCAAGATTTTAGGGGGCGGAGGTTTTTATATTAAGATTGGGTTATCTCTTTTATGTTGGGGGTTGTGAAAGACAGTTGGATTACGTGTAATATTTACTCACTCCACGTGCAATAAGTTTACATCTTTCGTGTACATTATTTACACGTACAGTTGGGGGTTGTGACATAGATTTGGGGGTTGCGCAATAGTACAATAGACATCTTGGTGTTCTTTTTTGACTTTGACTGGGTCAATCTCTCCATATGAGAATATTGGACTAACGTGTATACCTCAAAAGTGAGTGGGCTAATTTTTTTGTTATATCCGGTTATTGGACATCTGATTTTCAAACCACAAGGGTTGTTATTAGATTTATGGGCTAACATTCTACTAATTGGTCGTTGCTGTTGGGTTGTATTAGTTTGGACTGGGTTTCACTAATCTAATATACGCATTATTTTGGTGGGGCTAAATTAATTTACGGATATTTCTATTAGATTGAGTCAGGTATTTGTTATTTGTCGAACGAAAGTGATTAACCATCAAAGAAATTCCTCGGTTTTACAAAGAGTTGAACTTCAGTCAAACTTATAGGATTTCAAGTACCGGTTTTATCAACATCACCAAACAAGATTTTTGAGTATTTTTTGGTTTCTCGAGTACACTAATCAAGGGATCGATTCGACTAAAACAAAATTACTTCATTTCATAACTCGATCGATCTTAAATCCTTATCTTTATCGAACTTCAATGGATTCGTTGAATTCGAAATTTTAAGAGGGAGACTTGCATCACATGCAAGACACAGCTAGAGAAAGTGGTATAATTTCATGTCGACTACTTCAGTCACATCTTATGACCATTGCATGGGTTCAAGGAGGAAGCGAATTTGTGACACTCTTTGGTCAAAATCATAATACATTCATCGATTCACTATTCCTCAACTTGCACCAACTTGCTGATCACCTTCAGAAAGAAGACTTTAATCACTCTGCATCGGCACTTGCTTATAAGGCTCTTGTGACACAACTTACGCCTTTCCTCCAATTCAATATCATCAAGTCTGACAATTCAGGGATATGCCGGTCATTTCTTCAATACACATATAATGAGGTTAAAGACTTCTGTGATACACTGTTGAAATTTATGACATCGGTTTCGTCTTCGATTTATGAAAGATCCAGACTTCAGCAAGCGTATGATAATGGAGTGCAAGAATCTATGATGCATATGCAAGAGGAGAATGGTCATACGGTTGACAATTTGGCGCCTAACGATGGCAAGAGCACGGAATCAGGACGACGACATGATACCAGTGGCACGTCAGGGAATGTTTACGAGATCTCTTTTGATGCCACCTTACCCGTTTATGACGAAGAGCCTGCGAACATGGTACAATGTAATGTTGTTTATGATGTATATGCTGATGAAATGCCGCATATTGAGCATTCTGAACCTAATTATGACAAACATGGGATGGAAAAGAGTGATAGAAATACCACTTTTGAATCATCCGATGTGAGTAATAATGGGGGAGAAAGTGTTCAAAATGCTAAACATCATGATAATTGTCTTATAACTGCTTCATTGACTGAATCTGATTCCAAGATTAAAGAGCTCGAAACGATCGTAGCTCAGCAATCTAAAGATCTTGAGAATGCCAATCTTGAATTTTCGAAGAAAACGAACAAATTTGAAACATATTTTGAAAAACTTTAAAAGTCAAAGGTTGTTCTTGAATGAAAATTGGATCAAACAGTTCTAGATTCTAAAGCTGAAAAGGATAATTTTTTGAAACAAATTAAGCTGCTTGAATCTAAGTTGGCATCCCAAGATGAATTGCTCAAAGAGAATGAGACCTTAAAGGCGCAAGTACAGGAAAAGGTCTTTACTATAGCTGCGTTGAAAAAAAAATTGAGGAAAACCAAAGGAACTAGTGTGGACACTAAGCTTGAAAAACCATAAATCTTGGGGAAACCGCCTACAAATCAGTTCGTTGGACAACCGACTGCATTTAGATCCGAGCGACAATAATCCTCGAGACCGCGGTTTGCCTCTCAAGTTGTTTTGGTTCATCTTTCTAGACCAGTCACTCCTGCAACTAGGCCCAATGTGACCAAAACAGCTTTAGCAAGACCTAATCACATGATTGCCTCTTGTTTCTCTAAAAATACCAAGACCACGTCTAGAACTAGTTCAAATGACGTTCACCATAAATCTGGTATGAGGGAAGTTAAGCAAAAGACACAAGTAAGAGATAGGAATTTCAAACCTAGACAGATGCCTTTTAGATTACCCAACACTGCTAATCGTAGCATGTCAAATCCTAGGAGCATCAATAAATCGTCCAGGAATTCTAGATCTGACTCGGACATTAAATATGCTACTTGTAAAACATGTAGAAAATGTGTCTTTACGGCAAATCATGACTCTTGTGTCAAGAAATTACTTAATGAGGTGAACTCCCGTGCTAGACTTAAATCCCAGTGGGTTGCCAAAATCAAACCCATTGGTAAAATGTGGCGCCCCACTGGTAGAACTTTCACCCTTGTAGCCCTTTAACTAGGATAATCTCCGATTCTACTAAGACTACTAGGGAGGAAATTGAAAAGGATGATACATCACTTAAGCCTGAACTTAAGGTTTTCTATAAAAGGAAACGTTTGCCAACTAAGATAAGTGAATTATCTCCTCAGGTCACCTCTGGCACAAGAAAAGACAACTGTGAACCCCCGCGTGCTTCTAAAATAGATATCGCTAACCCATATCAAAGCATGCAAATTCCTAATGAGAATGCAGGTACCAAAGTTGATGTTCCAAAAGAACGAAGCGGTCCAATCATCGTATACCGTTCAACTAAGGACACCCTTAGAGTTTGGTTGTTGGAGAAGCAGATATCGGAGAAACACGTGTCTCAAGGGATTCACGGTTAAGCTTACCAAGAGGACTTACAGTCACATTACAGTCTGTAACTCGATCTCAAAAGACAGAAAAGTTCATCCCGATGATGACTTATCCTCAAAAACGAGAAATTAATTTTTCTCGGACACGAGCTTACATTTAAAACTATTCAAAAGGTTTTAAGCTCGTGTATAGGACTTATAGTCATATCACAGACTGTAACTCGTTCATCAAAGAAAGGAAAGTTTATCGCCGATGATTAACTTATCTTCATTAACGAGAAATTAATTTTTCTCGGGCATGAGCTTATATTAAAAACATTCCATGTTTTTAAGCTCATGCACAATAGCTCCTCGTTAAATGACAGACGATGACCCGGACTTCAGAGACAGGGAAGTTTATCTACGCAATGATAACTTACCCTCTTAACGAGAAATTAAGTTTTCTTGGACACGAGCTTATCCTAAAACCATTCAAAGGTTTTAAGCTCGTGTATATGGTTCATTGTTAAATGTCAGACAATGACCCATTCTTCGAATAAAGGAAAGTTTATCGCCGACGATAAACTTATCCTCATAACGAGAAATTAATTTTTCTCGGGCATGAGCTTATATTAAAAACATTCGAAGTTTTTAAGCTCATGCACAGTGGCATATAGTTATATTTCAGATTATACCCCGGACCTCAAAGAAAGGAAATTTTGTCGCCGATGATAGACTTATCCTTACAACGAGAAATTAATTTTTCTCGGGCATGAGCTTATATTAAAAACATTCGAAGTTTTTAAGCTCATGCACTATGATTTACAGTTAAATATCAGACTGTAACTCGGACCTCTATTTTAGGAGAGCTTATCTTTAAAGATAGCTTATCCTCGTAACGGGAAATTAAATTTTCTCGTTCATGAGCTTCTATTAAAACATTCCAAGTTTTAAGCTCATAAAGGAAAGTGTATCTTTTAAATAAGAGAACTTTTCCTCATAACGGGAAATTCATCTTTCTCGGTCATGAGCTTTACGTTAAAACATTCAAAGTTTTTCAAGCTCGTGAAAACGACTTCTAAGTAAATGTCAACTTAGGACTCGTTCTTCAGTTAAAAGGAAAGTTTATCGCCGATGATAAACTTATCCTTAACAACGGGAAGTTTACAAATTCTCGGACTTGAGCTCGTTTTGCAAGATATTCAACATCTTAAGCTCAAGTAATTGGTTTTCAAAACGTTGAACACAATTTTTCGAGAATTTCTTAAAAAGGTTTTCTAAATCTTTCAAAATTTTGTGTTCAAAAAATGTTTTGATAAAAAGAGCATGTCTTCTGGAATCGATAATATTTACGATACTAGAAATGTCATTCAATAATGACACGGGGTTGTAAATAAAGTTCGAGCAGAAGTTCAAATGTTTTAAAACATGCTCAAAATGGTTTGCTATTATTTCATATAGTAACCCGCTTTTCATACTCAAGTCAAGCATTTCACCGGAAAGCTTTGACTCAACAACGGGAATTAATTTTCTCGGGCATGGTTTATTTTATAACCATGTAAGGGATTGTGTTTACGGAATAACACAGTCTAACACAAATATATGTACGTGTCAGTGCATTTATTTGTTAAAATAAGAGAAATCTTGTTTTTATGAAATTATCATCTCCACCAACCGTAGCAATTTACAATTGATATCTACATACTAGACGATGCGACTACTCAAACGGCGACTACAGCTCTTTCAATAGAACACGGGTCAACAATTGAGGGGGAGCAATTGTCCAACATTCAGAATCTTTGACGCCGAAAGTGCCAAGTTCACATATTAGTGTCAAGACAACGATATCAATCGTACACATGGAGTCAAGAGATAACTTCAGACGTGATGAGGTGACCAACATTCGTGAACAAGAACCATGTGCTTCTTTCATATGATGTTATCCATCATTCAGTTCCAACCTCATAAATAGCTAATCTTGTGAATACATTATTATATATGATCTTTGCTCGTGATAAATACCTTACACTTGTGTTTAAAAGGTGTTTAATTTACGTTTCAAGTACACCCTCATTAATTTGAGGGGGAGCTTGTGTAAATCATGAAGATAATTGGATTTACATTTTTCTTCCCAAATTTTCTTAATCTGCTATTAAATCAATTGATATTAAAAACATCGATTGGGTTAATATTTTTAATACGGGGGAGAAAATATGATTTAATATGGGAAATGATTAATCACAAATGGTTTGACTTAACGTGATAGCTCGTCCTGACATGTGCGAAATGTTTTCGGATATCGTGGCATATGTTAAGGGGGAGCAAAATGGACTTGCACTTCAAAATGGATTTCATGGTGATTTATACTTACCCACAACCCTTTTATCTCACGAAGATGAAGATTGTGGTGACATAAGGATGGTAGGATAGGTTAAAGTCCAATGATTCTTCTAGAACCGGAGGAATCTTCCCAAGGACATTCCATAGCTAGAAATAGTAGTCCTTAGGAAAGATGGAGAAAGATTGTGAACGTAGCTGAATGCCGACCAAGTACTTAAGTTAGCACTGGAACAATCAAAACAAGGTGCTAGTGATGACGTATTGGTAAGCATTGAAGGGGTTGAATAATGAAAAAGAATTGTAAAGATAAAGGGTGTAAAGAAAGAAGCCCTCCTTACAACCTTAGGCAGAAACCGGGTCAATACATATGCTATTGAGATCATTTTTAATGATGTTTGATATTGAAGACAAACATCATGGACCTAGTGATGCAATGCACAACCTATCCCAACTAACTTAGATATCTCTCAAAAGATATTTGTTTTAATCACACGGAGACAACGCATTATCTATTGATTTATTCACTCCGAATAAATTGGTATTGAAATGGTGGCACTCCTCTCCAGCCTCCGATCACTAAAATCCAAAATGCACGATTGATTCTAGAGCCATTTGAGATCATCAAATATCTCATTAGGACACACTTTCATATTTCCTTACTTCTTCACACACTGTAGAAAGTATGAAAGATCTTAAGAGTCCTACGCAAAATCTTCATGATCTTGCCTGAACATCCGAGTAATACGAAAGTATTTACAATGAAGATGGAAATCCTTCTTGAGCGAATATCAAAAAGCTCATGGTAGGTGGCTTGTGCGATTCTTTATGAATCAAACTTGTGATAACTAGAAAGCAACAATTGTTTAACTCTTAATTGAACTTAAACACGTTCCAGGCCTCTACGCAATATCTTAGTGATATTGCTAGAACATTCAGAGTAATACTATTAAGTATTTACAGTGACGAATGGAAATCCTTCTAGTGTTAACCTCAAACAGCACTTGGTAGGTAACTTGTAAGATTCTATACAAATCAAGCTCGTGACAACTGGAAAGCAATGATGGTGCGGTTCTTAATTGAATTTCACTTGTTCCAGGATCATGAATTGACGGCTTCAAATCATGCGAATATTATTATCCAAAAGATTCACTCTTTATGTTCGCAATCAGCTTTAGACGGTCGAATAAAGAGAACGGGTTTACCTGCGAAATCTTGTCAAGGAGGTTCTTAATTGAAACTACCTGCCACAAGTACGATATTTAATATCGTCCAACGGTCTTCACCGACCGGCGGTAAAATGCTACCGAATTAGAATAAAATGTTCAAGGCCATTTCATCCGTGTATATGCTTTGTTGCTAACTGTCTTATGCAGCGTAACAAGAAGGTGGCATTGCGGTGTTCAATCCAAAAGAAGTCGTCAACACATGCTTATGCTTTCTGCACTTAATACTTCAACAAATTCAAGAAAGTCAAAAAGTCAAGTCTTCCGCTATATCAAACTCTAAAGCTTTCAAAATTTATAAAAGTATAAGTATGTGGATCATGAAGTCACGAAGAGGCAAATATCACAAGTGATGAATGCACAAGGTCAAGGCAAGAGAACATGCTCAAGACTAAAGTCAAAGATCTCATCAGCATATTCACAAGAACAAGATCGAAGACTCAAGCATAGTATGCTAGGTTTAAGATTTTGTAAAATGGTGTGACCTCCCTTAGGGGGAGATTGTTGGAAATACGTTTTTCCAAGGAAAGTCTCGGTCACATCATTATTAGCATAGATAACGAGCTATAGACTATTTAGGACATTGTAACTTGGAGTGACCTCCCTTTGGGGGAGATTGTTGGAAATATGTTTTTATGTATTTAGAAAGGATCAGTCACTTCAATGATATATTCAAGTATTGGGCTCGTGATTCATTAAGTATACATATAGTCCATATAGCCCACACGTAGGGTGGGCTATATATACCCCCTCCTAGCATGTTAGGAGGGGTTGGTTATTTGTGTTTTCACTTCTCATTTAATCAACCTTCCTATTCTCTCATTCTCTCCCTTCTCTCTCTACCTTTCTCTCTCTATTTCTTCCTTCTTCTTTCATTCAATAGATAAATCATACATTGCACAATCCTAAGAAACCGTAGACCTACACAATTGTCATGTTATGCACTCCAATTTACAAAATATTAATGGGACAAGTCTATTAATGATCAATGGATAGAAATTTATTTCGAAGTGGGCATATGATTGATTTTGGGTTATAAAGTGAAGTTAGTTAGACAACGTTGACGACTTCTCACTTTCTATTCACTTTTGCTTTTCTAGTTAACGACAAACACAAAAAACACAATGACAAAAACAAATAAACACCAAAACGATCCCTTTAAGATTCACTAAAATTGTCAAAACAGCTAGTATTCGAGCAAAGAATGTCAAGTGATTACAAAGTAGAATTGGTATTCGTTATTTGAAGATGGAAGTGGAATTTCACGAAGGTGTTTACTTATTTCATCATCAAGCCTTCTCATCCCCATCTACGCCTTTTCTCCAAACCCTTCTATCGATTGATGATATGCTTGAGTGTTTATGATTGAGACTTGATTTATCTAGTTTCCAATGTCAAGGGGTGGATGGTCGACGACATGGATAAATATCACTTAAGGAGTTACGTTGTAGTGCTCAGTGTCACACTCACCGGTAGTTGTGGATATTTCAAGAGGTGTTTTACATCTTATACTTCTCTCTTCTTTTATGTATAAGGTACTAAGTGACGTTTCTCTGCACCGTTTGTCAATGAACAAAAGTGCTAAGCGTAAGTAACAAATTTGGGGGATTATACTTCAGTTTCAAGTTTGGAATATCGAATTTACTTCACCAGTGGTCACTACAAATAGCCGAAAGAATACGAGGTTGGTAAGTTTAGCCAAAGAGTAAATGAGTAGAGATGTGATCAGCAAACAATTCTCACGAGCAACTTGAGCTACATAATGTCAACAAAGATTTCTGCTTCAGACACGAACATCTCGCGATTCTGATTGTACTCGTCAGATGATGCTTCTGAGTGTTCTTAACCACCATACTTTTTACAAGAACGCTACCGAGTGTTCTTAACCACCACACTTTTGACAAGAACGCTACCGAATGTTCGTCACCATCATACTTTCGACAAGAACATCTCGCAATTTTGACCGTACACGTCAGATGATGCTTTCGAGAGTTCGTCACCATCATGGGGGAAGAACGTGTACTTTGGAGTACTTAGTTCAACTTCCAGGGGGAAGTATTCTACAAGCGTGAGAAGATTTGTTGATGATTTCTTACATGTTCCCCCAAACACATAATCATGAAGACCAAAAATATCAAGGTAGCAGTTACTTGGTGTGGTTTGCTTCTTCTTCTACAAAATTCCGCTGTGCACTTTAAATGTAAAAAATATAAGATTGCTCAAGCTACAGATTTTGCTCAAGACAGGGATATTGGTTTGGGAGGAAGTTGATTCAGAAGCTTCATCAAAAAGAAGTCTATGAAGAAAGCTTTTTAAGACATGTGGTATGAATTGGGGGGAAGTTAATCCAGTTCCTACATGATACAATGGTTCCTCAACAAGCAAAGACAAAGAGGATTCAAACTGGGGTATAAGTTTTTCTAGAAGACTTGAAGACAACGACGCCATCCTCAACATTGGAAGCAAACTTAACACTGTCATATTTTTGTTGTATTTGCATTTGTTAGGAACATTGTAAGTAATTCCGTATGTCTCCATATTGGGGGAAGATTGTTAGCCTTAAAATGTGTGCGACTAACGGAATTACATTAGTTTCATAGCCGGGACTTGCAGGGACTAATATTGTCATATGTAATAGTCCAAGTTTCGTGCTATATATACCCCTCCATACTTCCATGGAGGGGTGAGGATTATCATTTCTTTATTTGCTTTCTCTCACTAGAATAAACACACACCTTTTTAGTTTATCTTGTTTCTCTCACTAACAATGGCTAAACACCACTTCTATCCTCCCCGACCTCCGGATCATAAACCCGTGTTCATAGTGAATCCAAGTTAACAACGTTCTAAAATACGATACATAATAAACATATGACCGAACATTCTTGTTTGACTCAATATTTGAGGCTAACAATTGACGAAAACGTTAAATTATTGATGAAAACGTAAAATTATTGACGAAAACATAAAATAATGATGAAAACGTAAAATTACTGAAAAAACGTAAATTTAAGTTTCCTGGTTATTTCGTCTTCGTCAGTTTTTTTACGTTCTCGTAAATTTTTTACGTTTTTCTCAGTTTTTTTAGTTTTTCTCAATTATTCGCTTATCTATAAATGAAATGAAATTTGGAAAATGAAAATTACAATTTCATCTAAATAAGTTTTCAAATTTTTCAACTCTTCTCTAGAAAAGAAAACTCTTTCCTTCTCTAGAAAAGTAGAAACAGAAAAATATAAAAAGTTTTCCACAACTAAACCGGCCCTAATATTTTGGCTAGAACACAAAAAAAAACACAATGATAATTTAGGCTTTTTCTTCTTCTACGGTTTTAGAGTTTTGTTTTGTTCATTTTTCCAAATTAAAGAGTTTTAAACCTCTTATAGACGACGAGTCGTTTGAGGCTACATGTGCAACATTGGAACATTACAAACAACACTTGCTATAAAATCACGTATTGTTAATAATCCGTCACTAAAAATTTCCGCCGCTATGCGCGGGTACTCGCCTAGTATAAGTAACATCGAAAAATAAAGTAAAGTTCGTTGGTAACTGATTACTTTAATTCTTTAATTTACTTGAAAGTTATCTTTTATAAACTTTTTTCTAGTCGTTTTTATTCGATTTTTTTATGTTTACATAAAAAATTATAGAATTTAAAAAGTTTATATAAAAATATGTTTTCAGATTTTAATCTTTTAAATAGTAAAATATAAAAAATTTATAATTTTTTATAAATTTTATATAATATTTTTATAAAATGTTAAAAAAATTTATAAAAAGTATTTACAAAAATTTTTTATAAAATTTATAAAAAAAATTTATAAATCTTTTATAAAATTTATATAAAAAGTGAAAAGTCGATTTGTACTCTTTTAAATAAAAAGTTTATCTAAAAAATATTTATTCGTTAATTGGTTCAACCTAAAATTAAAATTTCAAAATATTATAAATTTATGTCAACCAAACATGTGTAAACATTTTAAATTCTTAGAATTTTTAATTTACTAGAATTTAGAATTCTAAAATTTTAAAATTTTGAACTAAAGGGCACCGTGAGGTAATTATGATAAGAAGAGCTCAATGTAAAAACTAATAAAAAATAACTTATTATATAAGTAAATAATAAAGATATTAAATTGATTAAAGATGTTAAACACCCAATGATCTTTCTACTACCTAAGCAAAATTAAAAGAGCTAAAAGTGGCAACTGACGCATAAATCGCACATATACAAATTATATCTTTAATAAAAGAGGGGAATCACGTTCCCCTATGAATAGTGATCCTCTCTCATACCCAATATTTTATTACTCACACAACTCACACACCTCACACATATTCCTTCCCTCACTGTAGAATGAAACCTCCCACATACAACCCTGGCCATCGATTATTTTCCTTTGTTTTAGATCCGTTGATAGGAACAAGTGGGTAGAAACAGATGATTACTTG
The DNA here is from genome assembly GCA_025667525.1 of Glebionis coronaria. Lineage (NCBI taxonomy): Eukaryota > Viridiplantae > Streptophyta > Magnoliopsida > Asterales > Asteraceae > Glebionis > Glebionis coronaria. The sequence goes on along the minus strand of CM046876.1, from coordinate 443,737,588 downwards.
GGGTATATGTACCACCAATAATTTTAATCTGCCTCACACCAGTTATATATAAAAACGTTCTCTACTGTTTTTGGGTGTATGATCTAGATCTAACCTATTCGATGTCGTTGATCCCTTCGATGCCACCATTCATGGTTGGCGACGTTGGTGATTGGTTGGTGACGTTGGGTGGTTGATTTGTAGTTGTATTGATTTATTGGTCGTGTGCCGATGATTGTTGAATTGTTGGAGTGTAGTTACATTTGATTTCTCATCTAAAGAAACATCAACGACGGATCACGGTTTGATTTCACTGAAAAAGAGGAGGTTTAATATTCGGTGGGTGCGACCTCGATTCCATTGATGTGATGGTGTTGTGTGCTTGAACCGGATGACAAATGGTAACTTACTTTAATACTTATTATAGTTTATTGTGGAGTTCGAATTTTAACATGATAGTTATAAATTATTGGCTTTGTTTTGCCTTTTATCAGACTGTGGGTTACCATGAGGTTGTGGTTTTGGGATTTTATGAGATTGAATGTGTGATTTGATGAGATTTTGAGGTTTCCTTTTTTCTTAATGTTTGATACACATATAACTGACATCTTAGTGATGATGTTTCCTTGGTATATAATTGGTTCTTAGTGAAAGGGTTGTTGATCTCTCGGAAATACACATTTGGGTTGTTATGTTTCGAGTCAAAAAATGATTAGATATGGTTTGTGATGTTGATGTATTTGTTTTGTAACTTATAGATATTCCGTTTTGTATTTTTATAGAAACCGTGTTAACCCGCGTTGATCTGGTGATTTGGTGAATCGGTGAATCAACCGCACAAACCGATTTTCAAAACGTCGGTAAAAACACAAAGTATATGAATCTAAATTATTATTGGGTAAATGTGAATCTTACTACTCAACTATAATATATATCTTCGCTGACTGCTCATCATGACTTCCATAATGGATTGATCACATTATCTTTACTTATATTCGATTATTATAAATAAGCATAGCATTATATATAGTAATAAGTGTAGCATCAGTGATTATATGCAGTGTATGAAGGTCCCAAGTCATACATATGGTGAAGCTCTAGGGGAGTGACGCAACAGGTTGGCATTCTCGGATAATATCCATTATGGGACCTAAAAACTATTAGATCATACATAACCTATTTGACTTTCTTCAGTCACCGACATCTATTTTGGATATAGATTTACATGCATACTCATATAAATATTGTTAATTTGTTAAAGAAATAAGCACGACAATAGCAATCTTCAGTAGTTTAGTCAAAGATCAATTCATTTGACAAACAAAGAGTCTTGACCTTTTTGATGAAATGTATATGTTGACTGCTATAGTAATTTCTCAAGCTTTTCAAAAATTATTGCAACAAGGGATAAATGCAAAGGACACCACTGAGTGTATCATTGAACGAAAGTCTCACTAGTATCATCATGCCTGCTACAAGTTTGTTAACTCTCATTGAACACATTTAAGATTTAGACGCGACAAATAACTCATCTGTATAATATAACTGTGATTTCTATTCTTGCTAAATGACCATTGTATTACGTTAGAATAATAAAAATAAACTTCCTTAGTCTTTTCTTCCTCAATTTGCTACACATATGCGTAAAATTTCCTATATGTTATACATGATAGAAAAAATAGCAAGAATATTCATTTCATGCACACTTCTAACTCGATGTTATAGGTATGAGAAGATGAAGTGTGAGATGACAAGATCTTGAAAGGAAACTGGCCTCTCTAGGTTTCAGCTGACACAAATAACGCTACATGAAAAGGAAAAAGTGTAGAGCGTGAAATTTGATTTAGCAAACTGGGCTGATTTAGATCGTGTTCTTCATATAATCACTCCTACATAGATGATCAATCAGGCAAGTATGCATTTATTAACCCTTTAGCAATTTCTATGTTATATGCTAATATATTTTTTGTAAATTTTGAATTGCAAGGTATCTATTTGTTGTTTTTGTATTATCTTAAGTTTACATTTTAAAAGCTAACCTTAAAAGAAGAGCATTTATAAATGTATGTTCTCTGTAGGTTGCGATAATCAAGCAGAAGAGAGGGTAAAAGGATCAGTGGCCTTAAAACATTAAGCTATATGCAGATACTTCAGGAAAAAACAAAGGAGATAGAGTTCTGATCCATGTGGACTGCAGCAAATGTTGTTTGTGGTTTCTTCAATAGTATACCTTTTTCGTCTCTTATTATGTTATTGCAAGTTCATCATTCTACGGGTACATCTAATTCTGTTTTTCTTCACCAGATTATGAGCTGAGAGGTTATGAAATTAGCGTTGGAATGGTTAAGAAATATGCTCCAAGGCATGCTCCTGCATACAAGCAAAGGTATGTGGATTACCTTCCTATGTGCATTGATATGCGATTTCACAAACTGTGATTAATCAAAGCGCTTTTGCATAGGCTCATTTGTTTCCTGATATGAAATTATAGTTAGTTGCACGTATATGGAACCAACAATCTTTTATATTATACTCTTTATTTTGGATAAATATGTCTTAAATGAATCCTGTATAATATCCTGTTGTAAATCTTCAAGTATATAGCATACTGTTGTGCATGTCAGTTCTAAACTCTCTAAACAAAACAAGGTTTTGATTCAGAGAGAATTGTACTTAGATAGTGTGTTGTATTGTATCATTTTTTGTTGAGTGGAGAGAAGAGAGTGATATGGAAACAAATTGAAGGAAACTTGCGTCTTCATTTGATCCTGAAATTTTTTGACGGATTTTTCTTTTGTACGCTAAGTAGAAACTGAATATGCTAATTGGGCTTTCAGGTGTTTCCCTTACACTATGTAACTGGGAATGCCACTATCAATTTTCTTTTCCTTTATTCGTGTTCAGTTATATTTAAGAATGCCGTCATTTTTTCTCCTCTATAGGACAAACAGAGTTGGTGGGTATTGTAAACTTTATGCGCCTGCAAGTAGCGTCAAAACATGTGCGTCGAGCACCCGTTTAACCAGACAAGATATTGCGACCACCCCAATATCTAATGCAGTTTCGTGTAAATCTTCCCATGACACAGGTTGGTACCCATATTTTATAGTAGTGGAAGAATGATTCTCGGGTTAAAATTTATTTATTAACTGTCCTTTCTTTTTTTCCTATCGAGGATGCCATTTTTTTACCAAATTTTGAAATATTATCCTCTCACACTTCACAAATTCCAAGCAAGTCGTCCCACTCCATGGATTTTTCAAGGGTTTGCAACCGACGATGCAACAACACCTTTGTTCGATGATCCATACGCGTGTCTATTTCGCCAATCAGGGAGCATTCTAGGTAAGGGTATGTAAAATCGTGGTTGTTTTTTCATCTCTCATGTTTTTTATCCTTCTGATTTTTTTATGTTTATTTTTTTAATACGCGAGTTTTCTGTAGAGAACAACGTTAAAAAAAGAAGTACCGAAAGGCACTGACTTATATGGGTCGACCATGGACAAGTATTCTGGAACGGGTTATATAATGTCACCAGCATGTGCAGATACACGTAAGAGACTACTACACTTGGGCCACACAGGATTAAGCTGTCGAGTGGTCAAAAGGTAACGTTACCTGTGCTTATGAGTATGTATTTGTTTTTTGATGAGGGGATGTTTGTTTAGATTATATCCTGTTTTCAGCTTATGTGTCATAAACTTATCTTTTTTTGCTCACTTTTGTGATGCACGCAAAAAATCAACCCATTGAACCCATCATGAATATGGTTTGGGTCGAATGAGATCGTATAGTGATAAGTGATTTGGTGTGTTTGTGATAATGTGATTTATTTAGGTTGGGATAATGAGAATGTAAGGGTTTTATGTAAGTTGGATTGCCTGTGAAAAATGAAGCGGAAAAGATTAGATCTGAGTAAGTAAACTGAAATTGAATTATCGTAGGTCTCTATTTGCTTATTTTAATAACCGACGGTCTTATTTGGAAGGGAGTACCAGGAGAGTACACCTGCTCTACAGCTGAGGACGCTTATTCTAATTGTGAAACTGTCCTGCGTGCATGCTGCTCTTACCGGGTAAGTTTCGGTAACCTTATGATGATCTGTTTATATGTACACTATTTGGATATTTGGATATGGTATGTGTGATCTCTTTCGATGTGATCTGCTTTTGTTGGAAATACGTTTTACGTATTAGGAAGGATCGGTCACTCCAACATTAGTTCGTGTAATAGCTCGTAGTTTAGTCATTTGTATTTACTTAAACGAAGCCCAAAACCGAGCCCATGAAATGTATGGGCCGGCGGCCAAATGTAAGCCCAAGCCCATGACAAGGGCTTGGGTATATAAACCCTCTCCTTTGTTGGAGAGGGTGTGGTTTTTCATAATTTACACATAGTTGTTCTTAACTTTCTCTCTCTAGAAGTATGAAATCCACCATCTTTCTATCTCTTTCTCTCTCTAAAAACATAAGCATAGATTTACAAATCTACAAATGGTATCAAGAGCTTGGGATGAAATATAGGTTTGTTTGTGTGATTCGTATGTTCTTATAAGCATTTCGTGGCTTTTTGAGTTCATTTTGCCGAATCATCAAAATTTTTTTTGTGTTTGTTCGTGATTTCAAGAAGCATAACGTATTCAGTAGGATTGTAGTGTTTTTGGTGTCTTGATTTTGGTTAAAACACAATCTTTCTTGGATCAAAAGTGCAAAAAGGCTTTGTTCTTCATTCCGAAATTTAAGCAGAAACATCCATCGGAAAGTACAAATTTGTACTTGGGCTTCCATCGCAATAACCGTCCATCGGAAAGGGATTGGGTTCTACATTGCGATCGTGGGATTTTTATCACTTATTCCGATCTGAATCATTCCGATAGCTATTGCGATCTGAGATTTCGACGGGTATAAGGAAGTATTTTAAGTCGTTACTCTGCTCGAATTTTGTCAGCCACTTTGCGATCTGAACATTCCGATAGGGCTTTGCGATCTGAACATTCCGATACCAACAACATTTCGACAGGGCCATATTCCGATCTGGTATTACGATCTGACATTCCGATCTGGTATTACGATCTGACATTCCGATCTGGTATTACGATCTGGTATTACGATCTGACATTCCGATCTGGTATTACGATCTGACATTACGATCTGGCATTCCGACAAATCACAATTTTTTTTCCATAAAAAATTTCGAACCGTGTGTAATTTTGACTTGGAATTTTTGGTTTATCGAGAACATATTTTAGGGGATTTTAACATTGTTTCTCGATTTTAACTCACAACAACACAAAAATACTTAACCTTATTTCATTGTTCGATCAACTTTGTAAATCTTAACTTATTGAAATGGAGTATACATCTCTTACGGATAAGTCCATCCTCTCGGGTACGGATAATCGTCCACCAATGTTGGTGAAGACTATGTATGAGGAATGGGCTTCCCGAATGGAACTTTATATGTTGAACAAGGAGAATGGACATCTAATTTGGGCATCGGTGCTCAATGGACCATTAGATTATGGTACTGTGACGGAAGGTACGACCACTTGTCCTCGCACAACGGGGGAGTTGACTGGAGATATGAAGATTCAAGATAAATGTGATAAGTATGCTACAAACATCATTCTCCAAGCTCTTCCTCCAGATGTCTACAAACTCGTCAGCAAACATAAAGTTGCCAAAGAGTTATGGGATAGAATTCGTGTTCTAATGCAAGGCACCTCGTTAACTAAACAAGAACGAGAGTGTAAGCTTTATGATGCGTTTGATAAGTTTGCCTATGTGCCAGGGGAGACTCTCAATGATTACTATCTGAGATTTACCCTATTGTTGAATGAGCTTAACATCTATGGCATGGCAATTCCTACCTTTCAATTGAACACCAAGTATTTGAACACTCTTCCTCCAGAATGGAAAAAATACGTGACGGATGTTAAATTGGCTAAGGACTTGCATAACACCAATGTGGATCAACTTCAAGCTTTTCTTCAACAACACGAATGCCATGTGATCGAGGCTCGGTTGTCTACACCTCAAGTTCATGATCCACTTGCAATGTATGCTTCTCAACAAAACATGGCTTATACTTATCAACAACCATCATACTTGCAACAGCCACCACCACACATCTATCAGCAACCACAGCAACCATCTTATCAACCACCAATGATGCCACAACAAGAATATCAACAAAGTGTTCATCAACAATCTTTTCAACAGCAACCACCATATCAAACATCACCATCACAAACCAACACTTCTCCATTGGGCTATACTCCTCAGCAAGGATATTTTCCAATTGAAGCACAACCAGCACAAGCTTTCTACTCTAATGAACTTCCACCAATCCAAGCACCGGTCTTTACTCCAAATGATACGCCAGCTGATGTTTTAAACCATCTCACCGCCTACTTGTCAAAACTTGTTGCAACTAGAGGATTTCCACCAACAAACAATCAGCTCCGCACCTCATCAAATCCTCGACAACAAGCCACTGTTCAAGATGGTCAAGTGACGGTGCAACCTATTCAGGGAAGGCAAAATTCATATGGACCTCCTACAAGGACTGGGAACAATCAAGCTGTGAATTCTCAAGCTAGTGGAAATGGGAGTCCTATTGGTCCTAAGAAGGTTGTGACTTGCTACAATTGCCGAGGACAAGGTCATATGGCTAGGGAATGCACTCAGCCGAAAAGGAGAAGGGATGATGCATGGTTTCGTGAGAAGATGTATTTGGTTGATGCTCAGTCTAAGGGGAAGATTTTGGATTCAGAGGAGTTAGCATTTCTGGCAGACCCAGGGGCAGCAGATACTGAAGGCATTGCAGTCGTTTCCACTTCTAATGCAGCTTATCAAGCGGACGATCTTGATGCATACGATTCGGATTGTGATGACATTCACTCTGCCCAAGCTGCTCTTGTTGCTAATCTCTCTCACTACGGTTCTGATGTCATCAGTGAGGTACCAACCACATCTAATAATATTGATGATAACCAACATCAAGTTGGGCATGAAAATGACAACCTCGAACAGCATTCGGGAAGTAGTAACTCAAATGCTGTGGTATCCAATTCTACACATTTGAGTGAACCTCAAACAAATGCTACGACGGGTATGGAATCTTATGCTCAACATGATTTGGTCATGGTGCCTAAACATATTATTGATCAAATGCATATGGCCCTCAGACAATCCGTAGACACGAATTCCACCCTAACTGCTGAGCTTGCGTTGCATAAAGAAAAGGTCAAAACTTTTGAAATGGTCCCTCAAGAAGAGAAAATAACATGTTCTGAATTTGACCAATTTCGTTTTGAAAAGATTGAACACTTGAAAGAAATAGAGTCATTAAAAGCTAATCTTTCTAATGAATTAAAAGAAAAGGAGTCGGTTGTCAATGATTTTCAAAAACTTAAAATGGATTTCGAAACTCTCGAGTCTAAAAAGGTTGAATCGGAAATTAATGCTACCAAACTTCTTAAATTCAAAGAACAACAGCTTTTAAAACAATACGCTTCCACAGAAAAGGTTCATCTTTTAACTAAATCATTTAAAGAATTCGAACTTAAGCGTCTTCAAGATTTACCACCTAATCCCGGTTATGCAAAACAAGCTCAGGAATATATTCCCGGCCTTTATGACATGACCATAATTGGAAAATCGAAAGAAGCACCTTTTGTTCGTAGTACTGAGGAGACACAATCACTTGGGGATGAAACTCATTCTAAAATGCTTTCAAAATTCCATACAATTGATTATGATCAACATAACAAAGATCAATTTTCGAAAAAGACACGCATTCGCTTACAAAAGGAATTAGCAGAATTAACAGTTCTTGTGCCCCAAAGTTTGTCAAATGAAAACCTTCCTAGTACGTCTCCTACACTCGTCAAAAAGGATTTAACGAAGTTAATTCCACCGGTAAGTAAGGCGTCCGTTAACTTAAATACGGTTCACCAACACTTAGCCGATTTTGACAAGGTCATTTTGGAACGTACGACGGCCACGGCCATAACGGAAGGTGAATGGAACTTTGAGCACACTAGAGCTGCGTTTCGAGATGAAATTGTTCCGTTTGTAAAGAATGTTAAAGCTTGTCTTCGTAATATTGATCAAGATTTGTTTTTGGAAATAGAAGAAGTTAGACGTGTTTTCAATGAAATGGAAGATGCTTATGAAAACAGTTTACTTGAAATAGAACGGGTTTCACGCTATAATGATCTGCTTCTGAATCAAGTGATGTCTCATGATATAGTTTCTGTCTGTGTGAATACAAGTGTTGATAATGATTCTATTGTGCATAATATTGAATCTGTGGATACTGTGGTAGATAGTACTTGTCACGAATCTGACGCTGAATTTTTAAAGCTTCAAGATTCATATTCTTCGCTTTCAAAACGTTTTGATGAGATTCAAACACATTGTATTTCGCTTGAATGCAAGCAACAATTTATTCAAGAAATCTTTGAAACGTCATTCGAAGGTGTTAATATCGATGATGCAAATTTTGAAAAGAATTTTCGATTGAATTTACAATCAAAACAGCGTCAGCCAAGTGACAAAGTTGCTAACTCTTTGCCGATAGAAATAGAGAAATCCAAGGAGCTTAACTGTGTGAACGTACTTGAGGCCGCTGAGAATTTTAAACTTGATCTAGATAATCGAGTTTCCAAGATTTTGTCCAAAGTTGATAACTTAAAACAGAAAAGTACACGACTTTTCGATTCAGTACAGCCCGCATGTGCTAATACCACTGCACAGAATCACTCGTTGATTGAACAACTGAATCGAAAGTCGGTGGAAATATCTGATTTGAGGGAACAAATTTGTGATAAGAATCTGGTCTTGGCTGAGTTAAAGGAAACACTTCGAACTCTAAAAGGTAAGAATGTTGTGGATAACGCAGCCACTATCTCAGCATCGTCCTCTAGTGCAATCAAAAGAACCCTTATTGCCGTCACGCCACTTAACAAGGGCCCTAGGACTAAATCATCTCAAACTTTGGTCACTAAAGATAAGGCGGAATCAAAACCAGCTTCTAATATTCCCGTGTTGCCTTCTACAGGAGTAAGCACCACTACTAAGGCTCAAAGATCTAAGCTTAAAAGAAACACGAAGAATGATAGGATCTTGCCCCCATCTAGTAGTCAAGTGAAGAAGAAAGTAGAAGCCCATCCTAGGAATGTTATTTCTGTTTTGAATAAAAAGAATCATGTAGCTAAACCAAAAGGCTCTGCGGTTGTGCAGCGTTCTAAGCCTACTGTGAATTCTAATTTAAAATGTTGGAATTGCAATGAATGTATGTTTTCTAGTCATTATGATTCTTGCCTTATTGACCATGTGAATGAGATGCATGCCCGGAAAACGGGATTAGAATGGAAACCGACTGGGAAAGTGTTAACCCAAGTTGGTTGGATGTGGCGCCCCACTGGTAGGACTTTCACTATAGTAGGAAATATGTGCCCTTTGACTAGGATCACTCCCACTAAAGCGAAGAAAGAGTGCCCTTTAACTAGGAGTACCAAGGCTACCAAAACACAAGCGTGTCCTTTAACTAGGAACACCAACACTACTGTAGGAACAAAGTGCCCTTTACATAGGTCTACTCCCACTGTAGTGCCCGCTAATACTCCAAAACCTCAGAAAATTGGAACAGTAAAACCTGTAAATGCTAAAACTCACATTAGAAAATGCAGGAAATCTAAGGATAACAAAAATGTTAGCAATTCTGATAATTCTATATCTGTATCTGCTAACACTCCGGAACCAATAGTTTCCAATGCATTGTCTACTGTTGTTATTGAAAACAGGTGGTCCAAATTATTCTCTGGTATTTGGACTCTGGTTGCTCCAAGCATATGACCGGAGATCGCTCTCAGCTCAGAAATTTCGTCAGCAAGTTTCTTGGTACGGTTCGATTTGGAAATGATCATATTGCAAAGATAATGGGTTATGGTGAATATCATATTGGGAATGTTATAATTTCAAGAGTGTATTACGTGGAAGGTCTCGGTCACAACTTATTTTCTGTGGGACAATTTTGTGATGCAAACCTAGAAGTTGCTTTTCGAGAGCATACCTGCTTCATTCGTAGGAAGGGGTTGATTTATTGAAAGGTACTCGAGGGAATAATTTGTATACTTTGTCTCTACAAGACATGATGGCCGCTTCTCCCGTATGTCTTCTCTCCAAAGCATCGAAGACTAAGTCATGGTTATGGCATCGACGGTTATCTCATCTTAACTTTGACGCTATTAATCACTTGGCGAAAAACGAACTTGTTCGTGGTCTTCCTAAACTATCATTTCACAAGGATCATTTGTGTTCCGCGTGTACAATGGGGAAAAGCACTAAGAAATCTTACAAACCCAAGACGGAAGACACCAACCAAGAGAAACTTTATCTTTTGCATATGGATCTTTGTGGGCCAATGCGTGTTGAAAGTCTTAGTGGCAAAAAGTACATCCTCGTCATTGTCGATGATTACTCTCGGTTTACATGGGTGAAATTTCTTAAAGCAAAGAATGAGGCACCTAAATTCATCATCGGATTTCTCAAGATGATTCAAGTGCGTCTCAACACTACTGTCCGACGCATTCGTACAGATAATGGAACCGAATTTGTGAATCAAATTTTGCGTGATTATTATGAAGAAGTTGGCATTTCTCATGAAACATCCGTTGCTCGCACTCCACAGCAAAACGGTGTCGTTGAAAGGCGAAATCGCACACTTATGGAAGCTGCTCGAACGATGTTAATTTACGCAAAGGCTCCATTGTTTTTATGGGCAGAAGCAGTATCTACAGCAGTGTACACCCAAAACCGGTCACTAATTCGTAAACGCCATGGTAAAACACCTTATGAGCTTCTCCATGGAAAAGTACCAGATTTATCATATCTTCATGTATTTGGTTCTCTTTGCTATCCAAATAATGATGGTGACAATTTGGGAAAACTTCAACCAAAGGCTGATATTGGTATTTTCATTGGTTACGCCCCCGCAAAGAAGGCATACCGAATCTACAACCGTAACTCTCGCAAGATCCTCGAAACTATGAATGTTGATTTTGATGAGCTGACAGCAATGGCTTCTGAGCAAAGTAGCTCTGAACCCGCACTTCATGAAATGGGACCCAATAACATTAGTTCTGGTCTTGTCCCAAACAACCCTACTTCATCATTTATACCACCTACCAGGAATGAATGGGATACGTTGTTTCAACCGTTCTTTGATGAATTCTTTACTCCTCCAAGTATTGTTGCTCCAGAACCTGAAGTAATAGCTCCGGTAACCGAAGTTGTCGCTCCAGCAACCGTTGCACAATCAGATACATCTGCACCTACAATTGGTCAAGATATACCTTCAACAAGTAATTCTCAAGCAACACATGTTTCAACTACCCATGTCATGCCTATTGATGATGAAGAGGATGATGATGATCACGATTTGGAATTCGCTCAAATGCGTGAACTTCCATTCTTTGGTGTATCTATTCCCGACCCTAATCAAGTCGGGTCGTCCACCTCAGAGGAAGCTCCTTCTACAGTTTACTCCAATCCACGGATTCGTGAACATGACAGCAAGTGGACAAAGGATCATCCTATAGATTCTATTATTGGTGACCCTAATCGTCCAGTATCCACACGAAGTCAGTTACAAGAAAGTGCACTGTTTTGTCACTTTGATGCTTTTCTCACTGAAGTTGAACCTAAGACATGGCAACAAGCTTTTACTCAATCCTGTTGGATAGAAGCTATGCAAGAAGAACTTAACGAATTCATACGTCTTGATGTTTGGGAACTTGTCCCATGCCCGGATCAAGTGCAGTTACTCACTTTGAAATGGGTTTACAAGGTGAAACTCGATGAGTTAGGCGGAATATTGAAGAACAAAGCTCGTCTAGTAGCTCGTGGATACAAGCAATTATTGGGCATCGACTTTATGGAATCCTTTGCACCTGTTGCCCGTTTGGAAGCTATTAGACTATTCCTCGCTTATGCAGCCCATATGAATATGGTCGTCTATCATATGGATGTGAAGACGGCATTTCTTAATGGTGAACTCAAGGAAGAGGTCTATGTTCAACAACCGGATGGTTTTGTGCATCCTAATTATCCTAATCATGTGTACAAGCTTAAGAAGGCTCTCTATGGGTTGAAGCAAGCTCCTCGCGCATGGTATGATCTTTTGTCACAATTCCTCATTACGCAAGGCTTCGCTAAAGGCAAGGTGGATCCCACGCTGTTCATTCAGAAACGAGGTAAAGATATGATTATGGTACAAATATATGTTGATGATATTATATTTGCAGCCTCGACCCAAACTTTATCGAACGAATTTGGAAAACTCATGTCTTCCAAGTTTAAGATGTCAATGATGGGCAAGGTATCATTCTTCTTAGGTCTTCAGATATCTCAGAGTCCCAAAGGCATCTTTATCAATCAATCCAAGTATGCCCTTGAATCGCTTAAGAAGTATAAGATGGAATCTTGCGACACCGTGGATACTCCAATGGTGGAACGAACTAAGCTTGATGCAGATCCTCATGGAGTTCCCGTTGATCCGACACTTTATCGTGGAATGATCGGTACTCTTCTGTATATCACAGCCAGTCGACCTGATCTTCAGTTTGCTATATGTATGTGTGCCAGGTATCAAACTAGGCCTACTGAGTTACACTTAGCTACTGTTAAAAGGGTCTTTCGATATCTTAAAGGAACCATTAATCGGGGAATTTGGTATTCAAAGGACTCTTCTATTGCACTAATGGCATATGCAGATGCGGATCATGCGGGTTGTCAAGATACAAGGCGTAGCACGAGTGGAACTTTGCAACTACTAGGAGATCGATTAATCAGTTGGGCATCGAAAAGGCAGAAAAGCGCTGCAATTTCAAGTACGGAAGCAGAATACATAGCTATGTCCGGTTGCTGTGCTCAAATTCTTTGGATGAGATCGCAATTAACCGACTATGGTCTAGGTTTCAACAAGATTCTGATGTACTGCGACAACAAAAGTGCAATTGCCTTATGCTGCAACAATGTTCAATTCTCCCGGTCGAAGCATATTGACATTCGCTACCATTTCATCAAGGAGCAAGTGGAAAATGGAGTAATAGAGCTTTACTTTGTCCGATCTGAGTATCAATTGGCGGATATTTTCACGAAGGCTTTAGATCGCGCTCGAATTGAATTTTTGGCCGACAAGCTAGGAATGAGAACCTTCTCGCCTGAGACTCTAAAGGAACTAGCAGATGAAGCGAAAGAATAGTCTTGGTAAAACTATTCTCCGTATCCTTGGTGATCATCTGTATATATTGTTTATATTTTTATCCTCAAAAGCAAAATACAAAAATATAAAACCATATAAAAACCATAAAAACTGAAAAATTCATTAAAATCCAAAAATTTTTACTTTATTTTTCAAAGGCATGTCTTTTGGTACGATAATATTTACGACCTTAGAAATGTTGATTAATATCGACACGGCGCCATAAATAGAGTTCGTACAAAAGTTGTAAATATTTCATAAAACATGCCTAAATGGCTTGTAGTTATTTCAGACTGCAACCCGGTTTTCACATTAAAGTCAGGTATTTCTTATGAAAGCTTTGGCTCACAACGGGAATTAATTTTCTCGGGCAAGGTTTACTTTAAAACCTTGTAAGGGATCAAGTTTACTTTATAACTTGGTCTAACACAAATTTATGTACGTTTCAGTGCATTTATTTGTTAAAACAAGAGAAGTCTTGTTTTTATGAAGCTATCATCTCTACAACCATGTTATCTACAATTGGTATCTACATACTCGACGATGCAACTACTCAACCAACGACTACAGCTCTTTCGATAGAACACGGGTCAACAATTGAGGGGGAGCAACTGTCAAGCATTCAGAATCTTCGATGCCGAACGTGTCAAGTTCACAAGTTGGTGTCAAGACAACAATACCAGTCGTACACGTGGTGTCAAGAGATGACTTCAGACGCGACGAGGCGACCAACATATGCTGACAAGAACCATTTGATCTTATCATTTGATGTTCTCATCTATCAGGTCCAACCTTGTCAATTCTTTTCTAATATGGTGAATATGTGATCATGTTACAAATCGGTATCATATCTCATACATTTGATACCATGAAGATAAAAAGGACTCGCATTTTTCTTCCCAAAACCTTTGTTAAAACTTCATTAAATCAATTGATATTAAAAACATCGATTGGGTTAATATTTTTAATATGGGGGAGAAAATGTGATTTAATATGGGATATTATCACAAATGGTTTGACTTAATGTGCTGGCTCATCTCTACATATGCGAAATGTTTTCGAATATCGTGGCATATGTTAAGGGGGAGCAAAATGGATTTTCTATATCAAAATGGATTTTCATGGTGACATATACTTACCCAAAACCCATTTATTTCACGACGATGAAGATTGTGGTGACATAAGGATGGTAGGATAGGTTAAGTCCTATGATTCTTCCAGAACCGGAGGAATCTTCCCAAGGACATTCCATAGCTAGAAATAGTAGTCCTTAGGAAAGGTGGAGAAAGAATGTGAACGTAGCTGAATGCCGACCAAGTACTTAAGTTAGCACTGGAACAATCACAACAAGGTGCTAGTTATGACGTATTGGTAAGCATTGAAGGGGTTGAAGAATGAAAAAGAATTGTAAAGATAAAGGGTGTAAAGAAAGAAGCCCTCCTTACAACTTTAGGCAGAAACCGGGTCAATACATATGCTATTAAGATCATTGTTTAATGATTCTTGATATTGAAGACAGACATCATGGACCCAGTGATGCAAAGCACAACCCATCCCAGCTAACTCAGGTATCTCTCAAAAGATATTTGTTTTAATCACACGGAGACAACACGTTATCTATTGATTTATTCACTCCGAATAAATTGGTATTGAAAAGGTGGCACTCCTCTCCAGCCTCCGATCACTAAAATCCAAAATGCACGATCGAGTCTAGAGCCATTTGAGATCATCAAATATCTCACTAGGACACACTTTCATATTTCCTTGCTTCTTCACACACTGTGAAAAGTAAGAAAGATCTTAAGAGTCCTACGCAAAATCTTCATGATCTTGCCTGAACATCCGAGTAATACGAAAGTATTTACAATGAAGATGGAAATCCTTCTTGAGCGAATATCAAAAAGCTCATGGTAGGTGACTCGTGCGATTCTTTATGAATCAAACTTGTGATAACTGGAAAGCAACAGCTGTTTAATTCTTAACTGAATTTAAACACGTTCCAGGCCTCTACGCAATATCTTAATGATCTTGCCAGAACACTCAGAGTGATACCTTAGTGTTCACGGTGATGAGTGGAAATCCTTCTAGTGTTAACCTCAAACAGCACTTGGTAGGTAACTTGCAAGATTCTATACGAATCAAGCTCGTGACAACTGGAAAGCAACGATGGTGCGGTTCTTAATTGAATTTCACTTGTTCCAGGAACATGAATTGACGGCTTCAAATCATGCGGATATTATTATCCAAATGATTCACTCTTTATGTTCGCAGTCAGCTTTGGACGGTCGCATAAAGAGAACGGGTTTACCCGCGAAATCCTGTCAGGAAGTTACTTAATTGAAACTATCCGTCACGGGTACGATATCTAATATCGTCCAACGGTCTTCACCGACCGGAGGTAAAATGCTACCGAATTAGAATGAAATGTTCAAAGCCATTTCGTTCGTGTCTACTTATGTTGCGGCATTTGAAGACGGTGGCGTTGCGGAACCCGAGAAGAAGTCGTCCCCGCATGCTTATACTTTATGCACTTAATACCTCATCAAATTCAAGAAAGCCTAAAAGTTAAGTCTTCCGCTGTATCGAACTCTGAAGCTTTCAAGAATTACAAAGGTATAAGTATGTGGGACGTGAGGTCACGAAGAGGCGAAGATCACAAGCGATGGATGCACAAGATCAAGGCAAGAGATTAATGATCAAGACTGATATCAAAGATCACATCAGCATGTTCACCAGAAAAGAAAAAGAAGAAAAAGAAAGACGAAGACTACGAGCTCAAGACAAGCATAGTATGCTAGGTTTATTTTACTATTGTAACTTGGGTAACGCCCTTGTTTGGAGTGACCTCCCTTAGGGGGAGATTGTTGGAAATACGTTTTACGTATTAGGAAGGATCGGTCACTCCAACATTAGTTCGTGTAATAGCTCGTAGTTTAGTCATTTGTATTTACTTAAACGAAGCCCAAAACCGAGCCCATGAAATGTATGGGCCGGCGGCCAAATGTAAGCCCAAGCCCATGACAAGGGCTTGGGTATATAAACCCTCTCCTTTGTTGGAGAGGGTGTGGTTTTTCATAATTTACACATAGTTGTTCTTAACTTTCTCTCTCTAGAAGTGTGAAATCCACCATCTTTCTATCTCTTTCTCTCTCTAAAAACATAAGCATAGATTTACAAATCTACAGCTTTAGGTTGGAGGCACGATAGTAGTTGATGGCCACTGCACGTCTGCAATTGAAAAAATCAAGATCACGTCCTCACCACAACATTTGTTGTGGCTGTGGCAGAAAAAGGCGGCAGGTGCCAAGCAATGATGGTGGAGGAAGAAAAGAATGAGATCGCACTATCAAGGTTAGACAATAGCTGAGACTTTATTTGTTGGAAGTCGTGTACAGGGCCGACTGTATGGGGGTGCGACAATTGCATAGGCATAGGGCCACCTGACAAATAGGGCCTCCAATTTTCAAAAAAATCCACTGTATATATATATGTACTATATAATTATCCTTAATAAAAGAGGTAAAGAATAGTATTTTGTATCATTTCAAATATGACAATTTACCTTTTTTTTGTCCAAGGCCCCATGAAAACCTAGGTAGTACAGTATACATTAATACATCCATACGTCATACTACAGTCTATACAAGTTTGGACTCTTTTTTAACAATCTACTGTATTGTATAACCGATTGATTGATCAGGTAGTATTATTTAAACTTCTTGTTTTGATTTTTTTTATAACTTTTGTTTTACATCATTTTGTGGTATAAATATTTAGGCTTCTATTTTGTACCTATAATTTAATTGTCACAATAACATTTTAAATGCAAAAAGTTTTTTATTTAGATTAGTCTTTTTTTTAATCTAGCACAATACATATATATATTACTAGTATTAGATATTTCATTTATATTGTTGTTTTAGCGTTTTTTCGAATTTCAGTAGTATTTTTATGCATTAACAGTGGATATATTTGTTTTCACGCTTACTTTTGGTATTAGTAAGGCCTCCGTATAGTCGTTGTACAGGGCCGCCGAAATCTATGAGACGACCCTGGTCATGTAAACAAACTTAAATTGTTTTGTATATATACGTTAGCATTTTATAGAATGATGCCCAAGTTTATTATCAAAATTCTCTATTTTCCAATTACTATTTCTAGGTCTGATTTTGTAAAAGTGATAAAAAAAGACTTATTAAAATTCTCTATTCTGAACATATTCTATATAGCCACTCTTTTGCGACACAATGATAGACAGCAGAAATTATGCGCCGTTCATCAACGCTCTCTGAACGTTGCTAAAAGTGCTCGCGCTCCGCCGCAGCGGAGCGCGCGCACAAAATCCTAGTTGCTATTAATCGATCATCTTTTTGCATGCAGGTTTATAAGGAAATGGAAAAGATAATCATCTTGATAAATCATTATATTATATGACAATAGTGATCAAACGCACGAGATCTTACAAAAACCAACCCAATATGTACAAATATTCAAATCCATTGAGTTATAAAAACAGACCAAATGCGTATAAATAATCAAAGCCGTTGATACGTGTAAGAAAAGTCAAGTGTTTAAGAAATTAAACCATACCATACAGGCATACATTATCAAGCATTCTTGATGAGACGATCTACTAAACTCAAGAAGGGATGTATTTTCAACAAATAGGGCAACTATGTTCATTGGACAACCACTTCTTGATGCAATCTTCATGAAACGAGTGCTGACATGATACCACAACTCCGATGTGCTGCTTCTCGATGAACTCATCTAGGCATATCGCACAATCATCATTCTTGCTCTTACCCGTCTCGTATAGTTGCTTCTCTACGGTTTCAGGTTGATGATGAAGGTTCTTAGCCTCTTTGGACCCGGACTCACACCACACAAACGCCAATCAAAACGGCAGACTTGCTTTTCAATGCTTGTGTTTTATTAGAAACTGATACTTACATACAATGTCAAACCTACTCCGTATTTATAGACTATGAATACACATAACATGCATACAGGGAATGTGGGTATACACACTCCCATGACCTCCTAAATAATAGCTAAACTAAGAACTAGTAAAACTGACTATGTAAACTATCCTAAAGACCAGGTAGCTAATCAAGATTATCCAACATTCACCCCTATAATCTTGATCATCTGCACTCGTGCCTCTTCCACGGTTCTCTTTCCCGGTCACGTCAAAACCATCTCAGTTTAAGCTTCCAACACAACGATGCTCACTAGCTTGTTCTCCAGCACCCCTTCGAGACAAAATTCGATTTGTGTGTTTTTCTGCTCCAGCTGCTCGTCTTTAATCTACATGGTGTCTTTCTCGTTCTTGCTACATGCTAATCGATTCTTGCTATTCGACCCTTGCTTTTAGACCCTTGCTTGTCGACTCTTGATTGCCGACCCTTGCTTGCCGACCCTTGCTTGTCGACTCTTGCTTATCGACCCTTGCTTGTCGATCCTTGCTTATCGACCCTTGCTTGTCGTTTATTTTCTTGCTTGCTACTTGCTACAAACAGAAAAATTTTCTACTTGCTATGGTTACCTTGCCTGCTACTTTCTACAGGCTATGTGACAACCTACTTGCTTGCTAACTTGTTGCTCCTTTCTTACTTTTGATCGCCAATTGATCAACCTTGTTGCTTGCTTTCTTGCTTTTGATCACTAAAATGATCAACCTTGCTCCTTGCTTTCTTTCTTTTGATCACTAAAATGACCAACCATGCTCCTTGCTTTCTTTTCGTTTTTTTTTCTTTCTCGTTCTTGTCACTATGATTCCTTTCTACTTTCTTGCCTTCTAAGAAACATAGTTTTGGCTACCATTCTTGGTGCATTCTCTTGCTGTCTTTTTCTTGTCTTCTTGTTGTCATCTTGTTGTATTCTTGTTGTCGTCTTGCTGCGTTCCCATGCTATAGTGATGCATTATTTCGCTCTTCTTCGTGCTAATTTTCTGCTTTCCAAAAGAGTCCTTGCTGTTACGGTCATCTGCTGATCAGAACTTGTTGTTTGCCTTCATTTTTTGGTATGTGATTACATAATTGCAATCGTCCCTTTCTTTCTTGCCAACCACCAGGTATGAGCCCAACCTCGCTCTAATACCAAGTGAAGGTTATCATCCTCCTTGGACCCGGACTCACACCACACAAACACCAATCAAAACGGTAGACTTGCTTTTCAATGCTTGTGTTTTATTAGAAACTCATACTTACATACAATGTCAAACCTACTCCCTATTTATAGACTATGAATACACATAACATGCATACAGGGAACGTGGGTATACACACTCCCATGACCTCCTAAATAATAGCTAAATTGAGAACTAGTAAAACTGACTATGTAAACTATCCTAAAGACCATGTAGCTAATCAAGATTATCCAACAGATGACTATCAACTTTACCAACATTTATTCTATGCTCGGCCATGTACACGTTCCCGTCCACATGATCATGGAGACGACGTCATCGATGAGCAGCCCTAATCTTAATACACTGGTACCATATACATACAAATAATATTAAGAAAAATGAGAAAAGAACAACACAGAATATGCGAGAATTAGATTTTTGCTGCTCATCAGAGGTCATATCTGATGATTCTGAACGATTTATAGAAAAATATAGGACATGATGGTCTAAAGAAAAGTGAGATATATATAGTGGTTGGTGAATATTACCGTTATTCAAGTCGGCCCCTACTCACCTGTTGGCTCATCCGTCTCCTACCCAAGTTAAACTATCTTCTCTTAATAATACTTTAATAACTTATTTATTGGTTCTATTCGTCTCCGGGAGAAGATCCCCCACACACCCATATATAACAAAGGCTTCATGGATCAATCCCTACCCTCCATCTTTAAATGATTTAAGGGTTGTGATTAAACCCCCCTTTCTTATAACCTACCTTTATTAATTAAAAAAATATATATATACATAACAAACACCAGAAATGGAACCCGATCCTCACCCCCACCAGCGACCACCACCTCCACCTAACCGTCGACCACCACAACAACCTCATCTCCCACCTTTTTCCGGCGACCACCACAACAACCCCATCTTCTTCCCGCGACCACCACAACAAACATTCTTCCTGCGTCATCCACACCAACCCACCTTTTTCCGACGGCCTTTACCGAAAACAACCTTTTTCCGGCAACCCCCGCAATAATCCACTATTTTCCAACAAGATCCACTCCTAACCACCGTTTCCCAACAACTTCAACAACGCCGCCTCTTTCCCAGCGACTTCCACAACGTATCCACCATTTTCCGGTGACTTCCATAAGAAACCCACGTTTTTTGCACCCTACACAACAAACCCAACAATTTCCAGCAACCTACACAACAAACAACCCTTTCTTGTCGATTTATACAACAAACAACTCTTTTCCAGACAACTCCACAACAAACATCCAACTTCCGGCGACCTCCACAACAACTGACCATCTCCCAGCGACTTCCACAACCTCCACATCAAGTGACAATGATCCAGTAAATGTAGTTGTTGATATTAGTGAAAATGTAGAAAATGTAGAAGCTGCTCATGCTGTTAGCGAAAATGTAGTTGCTGATGTAGAAGCTGATGTTAGCGAAAATGGAGGGGATGCTGATGTAGAAGCTGAAAATGTAGTTGATGCTGATGTTATTGAAAATGTGGTTGCCAATACAGGTAATAACTTTGTACCTATTTCTGTTACTGAAAATATAGTTGTTGATGCTGGTATGAGGCACACTGACTCATGTATGAGTCACACTGCCTCATGTATGAGTCAGTGAAACTCATGTATGAGTCACACTGACTCGTACATGAGTCACATAGCTCATATATAAGTCAGTGTGACTCATACATGAGTCACAGTGACTCATATATGAGTCATATATGACTCATACAATTCCTGAACTATTCTTTTATTGGATTGTGAAACAGATGCTCATAATTCACCAAAACCTAGTTTATACATTCATTTTGAGTCACCCGGAAGATCGACATATTGGGAACCAAATGTTGATGAGAAGTAAGTGCCTCTTGAGGGAAAAGAAATTAAAACGATATAGGAGAGTATTGACTTTTATGAAGCTTATGCTGAAAAAGCGGGATTTGAAGTTAAAAAATACTCACAAAAAAGAAATAGAATTGGAGAAGTAAAAAGTAAATACATCACGTGTAACCGACATGGGAATATAAAAGATATAAATATCAACACATTGGTTAATAGTGGAAAACAAACTAGGCACACGAAGCACCGTATAACAGGTTGCATGGCGCAAATAAAAGTTGATTTGGATTATATCCGGAAAAAGTATGTTGTGACTAAGTTTGTTGCTAAGCACAATCATCCCATGATTCCTAAAGAATATAAGCATCTAACGAAGAAACAAAGAAAGATGAGTCAATCGGAAAGGTTGTTTATAGTCAAAGCTTCAACAATGAAACTTGGCGCAACAAAGGCACATACCTTGTTATCTGGCATCAAAGGCGGATCTCAGTAGTTCATGGCACTAGTGATGATTTTAAGAATCACATCAGGGATGTTAATGCAATTATAGGAGAAAGTGATGCACAAATGCTTATTAACAAGATGGAAAATAGGATGAAGTTTGTTCCGGGATTTACATTTCAGTATAAGATTGAAGATAGCGTATTAGTTGCGATGTTTTGGGCAGACGAAGTTGATAAACGCAACTACGAGGAGTTTGGAGATATTATATCTTTTGATGCAACTTTTCGAACAAATAAGTAAGTGGTCTTTTTCACATAAATCACATGTGACTCATGTATGAGTCAATGACTCATACATGAGTCACAGTGACTCATACATGAGTCATAGTATGAAATATTATATCCTTCTAATGTATCTGTTTTGTAGGTATGACATGGTTTTTGTACCATTCACTGGGATAGATAACCATAGAAAGTACGTGAACGTTGGCTCTGGATTGCTTTTAAGAGAAGATACAGAAGCTTATACGTGGCTACTAACATCATTCATGACAGCTCACAAAAAACAACCAACAATGATCATAACGGATCAAGATGGGGCAATGAAACGAGCAATTGAAGCGGTTTTGAAAGAATCTAAGCACAGATTGTGCATGTGGCATATCTTGCAAAAAATCCCAACAAAGGTACTGATTGTTTGTTATTTATCAGATAACTCATACATGAGTTATAAATATATATGACTCATATATGAGTCACATGACTCATGTATGAGTCACATAACTCATATATGAGTCAGTGTTAATACATGATATGAAAATATCTTAACATTCATACATTCTTCATTTTCAGATATGTGAAAAGATTTACAAGGAAACTGATTTTAAAGATCGTTTCAACAAACTTATGTGGAATATGTTCATCGAGCCAGAAGAGTTTCAAAAAAGATGGTTTGAACTTATTGAACGCTTTGGATTGGAAACACACAAGTAGATGACGAAGATGTATGACCTTCGTAAATTGTGGTTACCGGCTTATTTTATTGACTCACCACTGTCTGGACTAATGAGAACTACTTCAAGATCTGAAAGTGAAAATGCATTCTTTAAGAGTTTCACAAATCATGGGTCAACATTAGTAAATTTCATGATGTGCTGTGAATCGGAAACCGAAAGGCAAAGACATAAGCAAGAACTTTTGGATTTCAAAACATGGGACTCGGCTCCAAATCCTGAAACGAAGTTAAATATCGAAGAACATGCGCGTAAAGTTTATACTAGAACAATATTTCTCTTGGTTCAAGCTGAAATAGTAGAATCAATTTGGTCATGCCAAATACAAGAATTTAAGACGGAAGAGGGTATTGAGACGGCTAAGGTTCGAGACACGAGAGCGGGTGCTTATAGAACACTGTATACAGAAGAAGGAAAAAAGATGGTTGTATAGGAAGAAGACAAAGTAATAATCGACAAGGTTAGTGAAACATTTAACTGATACATGAATGACTCATACATGAGTCGCACTGACTCATGCATGAGTCAGTGTGACTCATATGTGTTATGCTCACTTATTAACATGTTTCATGTTTATGTTTAAGGTTCTACGTAATCCTGGAGATGGATCTGTTGAGTGTACGTGTAGGCATTTTATGCGTTATGGTTTTCTGTGTCGCCACATATTCTGTGTTTTGAAGAACCGTGATATTGAAGAGATTCAGGAGAAGTACATTTTAAGGCATTGGTGAAGGGAATTGATACCGCTTTCATTAAGAAGAAACACAAACAGATACGGGGAGAAGAACAAAATAATTCAGAGACTTACAAATGAGGCTAACTTCCACGTAGATGAGTGCTTGTTTTGGTTGAGTAAAGATGTAGAAAAGTTGGCGGAATATGTGCAAAAGCTGGATAAAATAAAGAAAGAATATCAAGTTTTAGTGCCTAAGTCCCCTTCAAGGAAAACAAAGGACGTTATTGAAGATATATATTCAATTAAGGAACCAAAGAAAAAACTTGTTAAAAATCCAACTGGGACTAGGCTCAAAGGTGGTCGTAGAGGAGCGCGTATAAAAAGTGCATGAGAAATAGTTATGAAGGTTAAAAAGAAACAGCCTCGTACGTGTGGTTACTGTAAACAGAAGACAAACGAGCATACAAAAATGACATGTCCACTAAATCCATACTATATCGCAAAACTAGCGAAGATCACTGCAGCTGCTAAACAACAAGCATAAGAAACAGGAGAATCAAGTACAACAACTATTTGAATATCTGTTTTTAATTTGCTATTATTCTTTTACTTAACTATTGAAAACCAGTGTAGAATATCTGGTTCTGTTATGAATATTATGACTCCTATATGAGTACTCTTGAAACATATCTGAATTGAATACCGTGTATTGAATATAAAACCAAGTGACTCATACATGAGTCATGTGACTCATGCATGAGTCACATGACTCATATATAAGTCATGTGACTCATGTATACTAGTATATGAGTTACATGACAAAAATGGAACATATACTAGTATGACTCATGTATACGAGATAACTCTTGCATCTCTTGCAAAAGGAAGAGCCTAAAATCATGCCAATACCGCAAG
This sequence comes from Glebionis coronaria, assembly GCA_025667525.1. NCBI lineage: Eukaryota > Viridiplantae > Streptophyta > Magnoliopsida > Asterales > Asteraceae > Glebionis > Glebionis coronaria. Next base: position 443,713,286 of record CM046876.1, on the reverse strand, counting down.
AAATCCTTATACGAGATAACTCTTGCAACTCTTTGAGGCCTTGCATGAGTCATGTGAGTTGAATGTGTCATAGTAATATATGTTTGTATGTGTTTACATGACTCATGTAAGCAAGTCACATGACTCATGTATGAGTCACATGACTCATGCATGAGTCACATTACTTATGTATGAGTCACATGACAAACACATACAAACATATGCCAACACATATTCATACACACTTACATATAGTCATAGTAATATATGTTTGTATGTGTTTACATGACTCATGAGTCACATGACAAACATATATACCAACACATATTCATAAACACTTATACATAGTCATAGTAATATATGTTTGTATGTGTTTACATGACTCATGTATAAGTCACATGACTCATGTATAAGTCACATGACTCATGCATGAGTCACATGACTCATGTATGAGTCACATGACTCATGTATGAGTCACATGACAAACACATACAAACATATACCAACATATATTCATAAACACTTATGCATAATCATAGTAATATATGTTTGTATGTGTTTATATGTCTCATGTATGCAAGTCATGACTCATGTATGAGTCACATGACCCATGCATGAGTCACATACAAACATATACCAACACATATTCATAAAAACTTATACATAGTCACTGTATGAGTCACAAACAGTTTTATATGTGTTCAAAAACACGGAACGATATTGCACGTCTTGTTCCAAACAAGGTTATTCGAAGTCAAACTTAATATCATAAAGTATTATAACATAGATCCAACATTTCTAAACATATAGTTTCTTCTTGGCAGTTGGTTTCTTCTTGGCAGTTGGTTTCTTCTTAGTTACTGCTTGACCGGCTGATGGCTTCACGGCTGCAGGTTTCTCCTTCTTAGTTACTGGCTTCACGGCTGCTGCCTTCTCAGTTACTGCCTTCTCAGTTACTGGCTTCACGGCTTCTTTCTCAGTTACTGCTTCACCGGCTGCTTGCTCAACTCCTGTTGCTGCTTCACTGGCTGCAGGTTTCTCAACTGCTGGCTTCTTGGCTGCAGCTTTCTTGGCTGCAGCTTTCTTGGCTGCAGCTTTCTTGGCTGCTTGCTCAACTTATGCCTTCTCGGTTACAGCTTCTTTTTCAACTGCTGGCTTCTCGGTTATAGCTTCACCGGCTGCAGGTTTCTCAACTGCTTGCTTCTCGGCTGCATGTTTCCCGGCTGCTGCAGCATTCTTTTCTTTGGCTATATTTATAGGAGGATCACGCGTATCCCTGTTATTGATGGCATTCAAAATAATCGAGATCCTTTTTTGCTCATCATGTGCCATCTCAAATTTGTAAGCCAAATCAAACATTTTCTGCCTTTCAGCATTGAGCTCGTGCAACAAAATTTTTGTTGCAAACCTGTACCTCAAGCGCTTCAATAGAGTTTCCTGCATGCTCGACTCTTCTAACAAACCAACATCCCATTCTTCAGGAGCTACACCCTCATAAGACTCCAAATGTACCATCGCAAAGACACCACAATCCACTTGGTTATCCTTAGTAGTCCATTTCAAACGCGGATTGCGTCCTTTGAGCTTAGAAACAGTACTGTGCTTCGGATGATTAACTTCTTTGAGATATTTGACGAATAATTTTTTCTACACAGCAAACAATTTAGGGGAAAATATGTTATTTACAATGAATGAGTCACACTGACTCATGCATGAGTCAAACTGACTCATGCATGAGTTAAGGTGAAAACAGATAAAACATTAATGACAATAATCAAGTATAGAACTTACCAAAGGATCACAGACTCGTTTGTACTTCGGTGCATTAGGATTTACAACATGAATGTTATCAAGTATAATCATTGATGAAGGTTTCTTGAGGCAGAAAACAACAACAAAGAAATGATTTGAAGCACAAACTGGAAAAAAAAAACCTATTTTAAACAAAAAAAAGTATTATATGTAAATTCAAAATGATGAAAACTTGATGCTTATATATCTAAAAAGAATATAAAATTACCAGTTCAATATCAGATAAAGAAAGTGAAGCGGCATCATTTTTAAAAACGCAGAAATGACATTTGAAAACAAATTATACTGTTCAGCATCAGACATTGTTTTGTCTATCATTCCTTGTACCTGAGTTTAACAAAAATACAGTATTAGCAAACAATGATAATAATTATTGAAAATCTAAAACATATATATCATGTGAAACTTACAATACATTGGTTCTGGATTCTCTTTCCGTGACTCCTCAAATTTTAAAATGGTAACCAAACAATCAACAACACTTGCATTTAACCACAACCCTGGTGCCAATGTTTCCAAATTTACTCGAACAGCTGATAATACATAACCATACACAGGCTCTGCTCGGAAAATGGTTTCACTACAAGTTTAAAAAAGAAACACAATCAGAATAAATCATATGATATTCTAAAAACATGAAGTTTACATAAAGAAAAAGAAAAAAAATATGCTTACTATTTTTCTCCTTCCATCGCAAATAAAGAATTACCCAACACAAACTCAACCCTTTGAAACTTACTAGTATCACAACTCTGATGCATAAAAGGAGAAGGCAAGTATGGACACCGCTTAGCAAACTGCTTCCGTGCAGCCACCTTTTTAGGAGTGCTAGGACGCACAACATCGTGATTAACTGGCTCAATTTCAATAACTGGCTCATTATCCCGAGGCTCAAAATACGCATCCTCCTGAAATATTACAAAAACTTTAATACTGACTCACATAGTGTTAGTGACAAATACATGAGTCAGGCAACTCATGTATGAGTCACATGACACATACATGAGTCAGGCAACTCATGGACTCATGTAGACTCATGCATGAGTCATGTGATGAGAAGCCAACTTATTAAAAAGTTAAAAACTAACAAGGATATAACAAAGTACATTAAGATATATGTCAACAAGAAGATCCATCACCTTTGCATACCAATCAATGTTCTCATCAATCCACCTATCATCAAGTATTATATGTTCATTACCAACATCTTCGTTACCATCAGGTTTAACGGCAATATCTATCAAAATAGAATCGCCAAAAACTCCTTTATATATATCATACAACACTAGAAGATCTTCGTCATGGGGAAGCTGTGTGTTGGCATTCTTTAACATGGTTTCAAGTTCAATTTTTTCTCTAGATATAAGAGAAATATTTTCTTCAACATCCTTCAACATAGTCTGTATATAAAATGAAAATTCATAAATGTTCAAATGTACAAGTGTTTATAAACACTTGCAAATTTATATGACTCATGCATGAGTCAGGCGACTCATGCATGAGTCACATAAAAACAAAAACATAAAAATAAAAATAAAAACATAAAAATAAGCTAATACTAACCATGTTTTCAGTAGGAGGCACACTATCAGGCTTTGAAGACCCAACACTATCAGGCTTTGGAGACCCAACACTATCAGGCTTTGGAGTCCCAACACTATCAGGCTTTGAAACAAAACCCTCACTTTGTTTCACTTCAGACGTAGTCCACTCTCCATACAATTCCAATTTGCCCATAACATAATCATTTAATTCAACAGTTTGGCGGCTAGCCATGAGTCTTGTATTCCAACTTTGGATAGCTGGCCTCAACCGAATAACTGAACCCACTCACACTTGGTAGCATCTAAATACAGAAGCTGTAAACAAAAAACCATGTTTGTTATCTGAAAAACATATATGTTATATATAATTAAAACAGAAAACATAAAAAACAGATTAAAGCACTTACAATTAGAAAACACAATGGGCCGTTGTAATAGCCAGTAAAAGTCTTTGGTAGTTGACTGGTTTCGATACACATGTGGATGTACCCACACCAGTCAGTGTTCTTAACGTCTGTATCTTCACGAATTCGACGAACAGCAATCAAACTTGGGTAAGCATTCATTGTTGCACCTTTCCCAAAAACCAACGCAAAAAGCTCAAGAAAGTTGACTTTAAACATAAAGTCAATTTTATCTGCTTCAATCACCTTCAACGCGATATCAGCTGCACCGACTTTTCTCAACTTCCTTGGCTCAAACTGTCTAATCCATTTCTTAACAAACTCATCATCCATCTCTCTCTCAGGTAAATCAAAAATGCTAGTACCACCAAGAGGAACTCCTGGAATATCTTTTACTGTCTGAGGTGTGACAAGAATCTTACCATTTGTAAGCTCCAGATTGTAGGTTTCTGGTTTAAACTTCTTAACCACAAACCTAGCCAAAATACTAGTTAGTTTATCTATCTTGCGCAAACATAATGCACCAAGATGTGACAACCCTGGTTTTGAGGTTCGTCACTTAGTTTTATTTTGTGCTAGTTACGTGTCTTTACGTGTTTATGTGCTAATTGGTGTGTATAGATTGTGGTTTGGATATCGTTTCCGGTACGGGGTACCTTGTGAGTGAAACGATGTGTGATGATTTCATGTTCATGAGCTTACATGGTAGTGACTATGAAATGAGATGGTGTTATTTAGTGGCTTTACGTATACGTATATGTATTATAGAAAATCGTATTTTTACGATTTACGGTTTAGCATTTTGAGGTCTCGGAAGAGGTATTTAGTCACGGGAGTATTTTTCGGGATGGTTTTAAGTCATTTAGGACTTAAATATAAAGTTTATTTCAAATTCCAAAGGTTTTTATAAAACTATATATTTTACGTATTTTACGGTAAACGCGTAAATTTGACTAGTTTTACCGTTTTGAGGTTTTGGAGGTTTTAGGAGTTGTAATAAATTAAGGTAAATTAAGGTAATATTAATAAGATATTAACTAACAATAAAATTCTAAAAAAAAGAAATTAGGGGGGTGTTGGGTCGGTTTTGGACGCAAAAAAAGGAGAAGAAAAAGGAAAAAAAATAAAAAAGGAAACAAGGCTTTTATAATTGGGTAAGGATTCTTTTGTTTAACCATATAATGTTTTTAATTGGACCAAAACACATCATAATCTCTGGATCAAAGAGAAAATTCGTGGGTTTCATAAAAATTAGGGTTCTTCATAAAATTTGGGGGTTTTCATAAATCAAAGGTAAATCTTCAATAATCCCTTTTTAATTTAACTGTTTTTAATGTTTATATAATCATCTTATGATGGATTTAGGTTAGGGTTTAAATAAAAATCTGTATTTTAATGAAATCATAATGATTAGATGGTTTAGGGCTTGTAATTGGCGGGGCTATGGGTAATTAATTAAGTTAATTTAATTAAACCCGTTTTTAAAAACTAGGTAGAATTTAGGGTCAATTGTTTTGAGCATATCGGGAGTTCTATAAACTCTTATTTTGCAATCCAAGTATCCTTGAAAAGTTAATTGAAGTGACTTTCAAATACAAGAAACGAGAACTAAATTGGAGGTAAGGAAGTGGGTCAAAAATAGGTTACAACAGTCGGAGGTCAAAACAGTTTTGAAATCAGCTTGTTTTCTTTTTAAGTTTTTGGTTGTTTGGGGTACTTAGGTTTGCATTGGTACTTTCAAACGAACATGGGAGATGGTTTATATATTATAGGAAGTATCTGCATTGGGTCTAAGATTGTGGGTTAGGGTAAGACCCCCTAATCATAACAAACTTTTTATATGTTTAAAATCAGTAAAATCTGGATAAACAACAATATATATATATATATATATATATATATATATATATATATATATATATATATATATATATATATATATATATATATATATATATATATATATATATATATATATATATATATATCGGGGCCTTAACAGTAGCTTTAAGGTTGGGTCAAATGGGATGTGTTAGCTAACATATGTAAGGGCATAAATATTCCCTTTACAGAGATCATGGGTATATTTAGGTGGGCGTTTGACTTATGGTTTGGAGACCTAAAAGTAAGGAATGTTTTGTGTAAAATATGAACGTGATAGTTATCAAACTTAACCAAGTTAAGTACTTGTTAGGGAAGGGTAATGGGGTGTTTGGAGCATATTAATTAGGGTCATATATGGGAGAAGGCTAGATATCCATCATAGGTTGATGAGCCGTTTTAGTGATTGGTTCATGTGTTGATTTTGTGTTTTTGGTTTGTTAGCTTTTTGCTAGTGCGCGGACTTTTGGAGAAGCTCAATCAGGTGAGTTTCATAGTCCCATGTCTACTAATGATTTTGACTTCCAGATGGGATGGAAGAGACACTGTCTTGTTTTTATAAATTATGTTGTGAATGTTTTGTGTTTGGTGATGGACTTGTGTGTGCATACTTATCTGATTAACTGCTAGTTGATTCTTGATTGTTTATGTTTTGACTTGGTACCAAGGGGATATTGGCAAGGCGGGGCCTTGGGATTGGTTCATAGGTGTTTGGACGCCTATAGGAGTATGGTGTTTGGTAAGGCTGGGAGCCTTGGATTTGGGTTATTTTGTTAAATCTTGAATATTAGTTGTTAATGCATGTTAGTATCACATTGTCCATATGTTTCTTAGATTTGGTTATTATTCACAGCTTATGGTATGATTTTGGCGTTTGAGTCTAAACCTATGACTCTCACCAACTTTATGTTGACGTGTTTTAGTGTCTCTTTCAGGTGATATTATGGTTAAGCGTGAGAACATAAGTGGCTAGGATTTGGAGTTGCGTAGGAATGCATTTAGAAGGAGATCCCCGTTCTTTCTTAGTTTCTTTTGATTGTTGTATATGTGATACTGTTGGCACCTATATGTTTGTTTGTTTATGTTATTGTCTGTCTTGGGTAAGTGGTAGGACTGTTACCTACTTACCTAGACTCCTGCATTGTTGAGATATTGTCATGACTTTTGTGTCACCATTTTATGACATTTCTTATTTCATATAGTTATCTCTATAGACACGCCATGTTGTGATGATATCCATACGTCACGCCCCATATTCCGCCATGGTGGGGTGTGACAGAATGGTATCAGAGACAATGGTTATAGAGAATTAGGTTGCCTAGTCGTGTAGCCTAGTATATAGCTTAAGGGTCCCTGCATATAGGCGTCATAGGAGTATGTGTGCATTTTATATTAATTGATGTGGTTGGATGTTATTTATTGCGATGTTTTGACTAGTATGAATTGAACCATAGTATGTTCATACTTAGCCGCATGTTATTTTCTTTTCGGGTTGTGACTAGTGCGGGTTGAACTATAATCATCCACGCTAGTCATTGTCGTATTTTGCTTAAATTATACATTATAGTACATAATTTGGTACATGGTAGTTTATGTCTTTCGTTGAGTTATTTTATGTACCTGAGGTATAGTATTTTTCTTTTGATGTTTAAGTCATGTTCCCTAAGAATCGTGTGGTGGTTTGAGTTACTAGGAGTACATGGTTAGGAAGGATTTTAAGCTGTTTCAACTCTTATGGGCGACATGACTTATAACTCATTATGTTTTCGTTTTGGATTTAGTCTATGCTGTTTTAGCTAGACTATAGATTTATATATTTCAAGAAGTTTGACTATGTTATTTTAATAGTTGGAGTTTTAGACCTTATGGTTTATGTGGTTATGTGCTTAGGTGAGTTGATGGATTTATGTGTTATGTGTTGTATTGATCCTTATAAGTGTCATCATAGGAGGGAGTGCATTGGGGAAAGGGTAATTGTATAAGTATGGTGGCCAACATAGTTATACAAGTACCACAACTTCAATGGGTTCCTAAGTATGATTGCATGAAAGAGGGTTAGTACATGCTTGTATATTATGAGATGTGGATTATTGGTATATGTATAGTATATGGGTTTATGTAACGGTTGCCTACGATATGGATATTTTTGAGTGTGTTATTGTTTTGAGTTATAGTCATGTTGTGTGATTATGGGGTCACACGATATGGACTGGTTTTAGTGATGGGTTTTATGCCTTGTGGTAAGATGGTGGTTACTCGTAAAAAAATGAGTATATGACGCGATTGGTTGATCTGATATGTATGGTAACGAGTATGTTTTGGGTGATTTAATAGGTATATATATGCGGATGTATATATACTACTATGTGTTAAGTTATGGTATATGGTCGTTCACTAGTTATTACAACTTGAACGTACCTTGTGTTTGTTCGTGTTTTATGGTGCTGGAGTTTGATGGAGTTCCAACGACGTTTTGAGTCTTTTGATGTGTGTCTACATTCGGGTATGTATTTTAATTAATGAGAACTACTAAATTTTCTTGCAAATAAGTCTGGCTAATTATAGGAAAGCGACTTTGAAAATAATTTGTAAGTGTATGGTATGATATCGTGACTTACATTTTTTTTAAGTTTGTGGTAGTAAGCTATAAAAAAAAGTTGTCTTGGAAATAATTGGATTAGTCATCTATGTAACATGTGATAATATATTTTAAAGGGGTAAAGAAATTTTACAATAATTTTCTTAAGCGGAGTTAAAATTTTAGAAGTATTTAACTAGACGGAAATAGTAAAAAGGGAGATTTTATTATAATAATGATAAATATAACACCACACCTTGTAAACGAGTAGTAGTTTAGTTATAACCAGCCTGAATGGATTTTATAAAATAATAATAAGATAGAATAAAAAAAAGTGTATTTTATAAACATGTATTGGTTTCATAATAACAAGCGAAATAAGTTTAATATGTGTAAACAAGATAATGGGTAAGATTGGAGTATACTAACTAGTTAATATCTTGATAGAATGATGACGATAAAGGATGATTTATTGGTTAAAAATGAGTATGATTGGTTTTAGTAGTATGGGAGTTTGGTTCTTATGAGAAGTAACTAATTGGGATGAAAGTTTTAAATTTTCTGACGTATCGAATTTGGTAATACTAATCGTGACGAGTCTAATTTTTTTTCGTTGTTGGAACACTCCATTGATCTTTCGGATTAAATTGTTTTGTTTTTCAGTTGTTTTGGCTAGGGTTCGTTTTACCCTATATTTTATTTTGGGACACGATTGTTTGGGATTCTTTGGTTACACGTCATGGTTGATTTATTTATACGGTTGTGGGAACGTTAGGATGAGGGGATAGAGTTGGGCGGTATTACTTATGGTTAGATACTATAATGAAGAGATGTGTTTTGTTTTAAAGGTTGTGTTGAAGTAATGATTAAGATTTGTGGAGTTTTGAAACTTAGATTAGTTATTGGAATAAGGAAGTAAGTAAAGTTAGTTGAGTGGTCATGGGAACGAGAGGTCATATTATGAGAAGATGGTTGAAGTACCATTAGGAGATTGATGAAAGTACTAGCGGATGTAAGGGTAGAGTAGAAAGTTTATACTAATGGAAAGGTTGGGTAAATAACACGCAAGGGATTGGTATAGTTATAGAGGCAAGGTAGTAGTAGACACGTGAAGGAAAACAGGAATGTGAAAGAATGATTGGTAGGAGGCTGATTAACGGTGAAATACAACAAGTAAGGAAGAGTGAGCCATTGAAGGGTTGAAGTACTTTTAGGAATATTGTGGTAGATTAGTTGAAGTTAGAAGCTACTGGTAGTGTGAAGTTCCTAGGTAACATCATGGAGACGAGAAGGAGTGCGTAAAGAGCTACATCGCGAAGCAAGGAGCTGAAAGGACTACGTGTTGGTTGCAAGAAGGATGCAAGAGATTTCGAAGGAGTCACAAAAGTTGCGAGGACTGGAAAGGTGACAAGCACTATGATGGGAAATTTACGTATGGTTCGTGACGAAGAGGGTAGATCGAGTATCAGAGTGAAGCTGAGCTGAATAAGTTTGATGGAGAAGTAATTAGAGAGTCGGATTTGTGAAGGTGTTATGAAAGATCTTTGGGAAAGACAGTTATGCATTATCCAATGCACTAGTGATTTCCATAGATTTGATGAATGAAGTATGGAATTTTTGTTGGACGGGATAGTGTAGGAATAAGGGAGAACCATGGAAGGAGATAACCAAGTATTCCTGGAAGATGATGATTGAAAGTACCTCATGTTGGGTGTCAGATCAAAGTAAAAGTATGAGATTTGAATAAGAATTCAAAATATGGCTTAGTAGACAAATGGAAACTAATGTGGGTATAAGATGAGAGTGTGATCCGCATGGAATCACATGAAACTCTGGTCTGTCCCTATTAGGAGGGAGTAGGAGAACTGGTTGTGAGAAAAACAAGTGAAGCTACTTGGAAAATTTTGGCGTATAGATGACTAGATAGACTTAGTTAGTGGAGCTGGATTATTATATATGCCTAGAATGCTAGAGGCATTTGGGGTACGAGACGTAGAGAATGATCTATACAGATCATGAACGTCTCCAACACATATTTAATCATCTTGATTGAACATTTGGAAAAGGTGATGGGTGGAGTTAAGTGATGAAAGAAAATTGCAAGGCCAAGTACCATCTAGGAAAGGCAAGCATGGTTGATGAGATATGGAATAAGAAGAGTGAAGTGAAGCTGAGACGAACTTGAACTATATGGATGACGTATTAGGGTGGTTTGGATGAAGGATGTAGGTTGCACGAGTTGAGTTGTCTAAAGCAGAGAACCATCAACATGTATGTTGCGTGGCTTGGACAATCATATGGAGAAAAGGGACGTAGACTATACTTCCTACATAGATAGGAGTAGCTTATAAAGGGCGATGTAAGGACGATATTGGTGAAAGTGACAAGAGTTGGGTGATAGTCGATAGACTGACTAATTCATCTCATATTTCAAGAGGAATGAGTAGTCACGTAGTTGAGAAGTTGGAAGGATTGCATACGGATGTGATGGAATAGAGGGTTTTGCGTAAAAGTTAGCCTAATATGTATGGAATGCCTTATGAAGGATTATGGCAAGGGAAGAAACGATGGGAAGCATCACATCATGATGTATGGTAGGAGTTGAGGAAGAAGAAGGAAGTGTGTATAGAAGCGAAGCATGAATGAAATAGATCGAGATAAGAACCAAAGGTAAAACTTTGGTAGAGCTTAATGAGTAGAATAAAGCACAACGCAAGCTAATACTGTCGTAGTGTGGAAAAGGAAATGGCATTGACCTATACTGATTGTTTGGGAGGCTTAGTATCGATAATCGAATGGATGAGGAGTTATAGGTGTGATGTGCCATAGGGACGAAGAGCTTGGTCTAACTGAGACAAGATGAGGAGCAATATGACCTTGAAGGTAAGACATTGTGTAGGTATAAAGGAAGTGTTGAGTATAAAAAAAATCATGAAGTAAAGTGAGAAGGAAGTGTATAGGTGCTACTAATGAGCTATCCAAATTTAATGGAAGTAGTTGTAGCATGAGTTTGGATGGCAGTTGATAGACTAACTGAGATAACCGTCCTTTTGATGATGTGTATAGATCATAAGTTGATTTGGATTGGAAGAATTAATGGATATGTGAAAGACCGTCATATGTCACTTTGTAAGGAAATTGGAATTTTTAAGTAGTTTGGGGTACGGACTAAAGGGAGCTGATGAACATGATTGGATATGAGTATATCCAGCTAACTGGAAAAGGATATGCAAGTGAGATATTTATACAACCTTAGGAGTTACACTGAGGGCATGAGTGATTGATTAGAGGGAGTTAGGAAACTCATTAGCGATGGCTGATTTTTCATATAATGATAGTTATCATACTAGAAGTCGATAAATGCCATTTGAGGCACTAAATGAAAGGATAGGGTGAGTTGTCCCCATTGTGGACTAGAATTGGTAAAAGAGGCTACTAATGTGGTAATTGTGTTTGTGGAAAGGATGAGAGCAACAAGGGATGCTATGTAGAAAAGGAGGAAACCACTAGAGTTAGTGACAAAGTTATGTAAGAAGTTTCACCCATAGTAACGGGTGGTATGTTTTGGTAAAATGGAAGAGTTGATGTAGAGTTTTGTAGGTCCATTTATGATCTTTGGAAAGATCGGACCAGTAGCTTATGAGTATAGAATTACCTGGGGAAATGAGTGGTATACATGATATATTTCATGTATTGAGATTGGTAAATGTTGTTTGGGAATGCATATTTGCATGTACGGTTATTCAGGACTTGTGTTAATAAGAGTCGTTGTTTTATCAAAGAGTCATTTGTGAGATTTATTGACTGTGAGGTCAAGAGTTTGGCAATGAATTTAAATATTGTTGGTTAGTATATGTGGTAATTTGAGACTTGAACTAAAGTTCACATGGAAATGAGAGGAGTTCGTTTAGAACAAGTATCCTCATGTGATTTGTTGTTTGTGTGTTTGATCCTAAGGAGTAAATCTCGGGACGAGATTTTTATTAGGAGGGAGTGATGTGACAACCCTGGTTTTGAGGTTCGTCACTTAGTTTTATTTTGTGCTAGTTACGTGTCTTTACGTGTTTATGTGTTAATTGGTGTGTATAGATTGTGGTTTGGATATCGTTTCCGGTACGGGGTACCTTGTGAGTGAAACGATGTGTGATGATTTCATGTTCATGAGCTCACATGGTAGTGACTATGAAATGAGATGGTGTTATTTAGTGGTTTTACGTATACGTATATGTATTATAGAAAATCGTATTTTTACGATTTACGGTTTAGCATTTTGAGGTCTCGGAAGAGGTATTTAGTCACGGGAGTATTTTTCGGGATGGTTTTAAGTCATTTAGGACTTAAATATAAAGTTTATTTCAAATTCCAAGAGTTTTTATAAAACTGTATATTTTACGTCTTTTACGGTAAACGCGTAAATTTGACTAGTTTTACGGTTTTGAGGTTTTGGAGGTTTTAGGAGTTGTAATAAATTAAGGTAAATTAAGGTAATATTAATAAGATATTAACTAACAATAAAATTTAAAAAAAACGAAATTAGGGGGGTGTTGGGTCGGTTTTGGACGCAAGAAAAGGAGAAGAAAAAGGAAAAAAAAAATAAAAAAGGAAACAAGGCTTTTATAATTGGGTAAGGATTCTTTTGTTTAACCATATAATGTTTTTAATTGGACCAAAACACATCATAATCCCTGGAGCAAAGAGAAATTCATGGGTTTCATAAAAATTAGGGTTCTTCATAAAATTTGGGGGTTTTCATAAATCAAAGGTAGATCTTCAATAATCCCTTTTTAATTTAATTATTTTTAATGTTTATATAATCATCTTATGATGGATTTAGGTTAGGGTTTAAATAAAAATCTGTATTTTAATGAAATCATAATGATTAGATGGTTTAGGGCTTGTATTGGTGGGGTTATGGGTAATTAATTAGGTTAATTTAATTAAACCCGTTTTTAAAAACTGGGCAGAATTTAGGGTCAATTGTTTTGATCATATCAGGAGTTCTAAAAACTCTTATTTTGCGATCCAAGTATCCTTGAAAAGGTCATTGAAGTGACTTTCAAATTCAAGAAACGAGAACTAAATTGGAGGTCGGGAAGTGGGTCAAAAACAGGTTACAACAGTCGGAGGTCAAAATAGTTTTGAAATCAGCCTGTTTTCTTTTTAAGTTTTTGGTTGTTTGGGGTACTTAGGTTTGCATTGGGACTTTCAAACGAACATGGGATATGGTTTATATATTATAGGAAGTATCTGCATTGGGGCTAAGATTGTGGGTTAGGGTAAGACCCCCTAATCATAACAAACTTTTTGTATGTTTAAAATCAGTAAAATCTGGATAAACAAAAGTTTATATATATATATATATATATATATATATATATATATATATATATATATATATATATATATATATATATATATATATATATATATATATATATATATATATATATATATATATATATATATATATATATATATATATATATATATATATATATATATATATATATATATATATATATATATATATATATATATATATATATATATATATATATATATATATATATATATATATATATATATATATATATATATATATATATGTATATATATATATATATATATGTATATATATATATATATGTATATATATATATATATATATATATATATATATATATATATATATATATATATATATATATATATATATATATATATATATATATATATATATATAGATATATATATATATATATATATATATATATATATATATATAGGGGTGCGCTATTTACAGAACCTCTTTTTTGGTACAGAACTTACAGAACCAATTTTTTACTCTTAGTTATGCATGATGTACATCATCGTAATGCAATATGGCAATTCTGAAAATATTCACTACTCATTCAAAAAAATATATTACATCAAGGGTATATCAGGTATTTTATTTCTTTATAAACTTTTGACTTTTTAAAATTTTAATTAAAAATATAATTTTAAAATACTTTAATTTTCGTTTTTCTATGGTTTTAATTTTTTTTCTAGTTTAAAAAGTTACTTTTTTAAAAAGTGCATATATGCTATTTTTTAATCTTGTAAATTTACATAATTGTTTTGCGTACAGTTCTTTGACTAGAAGCTTTTTGCTTTAAATGATATTGCATACATACATATTCTTAAAGTATATTATCTTATAAAATTAAAACAAAAAACATATAAATATATCTAATCTCTAGATTTATAACAAAAGAAAAAAAAATGAATACAATACACGAAATTTGAACTATTGAAATACAATGTATTTTGTAATGTGCAACATATCAAAATCAACTGTGCACTCTTCGAAGAAATCAGTTGTACATTCTTCGAAGAAAATGAAGGCATGGTTTTGAGAAAATATATGCATGACATTTAGAACATATCTGCACGACTTCAAGAATATATGTACACGGCTTCGAAAACATGTATGTATGCCTTCGAAAACATATATGTACGACTTCGAAAACATGTATGCACGACTTCGAAAACATGTATGTACGGCTTCGAGAACATGTATGTACGGCTTCGAAAAACATATATGCTCGGCTTCGAAAACATGTATGTACGACTTCGAAAACATATATGCACGGCTTCGAAAACATATATGCACGCCACCTTAATTCAAAAGTGTATCCATTGATCGTCTTCATCACATTCCCATTTTTATGCTTAAGCCATCCGCACTAAAACAATATAAAAACAAAGATATGATAAGTTAAATTACATTAAAAAGTAAATCTAATTGACAAAATAATTCTAAACAAGTATTAAACTTACCCACTAGATTAGACCCAATAAACTAGATCACGGTGTAGACACCATCCTTAAAATGTATTCTTTTAGGCTCTTATCTAACAATATCTTTAACTTACCCACTAGCCTTAGATCCTTTAGCAATATGAATCGACAATCATATTTCAACTAAACACAAAATATGCTCGACAATCAGAAACCCACTTTCATTCCCAATTATACACGGCACAATTATTTTTTTAAAGCAAAAATATAAAAGTTATTTAAAAAAATATAACAACAAACTGGGGAATGTTCATTATAAAATAACAAAAAAAAGAGATATAATCAATGTTTTAAAACCCGAGTTTTAAATCGACCCATACGAGCTACCGGGTCCGAGTCAACCCGTGTCAACTTGATTTTTAAATTTTTTTGTTTTATATTTTTAATAATTAACAAAAATTATATATAAAAACCATAAATCAAAACCTGGCCGGGTCTCAAGAACCGGGTTGATCCGGGCCACCTCAAACCCGGCGGGTCAAGCCGGGTTTCAAAAATGTAAAACCCAGGTCAATGTGACCATTTTTTCAGCCGGAAACGGGTCAACTGGTTGACTCGGCCGAGTCGACCCGAGTCTGAAAACATTGAATATAATAAGATAAAAACATACCCCGAAAAGAGGTCAGACCAATACCACATACCTGTGTTTTATGTTTGATTAATTTAATTCATGTAAATAGGGTAGTTTTGGTGTTCGTAGGTACTTTTACACAAATATCATCATGATAAGATCCAAAAACACAACCACCACCATCATAAAATTTGCCTTGTGATATAAGAAACTCGTCATGTGATACAAACCGAGTATAAAAGTCGCCTGGTAATTTTTTTTTTCCTAAAGAGGGGTGTAAAGAGATAGAGACGGCAGTTTTTTTGGGTGAGGTTTAGGTTTAAATGAGTTTACATAGATGAAAATAAATCTATAAGTTTTTGGCACTTTTTTAGGGAGTTACAAAATACCTTATTTACCCTTTATTTATTTTCTTTTCAAAAAATAAACTGTTTATATTTTAAAATTTTCTTTTTTGCATTAGTATGATGTACACCATGCATTAATAGTAGTAAACAATTGGTTCTGTAGGTTTTGTACCAAAAAAGAGGTTCTGCAAATAGCGCTTCACTATATATATATATATATATATATATATATATATAGATATATATATATATATATATATATATATATATATATATATATATATATATATATATATATATATATATATATATATATATATCGGGGCCTTAACAGTAGCTTTAAGGTTGGGGCAAATGGGATGTCTTATCTAGCATATGTAAGGGCATAAATATTCCCTTTACAGAGATCATGGGTATGTTTAGGTGGGCGTTTGACTTATTGTTTGGAGACCTAAAAGTTGAGACTGTTTTGTGTAAAATATGAACGGGATAGTTATCTAACTTAACCAAGTTAAGGACTTGTTATGGAAGGGTAATGGGGTGTTTGGAGCATATTAATGAGGGTCATATATGGGAGAAGGCTAGATGTCCATCATAGGTTGATGAGCCGTTTTAGTGATTGGTTCATGTGTTGATTTTGTGTTTTTGGTTTGTTAGCTTTTTGCTAGTGCGCGGACTTTTCGAGAAGCTCAATCAGGTGAGTTTCATAGTCCCATGTCTACTAATGATTCTAACTTCCAGATGGGATGGAAGAGAAACTGTCTTGTTTTTATAAATTATGTTGTGAATGTTTTGCGTTTGGTGATGGACTTGTGTGTGCATACTTATGTGATTAACTGCTAGTTGATTCTTGATTATTTATGTTTTGACTTGGTACCAAGGGGATATTGGCAAGGCGGGGCCTTGGGATTGGTTCATAGGTGTTTGGACGCCTATAGGAGTATGGTGTTTGGTAAGGCTGGGAGCCTTGGATTTGGGTTATTTTGTTAAATCTTGAATATTAGTTGTTAATGCATGTTAGTATCACATTGTCCATATGTTTCTTAGATTTGGTTATTATTCACAGCTTATGGTATGATTTTGGCGTTTGAGTTTAAACCTATGACTCTCACCAACTTTATGTTGACGTGTTTTAGTGTCTCTTTCAGGTGATATTATGGTTAAGCGTGAGAACATAAGTGGCTAGGATTTGGAGTTGCGTAGGAATGCATTTAGAAGGAGATCCCCGTTCCTTCTTAGTTTCTTTTGATTGTTTTATATGTGATACTGTTGGCACGTATATGTTTGTTTGTTTATGTTATTTTCTGTCTCGGGTAAGTGGTAGGACTGTTACCTACTTACCTAGACTCCTGCATTGTTGAGATATTGTCATAACTTTTGTGTCATCATTTTATGACATTTCTTATTTCATATAGTTATCTCTATAGACACGCCATGTTGTGATGATATCCATACGTCGCGCCCCATATTCCGCCATGGTGGGGTGTGACAGAAGACCAATCTCCTCCATGAATTGTTCTATACCCGCCACATTTGCATCACGGACACATTCAAATAAGGAAGAAGGTATATTCCTACAAAATAGAGGCAACGTACTATCATCCTCCTCCCCCTCCTTCATCTTCTTTGAAGGCTTTTCATCATCCTCCTCCTTTTTAACAGCCTTACGCTTCTTAGAAGGCTTGAACTCCTTTTTAACCTCCTTTTTCACTTCCTGTTTAACCATCTGTTTTTAGGAGGCTTGACCTCATTTTTCACTTCCATTTTAACCATCTGTTTTTTAGGAGGCTTGACCTCCTTTTTAGCCTCCTGTTTCTTAGAAGGTTTTGTTTTAACCTTTTCTGTTAGCTTCTTCTTAAGATATAACTTAAGCTGAAACTTAGATCTTGACCTCTTGCCAATCCTTTTAGGAATAATAATCTCCTCCTCACTTGTCTCCTCATCAATCTTATTCTCACTTCCTTCATCCGACCCCTGTTGACTGTCCACTTTCTCATCATCACCCCCACTCTCATCCTCACCATCACCCTCACTCTCATCCTCATCATCACCATCGCCCTCAGCATCACCCCCACTCTCATCCTCATCATCACCATCGCCCTCAGCATCACCCCCACTCTCGTCCTCATCATCTCCATCGCCCTCACCGTCACCCCCAACGTCACCATCACCCCCACTCTCATCCTCACCATCACCACCACCCTCACCATCACCCCCGCTATCATACTCACCATCAACCCCACTGTCACCATCACCCCCACCATCACCATCACCCCCACTCCCACTCTCACTCTCACTCTCACTCTCACTGCCACGGCCACTACCACTATCCTTAAGACCGGTCAAAACCTTCGCAACATCCACATCAACCTCTTTTAAATGCGCAACATCAACATCAGTTTCTTTTACCGGCGCAACATCCACGTCAGCCTGAGAATCCACATAAAACTCAAAACATCATATAAACTTGACATCACTATGTTTGTTTTTGGGTATCTGACTCATGCATGAGTCATCTGACTCATGCATGAGTCATAATGACAGAATACATATATCAACTGCTAAAAACACTTTTACACTTTTACCTGCGCAACTTCAACATCAGTCACTTTTAGACGCTTATTGGAAGGATGGGGAGCAGTTTTTGGCAAATCAAGGTCAGTTGTAACACTTGAAGGTTTATGTTTAACAAACTCAAATTTAGGAAGTTTTAGATTTGTAGGAGGTCGACTCACTTTTGGATTTATAGGAGGTAGTTTAAGTTTTGGAAACGGATTTTTAGAAGGAAATGGTAGATTATGTAAATGGATTGGAGGTAGATTATGTTTTGGAGGTGAACAAGGTTTTGTTTTATCTGTTTCTGTTAGCTCTGCAACAAACAGATATGAATAATAATCAATAAACAACAAACTGACATAGTGACTTCTACCAAAAACCGTAAATTAAGGATACTATCAGCCACTAACAACATATAACCGTATTTTACTATCCGCCAATAACAACATATAACTGTATTTTACTATCCGCCACTAACAACATATAACCGTATTTTAATATCCACCACTAACACCATATAACCGTAGAATTACTAATTAAACAGCTACTAGATTAAACCGTAAATTACTCATACATCAAAAACATCAAAAACAGCATATAATCATATTTTACTCATACATCAATTTAAAAAAGCTGATAAAATACTAATTACACAATTTAAAAAAGCTTACGAGTCACTAATAAGCAAATAACACATGTATAAATCACTAATAAGTCACTAATAAGCAATAACTCATATATAATCAACAAAACTCATGTATAAGTCACTAATAAGTCACTAATAAGCAACAAAACTCATGTATGAGTCACGAATAAGCAAATAACTCATGTATAAGTCACTAATAAGTCACTAATAAGCAATAAAACTCATATATAAGCAACAAAACTCATGTATGAGTCACGAATAAGCAAATAACTCATGTATAAGTCACTAATAAGTCACTATTAAGCAATAACTCATATATAATCAACAAAACTCATGTATAAGCCACTAATAAGTCACTAATAAGCAACAAAACTCATGTATGAGTCACGAATAAGCAAATAACAGATTAAAACTAATTAATCAATTCATACGCATAATAATCAACATAAGCATAATAAATAAGCAAAATAACAAATAAGCATAATAAATAAGCAAAATAATTATAAAAAAATTAGGGTTAGGGTTTACTATCAATGGATTCAGTAGCCCTCGCAGTCGCAAGCTCAATATCACGACGGGCATCAATACACCTCGCATTCGCAAGCTCCATTTCGTCACGGATATCCATCGGAGACTAATTAGGGTTTTTGATCGGAATCAATGGAGGTTTTTTAATCGGAATCAATGGTGGATGAACCTTCGGCGATGATAAATGGATTCTCCGGCGGTGTGTGTGTTTTAACGGCGGTGTGTGTGTGTGTGTGTTTTAATGGCGGTTTTTGTGTGTGTGTGGAGGGTGGGTGGTTAGAACGAAATAAATAGATGGAAAGAATATGAAACGGTTATAAAAATAAAAGGGGAAGCGAGGAGTGTTTTTTGTATTTAATTTGGGCCTTTGGATGATAAAAGGATTGGATGGTATGGATCAATCCATCAAGACTTTGCTAAAATGAGGGACTTCATAGAACTTTTGGCTTACTAAAACATCTTCTCTTTTAACAATGTTTCAATACCTTTATTGCATAACTAGTCCACGTAATCTATCAGGTTTAACCAAAATAGTCTTATACTACGTAACTTTTTTTACCGGATTCTCTCCATGTAGTTTTGATCCGTATAGGGTTTGATTGCTTAACCAAATTTTCCGTTTCTTTGATTGTTAAGAGCGCTCAGAATGAGCACGCTGTGGCTAGCCGTTGGCCGGTGTTGGTTTGCGTGACCACACCGTGATTTACGGCGTTGAGCACGCTGTTGCCCCACCCACGGCCGTGGAAGACATTTTGAAACCAAACAAATTTTCATTTTCCACCCCTCCCAAACTATTATTTTACCCTCTTATTTTTCATTATTGACGAAATACCCCCACCCCTAACGACTAGTTTTTCTTTTTAAACATATATTAATTTTTAGTTTTTCAAAATATTATGTAGCCAACGGCTACTTTTTTAAAAAAATTTAAAAAAATATATTTTAATAATATGTAGCAACGGCTATTTTTTTTAAAAAAAAAACTTTATAAATACCACATTTTGACATACAACTTTTAATATTTTTACAAGTACTTTCAGAAATAAAAAAAATGGCATGCTCTTTCCCACACAACGATGACGAGATTAAGATTATGATTCAAAAACAAATAACTCAACAACAACGCCGTTACGATAAGCTTACGTGGTTAGCTGAAGATTTCGAAGCCGCGTCCGAAGAAAATTCGAAATTGCGCACTGCATGTTCCAAGTGCCATGATCTTTCCTCACAGAAACGTCTTTGATCGATACGTATCTAGGTAATCAATCTGATGTCGATTTCAGCATTCAAAGATCTTTATTTAGAAAGTCGATAAAACTGGAGGCTAGGAATTGAAAAAAATATTGAATGGCTGAATAACTTGGGCTCTTCATCCCAAACTCATATCGGTTCTTCGTCACAACAATACCGAAGCCGAAATGTGTCTCCCGATCTACCCTTTCCGATTCCAAACGACTCAAATGGCTTACTTACTGACAATGAGGTGTATCAACTATACCTAGATCAAAAAGCGTTGAGAGAAATAGAGGAAGAAGAAGGGAACGAAGGGAGCTGGAGGCCCAAATTATGGCCGAGGAAGATGAAGAAGAAACAAGGCGTTGGGATTTACCTGTTCAGTTTTCAGATTCAGATCCGGGAACTGACTAATCGTATTATGTATTTTTATATTATCTATTTAGTAGTGTATTTCCTTTCGTATTGTATTAGAATTTTAGTATTTTTCATGTTTTAAGTATGGAATAAATGTTTTAATTTTGGAATAAAAGTGTTTACGTTTATGTTTTTGTTTACGTTTTTAATTTATGAATTTAAATAATTAAAATTAAAATAAATTATGGTTTAAATTTTAAATTATATGTAATGTTTTTTTATGTATAAAGTAAGTTAGGTCTTAAATAAATTAATTGTTGAGTGTAGTTTATGAAAAAAAGTAGAAAAATTGGTGTGGTGGTGTGGAAATTGTGTGACGATAAGATGGATTTTTTTTGTGGATGTGGAAGGACTGACGTGGCGGGGTGTTTTTTTGTGTGAGAGTGTGATCACTCTATGTCCTCTAATTAGACTGAAAAATGACCAAACTTTCCTCATACATGTTTCTTAAATGGTCCTTATTATTTGTTGAATATCGCAGATTTAGTCCATATATAACTAACTTTTGTATTATTAATTTGTTATTACTATTTTTTTTTGGTTTCTGTATATTATTTATTTTTTATACTTTTATTTGTTTTAAAATTTTATTCGTTTTTATTATTATTTTATGCAATTTTCTCCGTTTTTATATGGGTTTGGACGTTTTTTCGCTTTTGTATGCTTCCATACGTTCTATATGTTTTTTTTATCGTTTTTCTAAATTTTTGTACGTTTTAAAAAAGATGAAAACATATAAAAACACATAAAAGCGTCAAAACGTTAAAAACGTATGAAGACGTTGAAAATGAAAAAACCGGACAAAAAGTACAAGAATTTGGAAGAACGTAAAAAGATATATTAAAACGTAAAAAATTACAGAAACATATAAAAACGGATGAAAAAGTACGAATAACGTATAAACATGTTTAAAAGAAACGTATAAAACCTTAAAAATTAGTAAAAGATATAAAAACGTATGAAATCTTAAAAGGTATAAGAACGGGCGAAAACTAAAAGAAATATAGAAAATGTATGAAAACTTATAAATAATGCATGAAAAGTATTTTTTGTTCATCTGCATATCTATATGTTTTCTTTAGCATTGTAGGTTAACATTTGGTGGTTATTTTTTAAGGAAAAATAAGGAACAAAAGGTATAGATCTAAACTTTGTACAAATAGTTACAGTAATAATTATAAAACTTCCCGGATGCCCGTGTGAATTCAAATTCTTCGCATTTGTCTGCTCATAGTACGAAGGAACTGCTCAATTATAGCTCGAATCTATGTTCAATGGCTTGATATAAAAGACGCTTTATTATATTTCGAAACCCCTACTACTCTGCCTTTTTTTTTACTAAATGTTTGAATATATATTATAAACAATTATTTACATAATGTTGGGTGACAAACGCATAACAAGCTACGTCACTAGCCCTTGTCGATTGCAAAAGTAATCCCTTTTACTAAATTACTATATTTGGTAGTTCGTACGTTGAAGATATATCGCGTCTCTCTGTCTTTTTGACTATTTGAAATCAACCCAAATGAGAAATTATATGAACTCAAGTATCATTCTGAAGTCTAAACTACTCCTCTACTCCATATTACTGGGTTTAAGAATTTTCACTCTGACTATATGAAACCAACCCAAATGAGAAATTGTATGCTTCTGGTTTAGCATATGATATGGGTAAGGAAGAATGTTAAGTAATTATTTGTAACTGGAAAGCTCAAGATCATGAGCATAGACCAAAGGTGTGTTAACTTCATTGACAACCTTCACCTCTCAAAGTTTCATGGCTGTCAGCCTAGTTTCTTGCAATGCCTATCCCCTCTTAATTTCAATAAAGTACTAGCAATTAGTAATATCTTTGAACAACATAAAGAACTTTATTTATACTAGCATTCGCTAAAAGCAAACACAATAACCTATAAGAAACAGCAAATAAACTACGATTACAGAGACCCAATTATCTGTGACAACATGAGTTGTGTTAAACATGCTCATACCAGGTCTACTTCAACCCATGTCGATAACAATATAAGGTAGCAGCAGTACTTGAGTAACTTAACGTTATGAGGCAAAACTGGTAAGTGGTAACATGACACTATGCAGCGGTATTGTGAACACAGTTACACAGGTAACCTAATTCATCTAATTCACATCTGCAAGCTATCTTCACGTCTTACACCTTCATCATTAGAACCTTTCGATAATTATCGCCCAAATTTTCTCTCTGGATTAACTCCCTGTATACTCTATGGACCATACTTTCAAAACAAGTTAGCCTCATACACTCAACCAGGCAATCTCTTATTTCGACTAACAGAGTCTGGACACTCGAACAACGTATACCCAATTATCAACAATCAGTGACAGACTGTAGCATAGTCTTTGTGGTTGTATTACTTGGATTCCAGTAAGCCATGTAAAAGACTCAAAAGTCAAAACAGACTAACCATGTTCCTTAAACGAGACCGTCACTGCTAAAAAACCATTCACATGAATGGTGTTTTCAATGTCTACCATTCTGCACGACAACTAGCCTAAATTACTATTGCATTTTCTTCCTCAATTCGACTATTAGTAAAAAAAAATTACTTGAAATTTGAAACTATTGCCCTATTCAAGAAAAACCACTCCATAAATACAGACAAACACAAACACTATAATCTCATTACAATCTCATCAGAAAATTCATATTCAATACAAAATTACATACTCATCACTTCATGTTACTCAATAAACATAATTAAATCCCAAGCAAACCAAACGGCATTATTTCTAAATTTTAACATCAATCAAACAGTTTACGCAATCCTGGTGGCCTAATAGCATGTTTGTTGTTCCTCAAATACTACTCGTACAAATATAAAGCTTAAACCAATTAAACTCAAACACAATAATTAACACACAACAGCAGGAGACAAACCTGAATAGTAGAGGTGGCAAAATGGGCGGGTCGGGTGAGCACGGGTGGGGGCCTAAACGGGCCCGGGACAAACGGGCGAGCTAAACTAGCGCATGCTAAAACGGGCAAAAAAAACATATAAAAATGTAAAAAAAATTAAAAAAACATATTTGTTTAAAAGTCGGGAAAAAAAACATTAAATATAAAGACCCGTCGAGTGTCCAATTTGGTGTTTTACATACGCCCATTGAGCCCGTCTAATGTTTTACATGTGCCCATTGAGCCCATCAATTATAATGGATGGGCAAAAAGTGCCCCCCACTTTTGAAAAAAAACTAAAAAATACCCATAATTAACAAAATGGGCAAGATTTGTCAACTCTACTGAATAGCTATGGCCACAACTAAACCTGTGTTGAACAAACTCATACGAGATTTACACTTTACCATATTGATGCCTACTAACATCAGGAATTGCAACAATCGTGATTCCTGAAGGCAGCAAACCAATTCAATAATTTATTTGTGATGGTATCTAATCAGGCCATGTAAAAGTGAACCAACCATGTTTCCAAATAGCAATTCCTTGTGAATACTACAAAATAGCTTACTAGAAACACAATCAACTTGTTCTTAAGCATCTGACAACAGCATACACACATTTCAAAAGTCACTTGCAATCAAGACATACCAAACAAACACGCTTCAGTTCATTGCAGCTTTCATTTAATAAATAAATTCTGAGTTTGAATTGCAGAACCTTACGGAAAATACTACAAATATTCAGCTGACGGTAACCTGAATCAATATGCTTTCAAATAAGATAAGTAGGAAATTAAACAGAAACAAGATGTAACAACACACAACTGCACAGCACAGCACCTACCCAACAAGCATCACATCCAAAAAAAAAACTATTGCATTTCATTTACTTAAAAAACAGACAGATCTTTATTGGTGCTAGCATAAACTTAAACTCTTAAAAGGCTTACTAAATACAAGAATCAACACACAACAGCCGTAGACAAACCTGAATAGCTACAGCTACAGCTAAAGCAGTGTCAACCCTTTAAACCAACTGTGGCACATTATAGAAAGGATTCAACCAGACTATCCCTTGTCTTTAAGTAAACTTTTGACACTTAAAAACATAACCTTAATATCCATTTGCTAAAAATACAAGTGACAATCTGCTCAGCCATGTAAAAGTAAGCCAATCAGCTGTTTTCGCGCATCAAACAACATATACTTTCATTTATCACAACTTCCAATTAATAAACAAACTTAGTGAACACGAACCTTCTTAGACTTATGAATCAATAAGTTTTCACATAAAATAAAAAAGAAAATAAAGAGCAAATATTAAAATTCATATTAATCAACAATAGAAAGAGATTCATTACAAGATGTAACAAGCCACGACTACATAAACACCTACCCAGATCTAAAACATAACAGCCACCAAATCCTAACCCTAATAAACAAACTCTAACCCCCAAAACCGTAAAGGGTACGGCCTTGCCTCTTCAAAGCATAAACCACATCCATTGCAGTCACCGTCTTACGGCGAGCGTGCTCGGTGTAGGTGACAGCATCACGGATGACGTTCTCCAAAAATATCTTCAACACGCCACGTGTCTCCTCATAGATCAACCCGCTGATACGCTTCACACCACCACGACGAGCCAAACGACGGATGGCTGGTTTGGTGATACCCTGGATGTTATCGCGAAGGACCTTCCTGTGACGCTTGGCTCCTCCTTTGCCCAAACCCTTTCCTCCCTTTCCTCTTCCTGACATTTTTTAAAATTTTGAATTTGAATGTGAATTAATTGATTGTTATTTGTGTGGAATTCCAGATCTGGCTTGTTGGGTTTATATAGTGGTGGGAGAGAAGTTTGTGCTTTCTCAAGGGTGTAATGATCGTTGGATTGTGGGGCTGAGGGTGAACTAGAGACGTTGGATGCTGATCCGTGTGATGTAAACCCAATTGTTTTTATTGGTGGAGTGGCGTGAGTGCGGATTGGGCATTCTAAATTGCAAATGGTTTACTTAATAGCACAAATGTGTTTTCTAGCTGCAATATTTCGTTCAAATGTATTTGTAAATCTTTTCAATTTATCATATTCTAATGAAACACAAGATAACTTTACACTCTACTGTGTAATATATTCACAAAAGGTGTAGATTGGCGGGAACACCCTGACCTCGGGTGTCTTTTAGCATCAGCCATTGTCCACCCCACAAAAAATAGCTCCGAAAAAACATGTTAACAAGCGTTGTGGATGAAACAAGCACTTTATAAGTTCATTTGAATGATACTCACACTCAACTTTACTAATCTTCGTACTGGCAGATAAATTGGAATCTTTAGTTGTCGTCTTGAGAAGAGCAGGAGTCATATGAGAAGTTCCATATTTATACATCATGAATCCCGAGAAGTCAATGGGATTGTTGAGGAGTTAAGTGAAGTCGTCCGTGTCTTTATCAGAGATTAGATGAATACTTGTTGCCTATGTAAGCCAAGGTTGCTCAGGTGCATTTTCATCGATGTTGACGGCATCAACCCATTCCGGATCTGGTATAATTGTATATTGGACATCCATGTCAGGTTCGTTGGTCATAGCAAATGTAGATGTTGAGGTTGCTGGTGTTGAACCATTTGGTAGTGCGGACTCAGTGATAACCTCTGGTTCAGGCTGATCAGTTGTCGGAAGTGGGGACTGGTGTCCTTCTATGGCTGGAGGGTCGTCTTCTAGCATCGGTTCTGTATGTGAAATAAAATGATGAACCTGTTCAGAAGACATACCTTTGTCTGTAGATGTGGATGCAGGAGTAGTTTGTGTATGCTGGAGTGATGTTCTCACTGACTAGAGTTATGGTGTCTGTAGCAGCATCATCACTTTTATCTTTTTCTCCTTTATCATGAGTAACATCATCATCTTCATCCTCGTCTTCTTCCTCATCGTCATCGTTCTTCTCTTCCTCATCTTTATCCGTGTTTTCTTCCCCCTCATCGTCATCATTCGTTTCGTCATCGTCATTTTGACTTTCTTCCCTAGTGTCATCACCATTCTTTCCCTCATTGTTATCATCATCATCGTCGTCATCATCACCATCATCATCATCATTGTCAGATTCATCTGATTCATCATTATGCTTTTCTTCTTCATCGTCGGCATCATCCTCTGAGTCATCAACTACCTCATCATCATCACCAGAATATACACGTTTTCGTTTGTGTGGTCTGTAGGGAAACACACTGCCATGTTCTTCAAATGTTGCGTTGTTTGCATCCATGGCTTTTTGAAGAATGTCATGCAGTTTGTAGTGAGTTGGTGTTTTGGTGTTGGAACCAATTTCGATCATCCGAATGTGCAACATCTTCTTTAGCTCGAAATCTGTCATTTTCCTGACTATTGCATATTCTGACTCTGGAATGTTGGAAGATTTATCATGAAATTGCTGGCGGCTAGTTCTTTCATCTCCTTTTGTAAAGCTGGTCGTTCCTTGTTGAGAGATGTATGGACTTCGCCTTTGATGATGTTTTGCATATGATCATTGATGGAATTGATGAATGTCTTGTTTTCTTTGGCTAGAGTCTTTTTGTACTTTTTGAACTTCTTTTGCGCCTCACGAAGACGATTTACTTGTTTTGTGAGTTCATTAATTTTTTCTTCTTGACGTCTCTGTGTTCTCTGTTCTATCGTGCGATGATGAGCGAATGCCTTTTTGAGATTTGTTATTTCCTCGTCTTGGGCTTTCATGCGTTGTTTAATTTTTTGCATGAAATATAAGTTGATGGTTGGGTGGGAGGTAGATGGTACGGGTTGTTCGGTTGCTGGTTGAGGTATTGGAATGGTTGTTGTAGGAACAATTAAAGTGATCACAAGAGTTGTGGGGAGTGGAGTGACGGTTGTATGAACGTCCTCTGGAACAAGAAGTGTGTTGGGTGTTGGTAACGTTTCAGGTTTGTTGACATTGACATCCTTGTAGATTTCATCCATATCGTCATCTCCCCCCACCCTCCTGATTTAATGATACAAATGATTTTGCTATGGTTCGGATTAAGATCTCGGTATCTCCTCGAATTGATCACAGCTCAAAGTGGAATGATTTGTTTTTGGTGACGAATAATGGGTTTGGTTTTCTATTCTATTGAAAACATAAATGAATGAAGTAATGAAATTAAACTTGTAGTTAATTTAAACGATTAAATGATAAAACAGAAAAATAACCTTACTGAAGAAAGGTGTTATTCGGAATATTGAAGCTATTTGGAGTAAAGCCCTATTCGGAACAATCAGACCATTCGGAACAATGACCTATGCGGAATAATGATCTTACTCGGAATATTTTGTCTATGCGGAATAACAAGCCTTATGCGGAATAAATGCCTACTCGGAATAATGAGATTATGCGGAATAACAAGCCTTATGCGGAACAAATGCCTACTCGGAATAATGAGACCATACGGAATAACATACTCTACGCGGAATAATTGGGGCTATCCGGAATATTGTGACCATGCGGAATAAATATGACCATGCGGAAAATCAAGCTTACTCGGAATAAATTATTCTATGCGGAAAAATCAAGCCATGCGGAATACTAGTGCTATGCGGAATACTAGATATTCCGCGTAAAGGAAAAAAAGTAACAAGCCTATCCGGAATATGTAAAAATTCCGAATAAAGGACGAAGGAAGATAACAATGCGGAATAATTGGGAATAAAGATGATTAAGCTGAATGTTTGGCTACTCGGAATAATTGGGAACGAAGAACAGAAACAGTAGAAAACAGGGGGAAGCGAATTTAATCAAAAATCGACCACATAAACAAAAAGGTTTAACCAAATTAATCAATAATCATCTATTAACCATAAGGATCAAGTCCCAATCATAAAAACACAAAATCAACAACTTTTTAAGATCAAAACTCAACCAAATAAGAACTTTAGAACTTCGAATAAAAAGATGATGATGAACAAGAGTAATGAAAAGATTAAATAAAAACTTGTATTGATGATTAAGATTCAATAAACAAAATGAAAGGATTAAGCTTACAAGATTCAAGAAGAAATCAAAGGAAATGAAAACCACTCCTTAAGGGAGATGGTTCTTCCTACGAACTAGGAAAAATGTAACTGAAACTAAAAACTAGGTGCCAATTTTTGTAAGGGATTTCCTTTTATAGGCTAAGTGGTTGGTTGGTGAGTGGGCTTTCTCCCTTTCTTCTTGTCTTATCGTCTTTTCAGAAAAGTTGACGTTTTCGATTCTGATTCGGGATTTGTCGACGATTAAATTCAACTCGTCTTTTAATTTCTTCGTTTAATAGACTTGAGTTTCTTCGACATATGTAAATCTTCCATCTTAGGTCCTTTTCTTCGATAAATCTTCAAATAGGCCCATTGACTTCAAACCTTTTGCATCTCTTGGACAATAGACTTCGTCTTTAGTCTTTTTCCTTGATAAAACCCGTGCAATCCCATGTTTTCTTCAATATTCATCCGGTTGACTCTGAAAAAACAATAAACACAAAAACCACGCATAATTCCAAATAAATGATATTAAACACGCGTTTTGGTCTTGTTTTAGTAAGAAATAAGTGGTAAAAGGATGGGTGTTTTCACACCTATCAAATCCCTTACACTTAACCATTGCCATGCCCTCATGCAATGCTTAGTGATAAAGCAAATTTACATTTTTCTCATAATCAATCAACCTTGGCCTTATTAACATACTACTAAACAAAAATTAAAGTACTAAGAGAAATTTAAAACTTTAAAACAAACAAAAGGATGGAAATAACTTGCAAAGAGATCAAGGACTTACATTAGGGCTTTGGTGCTGCGAAGATTTATCATCCTCAAGTTTCACGTTCCCCAAACTAAGCTTAAAAACGAGATCATTGTTATTATAAGTTATCATATCAAACACTTACACACATGGCTTAATTAAATGCTTAAACTCCCTTATTCCTAGGTGTATCTCTTATATTTTATTTTTGTCTTAGAATGATCATGAAGATGCATTTTTGGACTTATTTCGATAGTTTATTTAGGCTGAAAGCAAAGTAGGACGATTTGATTAATAGTGATGGAATGATTCACACGACTTATAAAAACAAGAAGTAGAGATGAAGAACAAGATTAAACCAAAAAAGAAAGATTAGATTAGATGAAGGAAAAAAGAAAACAAGGTTGTGAATTCCTAGTGAGAGAAACACATACGTTTCTCTCTCTACAAAACAAATGAAATGGAAAACACACACACAAATGAGGCTTAGGAGGCCTTTTATACTAAGTAGTAAGTGTTTAGGAGGCCTTCCTCATTTGTGTGTTCGGGACTAATTCCCGTTACATAAACATTAATAACTAAGAACTCTCGACACCGTTGAATAGTATTTTTCACGAGCTTCGCAACGGTATATTATATGACCATCACTTTAACTACGGCTAACAATCTCCCCCTAAGGGGTGGTCATGTAATATGTGACTTCACTTCGTTGGTGTTGCAGACTTTGAAGCTCGTTGTCTTGAGAGTTCTTTCATAGTTCCTTTCATGACTTGTGATCTTGGATCTTTGATCTTTTCCTTGACATGATCTTGAAGCTTTGCCAGCTTGTGTTCTTGTGTCTTTCTCCACATACTCATGTTTTGTGTTGACTTGAAAGCTTGTAAACAATCTCCCTTGATCATCAGAGTAGCGGAAGTCTTTGTCTTTAGATGTTCTTGAGCTTTCTTCAATAATCCTGAATATGTGGCCTTGAATTGCGACTCTTGAGATAACGCCACCGTTTGGATTCCACCGGTTTCCCGTTACACAGTACGAATACTGTACCTGTGATCAGGTAAGTTCAAAGAACTTCCTTGACAGGATTTCCAGTTGTGGTAGCCGTTCTCAATACTTGAATATATCGAAAGATAATTCAAAGTAAGGAGTGAATCATGCAGTTCCATTCTGCTGATTAAGTCGTCAATTCACTTTCCTGGAACAAGTCTGAATCAATTAAGAATCAAACCATCGTTGCTTTCCAGTTGGCACAAGTTTGATTCATATAGAATCGCACAGGTTACCTACCGCAGTGCTGTTTGATGATGACACTGGAAGGATTTCCATTCGTCACAGTAAATACTGAAAAGTATTACTCTGAATGTTCTGGCAAGATCATAAAGATATTGCGTCGAGACCTGGAACGAGTTTGAATCAATTAAGAATCAAACCACTGTTGCTTTCCAGTTAACATATGTTTAATTCAAGTGAATCTTACATATGACCTACCGCAGTGCTGTTTGATGTTAACACTGGAAGGATTTCCATTCATCACTGTGAATACTAAAGAGTATCACTCTGAATGTTCTAGCAATACCACAGGGATAGAGCGTAGGACTCTGTAAATCATCGCTTGTGTTCTAATGATGAACAACAATTGATCTATGGAATAAGTGTCCTAATGAGATTTTTTGATGAATCTCATTGGCTCTAGACTCTATAAGTGCCCGTTTATTTGGTGATCGGAGGCTGGAGCAGACTGCCACCTATTCAATATCTACTATCTCGGAGTGAGAAAGTTGATAGAAATGCGTTGAACTCCGTGACAATAAAACAAGCTTCTTTTGAGAGAAGCTTGAGTAGGCTGGGAAGGGTTGTGCATTGCATCAATGGGTCCATGATGTTTTGTCTTCAGTATCAGAAATTATCAAAGTGATTCTGATAATAGATGTATTGACCCGGTTTCTGCCTAAGTTGTATGGAGGGCTTCTTTCTTTACACCCTATCCTTACATTTCTTTTTCATTCTTCAACCCCTTCAATGCTTACCAAGACGTCATAACTAGCACCTTGTTGTGATTGTTCCAGTGCTAGCTTAAGTCATTAGTCGGCATTATTCCCGTACACTCAACTACTCCATCTTTCCTAAGGACTTCTAAGTTCTAATGGATTGTCCCTGGGAAGATCCCTCCGGTTCTGGTTGGATCATAGGACGAATACCTAACCACCTTTTGACACCAATACCATCGTGAATTTATGTGTTGAAGGGTATAGATATCGTAACCAGAAAAATCAATTGAAAATGCAGTCAAGGTGTTGATGAACTCAATGTTTACACCTTGAAAGTTTTCTATATCACCAAAAACGCTCCCCCTACATATGTGCATCATAAAAGGAGAGTTTTTTACACATATTAGGAAGAGAAAGCACTTATATCAAAGATCTTTTTCAAGATAACACATTTTAATCACTATTCTCCCCCTCAAAAATTGCATGAAATTAAAATTTTTGTGAAACTAGTGATGAAACATGGAGAGAATAATGTGTCATGAAACTTTGGAACAAATGTTTATGAAATCATTATACTCCCCGTCGAAAAAGGTTCTTTTTAAATAGGGGAGTATATGAGCACATTGTTTTGAAATACTTTGAAAAATTGTGCTCAAAAGTCCGAGAAAAATTGTGTTCATGAGCTTAAAACTTTGAATGTTTCGATATAAGCGCATGACCGAGAAAAATGAATTTCTCGTTATTGAGGATAAGTCAAAGACTTTCCTTTATTTAGGGACCGGGTTATAGTCTGACATGTGACTATAAGCCATTATGAGAAGAAAAATAGAAAAGACATGTTTTGAAAACATTTGAACTCTCATTCGAACTTTATGTACGTACCCGTGTCGTTATTGAACAACATTTCTAAGCACGTCCATATTATCGATGCTGAGAGACATGTCGGAGAAGAATATTTTTGGTATTTTTTGAAAGGTTTTCTAATTTTTTTATTTTGTTTTTATAGGTTTTATATTTTTGTATTTTGATTTTCTGATAGATATATACAAGGTTACTGCGAATGTGCAAGACGTTCAAGTTCATCAGGAGTGAAACTACGCATACCAAGTCGACGAACCAAGAATTCAAATCTGTCTTGAGAAAGAGCTTTGGTGAAGATGTCGGCTAGTTGGTAGTCCGTCTTGACAAAGAACAGTTCGATCGTTCCTTTTTCCACATGCTCCTTAATGAAATGGAATCGGACAGCTATGTGCTTGGTCTTGGAGTGTTGGACCGGGTTGCAGGATATGGCTATGGCTGATTGTGAATCACAGTAAATAGGGACTTTGTTAAAGTAAAAGCCATAATCCGTTAGTTGTGTTCGCATCCAAAGGACTTGAGCACTACACACGGATAGAGACACATATTCTGCTTCCGCGGTTGAAAATGCCGTACAGTCTTGTTTCCTTGATGACCAGCTCACTAGCTTCTCGCCTAAGAATTGTGCCCCACCGGAAGTGCTCTTGAATGTGTCATGACACCCTGCATGGTCGGCATCTGAAAAACCAGTGAGATTAAAACCAGAATCCTTCGTATACCAGAGACCCATGTTAATGGTTCCCCGGAGATAACGAAAGATCCTTTTAACCTCCTTGAGGTGCTTCTCGGTTGGCTGAGCCTGGTACCGAGCACATAAACAAGTAGCATGCACAATGTCTGATCTGCTTGAGGTTAAGTACATAAGGGACCCGATCATACTTCGGTATTTTGTAGCATCTACAAATGTCCCTTTCTTATCCAAATCAAGCTTGTGTTTAGTGTCCATTGGAGTACCAATAGGATCACAGTTATCCATACCAAATTTCGTTAGAATCTCAAGCACATACTTGGACTGATTTATGAAAATACCACGGGGGGATTGGTGAACTTGGAGACCAAGAAAAAACGTCATTTCCCCCATCATGGACATTTCAAATCGACTTTTCATAAGGTCGGCAAATAATATGGAATATTTTGGGTTAGTAGAACCAAATATAATATCATCTACATAGACCTGAGCCACCAAGATGTCGTTGCCGTAGTGCTTGATAAACAACGTTGGATCAATAGTTCCTTTGCTGAAGTGATTTTGTAGAAGAAATGATGATAATTCGTCGTACCATGCCCTCGGTGCTTGTTTCAAACCATAAATTGCCTTTTTCAACTTGTAGACATGGCTTGGATGTTCAGTATTGATGAAACCTTCAGGTTGACATACATACACATCTTCTTTTAACGGCCCATGCAAGAAAGCCGTCTTCACGTCCATTTGATACACTGTGAATGATTTGTGTGTAGCGTATGCCAAGAAAATCCTAATAGCTTCCATCCGAGCAACCGGGGCAAAGGATTCTGCGAAGTCAATTCCCTCCTTTTGTTTATAACCTCTCACAACTAACCGAGTCTTGTTCCTAATGACCGTTTGTTCCTCATCGATCTTGTTTTTGAATAACCATTTCAGAGTGAGGGGATCGATATTGTCTGGTCGAGGTACTAACTCCCATACATCAAGCCGGATGAACTGATTGAGTTCTTCTTGCATAGACTCAATCCATGATGCATCGGTCATTGCTTCTTTCACACTTGCTGGTTCCATTGTGCTGACTGATAGTGCGTAGATACACATATCACCATCGGTACGCAGCTGATTTCGTGTTGAGACCAGTCGTGAGAGATTTCCAATCACTTGAACCAAAGGATGATTCTTAGTCCATTTGTGTTCATGTGGAAGTGTATGTGAAACTTGATGCGAGCTCGACGGATCCACATATGGTGTTGAAGGTTGAGTAGTACTTGTGGAAGCCGCAAATGGATTAACAAACTCATGTTCGTTGAGCATCGCATTGTTTGCATTTTCAGCAACTATTTCATTCTGAAGATGAACATGATTTGGAATTTGCTGAGAATGTTGTTGAGTTGCATCAGCAGTCGGAGAAGTGGTTGGAATATTTGAAGGCAATATGGTTGAGGTTGACGTAGATGGTGCAGAAGGAGATGCCAATGGTGTAGATGCAATCGGAGGTTCTTGAACTACCGTAGCAGGTGCAGCCGTGACATTTTGAGGAACACCAAATGACGAAGGACCCTCCATATATTCATCATAGATTGGCCCAAATAAAACTTCCAAGTCACGTTCCGATGGTTGTAACGATGAGATTGCTGACGGTGCAAATTGAAGCGCGAGTCCTGAACTTACGTGTCCAGAAGTCTGACCTTGAAGCTCGGGATGTGAACTTCTATGCTGAGAGGCCATACCCGAGAGTTCATCAAAGGTAACGTTCATAGTCTCCATTACCTTTCTTGTCCTTTGATTATAAACCCTGTAAGCACAAGCAGTTGAAGAATAACCAATGAAAAAGCCAATATCACCTTTAGGTTCAAGTTTACCGATATCTTCACGATCATTCTTCGGATAACATAATGCACCGAAGACATGTAAAAATGAAATATCCGGTTTTCTTCCATTAATGATCTCATAAGGTGTTTTGTTGAAACGGGTGTGAATAATGGAGCGGTTTTGAGTATAACATGCAGTTGCTATAGCATCGGCCCAAAGAAATAACGGTGCACTAGAGGAGAGAAGCATCGTTCGAGCAGCTTCAACTAACGTACGATTCCTCCGTTCCACAACTCCATTCTGCTCTGGAGTTCTTACAGCCGAAGTTTGATGAGAAATCCCAACTTCGTCAAAATAAGCTTTCAATTTCTGATTGGTGAATTCTGTACCTTTATCCGTTCTCACAATAATGACAGGGGCTTGCAGTAGTACTGATGTTTTCTTCAAGAAGTTAATAATTACATCAGGGGTTTCATCTTTTGAAGCAAGAAAATGAACCCATGTGTAACGAGAATAGTCGTCCACAATGACAAGGACATACCGCTTTCCATTAATACTTTTGATTCTCATTGGGCCACACAAATCCATATGTAGGAGATGTAACCTATTCGTTGAGTTGGGAACAGGTTTGGGTTTGTGAGGCTTCTTCTTACTTTTACCTTGCTCACATAAAGGACAAAGATGGTCTTTTGTATATTTGAACTTTGGAAGACCGGTAACGAGATCATCTTTCGTGAGATGGGTGATGGCATCGAAATTGAGATGAGATAACCTTTGATGCCATAACCACGACTTTGTTGATGTGGCTCGGGCCATGAGACAAATTGGAGAAGCAACAGACATTTGAAAAAGATCAATGGTGTAAAGGTTGGTGGTACGATTTCGTTTCAACAGATCAATTCCTTCAAGATCTCTTACAAAACATGTATGACTTCTGAAAGCGACCTCCAAGTCTGAATCACAAAATTGCCCAACCGAGAACAAGTTATGTCCCAAGCCATCAACAAAAGAGACTCTGGTGATGATTATATTTCCCCAATGAAGATCACCATAGCCTAGAATTGCCGCAACATGATCATTTCCAAATCGGACAGTTCCCATGAAACGCCATACAAAGTTCTTGAGAAGGCTTCGATTCCCAGTCATATGTTTGGAACAACCCGAGTCCACGCACCAGAGACAAATTTCAACAGCCTGCCAATGATAAGAGAAACAAATATTTTGGCAACCGATGAAATAGGCTCCTGTAGGGTTAGAAGATAATTAATCCGTATCACATACCGACGTTTCACTGTCAGTATGAGATCTACTAGTGTCGATAATTTTGCCACTACAGTCAAAATTTCTACCAGTAGGCAACCATTTAGAGGTGAGTCTAGGGCTACTAGGCTTAGCAAGACTTTCTGTGGACCCTACATGCGTACTTTTTGGAACATACACCTTAGCCTTAGGAGTGCGTTGTTGTTCACTGACTGACAGCTTGTCAATTCGAGTGTAACCACCATAATTCAAACCATTCATAGTCAAACCACAAGCATCATGACTAAAAGTAAAGAAACATTTATTACATTTAGCACAAATAACTTCAGATTTTTCATTCTGAATAGCAAGCTTAAAGTCATTACATTCAGATGAATTAGGTTTCTGATTATGATTAAAAAGCGGTAAATTCCTAGGGTGTTCTTCTACTTCCACATTATTGATCTTGGGGCGACTACTTCTAGAGGCAAAAGGGACCCTATCATTCCTTGTATTGCTCGTAGGCTGTGGCCTTCTGCTCTTAGTGTAGTTGTTTATTCTTGTAGAAGAAGACACGCGTCTATTAGAATTAGCACTTTTTAAATCAATAACTTGTGGTTGAGTTATAGTGATCGGTTTTGTCCTAACGCTTGCTGTACGTTGTTTGCTAGGCACAGAGGGAGAACTAACACGAAACATTCCTGGGGCAATCACAGCAGTTTTCGTTCCAGCAACCTTGGGAAAGGTGTCACAGCAATACGAGTGGGTCCCGAGGTTGCTGGTTTCTGGATCATCGTATCCACAATCGAGCTAGGTTCAGAAGTCTTATCTTTTAACAAGGCCTTTAACTTACAGTTCTCACAGATTTTATCAATAAGTTTCTGATAGACAGACTTACTTTGTTCAACAGCCCGCTTATATGAAACAACAACAGATTCTAAATCTGCAATCTTAGCCTTAAGCTTCTGAACATTACCACCACTAGCACTCTCTAACCCTGACGAGGCCAAATTCGTTTCCGAAACCCCTCCTAACTGAGCCTGCAACCATGCGATAGTTTGTTGCATTTCATTGTGAGCTTTTTCATACGAAATCTTGTCATATTTGCATTCATCACATTTTTTGACAAATTTATTCCAAAGATCGGTGAATTCTTTATCCTTTTTAATGACATAAGATTCCATTTTCTCTTTCATAAGATCAAGCTCAGTTTGGAGGTTTTCATTATGCGACATAGAGGTACCTAACTCAACAGGGCTACTATCAATACAAGCACGAGCTTTAGAGAGGCGTTCAAGATCGTTTTCCAAAACTTTAATTTTATCAAGAGATTCATCAGCTTCCTTCGTCAATGATTTAAAGTCTTCAACAAAGTTGGCTAATTCTTTTAGAAAAGCATTCTCCAATTTTCCTAACCGAGCATCAACTTGATTAATAATCGGATTAATATCGTTTTGAAGAATTTTCTGAACCTCAATCTGAACAGGTGATGTAAAATTACCTCCAGTTATTTTTGAATTAACAACACGTTTAAGGATGACAAAGTTATCTTTAAGCTCGTTTAGAAATCGGCGAGTGATACTCGGTTTAGGAGGGTCATCAGACAATTCCTCACTTGGTAATAAGAGCTTTTCAGTACTCGTTTTAGACCGAACAAAAACAGTTGGAGGATTAACTTTCGGATAATAAACGGGTATCACTTCTTTATCAAGCTTTTTCATTCTTAAACGAGACTCTACAGCAAGTTCAGTAGTTTCCTCGGAATCATGCACACTAGGAGGATCATGCTCATCAGACAATAGCACACTACCATTATATAAAGTTTCATTAGTGGCTTGAACTTGCTTAAGGTATCCTGGATTAGGGGGAAGAGGACAACCTAAAGCCATTTTGTATCGAGTGTAATTTATCTCATTCACTTTTGGTGCGAGCATATTTATCGTCTGCATAGTTTGGCCACGTTTTACTAAAAGGTTGTCTAATTCTCTAATCCTATCCTGCGCTTTGCAAAAATCCTCAAGAAGCCCATCTTCTCGAATTTTGAAATCATGTTTTAGCTTTTTTCGTTCTTCTTTTAATTCCACAATAATAGATTTTTCAGTTGAAAGCTGTTTATTAAGAGAAGTGATTTCATCATTCAATTCGCTTATCTTTTTAGCACTACTTAAGTGTAAGGCATTTAATTTCTTACTGGTGCATTTTTCTTGATAAACCGATGTGGCATGAGCTTGTTCAAGTTCCTTGATTTTAGCATGATGAATCTCAAAACTTTTCTCCCGTTCCTTATATCCCGCAAGCTCAGTGGTCAATTTGGCATTAGTTTCTCTAAACTTATTATTAACCAACGTAGCATGATCTACATCCTTAGCAAGCTTATCAAATAGAGATTTATAATACGCATGTGTCTCATCAGGAAGGGTTGTAGGCTGAACAACTTGATCCACACTAAGGTCCACACTAGGCTCATTTGAAATAATATTACTATTATTCGTTTGATCCTCGTGTGTCTCAATGTAGGGCTCAAGCATCTCAGTATACTCTTCCTCCTGATTAGACATATTATATATATCATTATCATCAAAACTTGGGTGTACCTCAGAGGGACCGTCTGCATCATAGACGGGAGCTCTGTCATCATGCATTCCTGAGGTTGATGCTTGCTGTAAGTTTGCCATCAAGATGTAGTTGGCATTCACCTCTTCTTCCTCGTCATATTCTGCAGCAGAAGCCATAAGATCGAATTCCTCAGCTTGAAGTGGGATTCCTGCCTCTTCTTTTTGTGCTATGAGAAGTTGAGTCTGAAGATAAGCAGCATCCCTCTTCTTTTTGGCTGTGCAATCTCGAGCATAATGACCAAATCCCCTGCAGTTGTAGCACTGAACCTGACGATTGTTGTTTCCATTTCCCGTACCAGTATTCTCAGCCCTTGCAGCCATAATGTTTCCCATCTGGTTACCAACCGCTGGCACAACTATTAACCCATTCTGATTACCCGCATTCGGAACACCCGGATTTGGACCACGGTTTTGCCCATACTGATTTCCTGCATTGCCAACGGTCTGCCCAGCATTCTGACCATATTGTTGAAACTGAGTCCCCGTGTTTCCAGCAACTACCAATTGGCGATCTTGATTCGCATTCATGAAAGGTTGAGCAATCTGCCTATTTCTAGTGTTCGAGGAGATTCTCTGATTGTTGTTGGTGGGGTTAATGGTGAATTTGAATGCCTTTGCAAGAAGGGCAAGACCAGTATTAATAGCATGAGTAGGATCAGTAATGTCATCAAAACAGGCAATGGGTTGTTGTAAGTAATTCATAGTATCAGGGTGTTGATATCCATAAGCGGTGAGTTGTTGTTGTTGTTGTGGCAGGAAGTTACTTGATGAGGGTTGATGGTAGGGTACCATGGGATATGACATAGATGATGGAGAGTTTGCCATAAAAGCCAATGGATCTTGTGTCTTGGCACGTCTTTCTGCCCTAACTTTGTTAGCTTCATCTTGATTCATCTTCAAATAGTCATAAACTTGAGTGTAGTCCACGACATGAAGATCCTTGGTTTGATTGACAAGAGTGACATATCGTGACCATTCAGAAGGAAGATTATCAAGAAATTTGATGTTGGCAGCAATTTGTGCAGGTTCATGTTTGTTTCTTCTAAGATGGTTCATGAAGGTTGAAAATCGATGATAATAAGGTTCAATTTGTTCCCCTTCAGTAGACGTAAATTTCTCCCATTCACGAAGCAACTTAGTTTCCTTTTCTTGTAAACCGATTTCACTGCCCTTCATCATTTTCTGAATCCTAAGCCACATCTCGTGTGCGGTTTCACAACTATCGACAGCAACATAAACATCTTCAGGAAGTCCCATAAGAATGACTTGATATGCTTGATCATCAGCGTCGAGTTGTTTGGATTCAGCTTCAGTTAATTCTTCATCCGTTTGCTCATGACTAGAGTCAGCTACTGGGTTAGCATTCGTAGGGTCCCCAGGCACAATAATTGTTCTTCTAACATACGGACCCTTTTGAATCGATTTGACAATCAACTTTCCCAGAGGTTTACATTTTGCATAACGAAGGAGACGACTAGCCCATGTAGTGTAGTTCTCCTTGGTAAGCATGGGTGGACGATTCTCAGTACCCGCAGCATAAATATCTTGTTGAGACGTCATCGTAGAAGTCGTGTGAAAAACAGGATCTCAATTCGTAGAAAGCGTATGATGTTGTTGAAATTCCGAAACTTCCGATTTTTTTCTCAGTCCGACAATAAGTTCCTCAGTCCGACAAAACGGTAAGCTGAAAAAATTCAGTATCGCCAAATTTTGAAATTGAGTTCGAGATAGCCAAAAACTAGTAGGGAAAAAATTTGATTTTACTAGACCTAAAAATTTTAACTCTTTTTTTTTTTTTAATCTTCGTGTAAACTATGCTCCGAGACGAGTCTAGATGGTGGCTAAGACTAAAAAATACTTGAACAAAATTAAAAAAAACAGATCAAAGACCCTGATCGTACTCAAGTGATCGTACTCAGATCGTACTCAGATCGTACCCAACGATCGAACGCAGGTGATCGTACTCTGATCGTACCCACTGATCGTACTCAAGTGATCCTACTCAGATCGTACCCAACGATCGTACTCCTTGATCGTATTGAAGATCGTAAGTAGAGATCGTAGTCAAGATCGTAACGAGTGATCGTAGGATGGGATCGTGACTTTGGATCACAAGAAGAAACCCCCAGGGTTTATGCGATCGCAACAATCAGATCGTACTTAAGGGAACAAAGTTACCACTTTTCTCGGATAGAACAAGAACAAGAACAATTCGTGATTCGAAGCCTAAAAATGGATCAAACACCCAAAAATTTTGAGTTTTTAACCACAGCCATGAACTCAAATCACTATTACAACTATTTAGGAGAAGTATGAATCACGAAACACAAGAAAGACACAGATAACACCCAAAAGCAATCCACGAATCCCTTGGCGAATGATACCACTTGATGGAATGATTCACACGACTTATAAAAACAAGAAGTAGAGATGAAGAACAAGATTAAACCAAAAAAGAAAGATTAGATTAGATGAAGGAAAAAAGAAAACAAGGTTGTGAATTCCTAGTGAGAGAAACACATACGTTTCTCTCTCTACAAAACAAATGAAATGGAAAACACACACACAAATGAGGCTTAGGAGGCCTTTTATACTAAGTAGTAAGTGTTTAGGAGGCCTTCCTCATTTGTGTGTTCGGGACTAATTCCCGTTACATAAACATTAATAACTAAGAACTCTCGACACCGTTGAATAGTATTTTTCACGAGCTTCGCAACGGTATATTATATGACCATCACTTTAACTACGGCTAACAAATAGTTAGCTAAAGGACAAAATCTCTTAAAACTGCTTCTCGGGATATCAAAAAGTTCATATCTTGGCATAACTCGGTTCACGATTTGAGACCTTTCTCGGGCCGATATTTGGCATGTACTTCATACTTCATATCTTGAGAGACGTGCTTGAGATAATGGTCTTCTCTTCGTAATAGAGTTTCTTCACTTGGAGACTTTTGAGGGGTACTCCAACTTTGTTGACCACGACTTCATGATTATTTATTCAATCTCTAATTGGGATTTTGAGATACAACGATCCGCCTCCTTTTCGGACTTGGATCTATTTATCCTCATACCTTGTTAGGGTCTTTTCGGATAGACTTCTCCATGATCTTTATGGGAGTTGATTGCTTTTCGTCGTGAGTCTTGATCCTTCATATTGATTTTAGGAATAATGCTCTTCACATCACTTTGGATCTTTAGCAATAATATGGAATCCTCATACCTTGTTAGGGCCTTTTCGGACTCGCCAATCTTCGCGCCCCGCTTCATAAGTTATGCCTTGGCTATGAACTCTTATCATTACCGAGCAACTTTTAAACGATCTTGGGCTAGAAGCTAAGTAACTTTTCAAATCGTACGACCTTACTTATTGCAGATAAATTATTAGCAAGTGATGGGAGAATAGGCAAATAATTACACCAAGTGAGCTTGCGCAAGAATACCGACTTATAATTGACTCTATCATTTCTCGTTCTCCACAATTTAAAATCTCAAGTAATGAGACTCGTGGATACTTAGCCTAATAAACCAATTAAGGTCTACATGGTTAAGGATACTAGCTAGAATAAACTTGGATAAGTCTATTCGGGTTGAGTCAAAATAATCGCAACGGGCCTAATATGTCAAAGATTTCAAAACTAGCTACACCACTTTATTAATATTTTTGACTTTATTGCGGGATATATACATATGAAAGCAACGATAAAAATTTAAAAATTACAACTAAATGGCCAAAGTTAATTAAAAATTTGAAAAATGTTGAAAAAGACGATTTTCCGGTTAAATGAAGGCATTTTCATGGAAAAGTCCACTTAAAACTTCGATAGAAGTCCCCCTTACACTTAAGATAAACATTGTCCTCAATGTTTAAGCATGTGGGAGAAGTCTCCCCTACACTTATGACATTGTGCACGTTGGTTAACTCAAGTTAAGGTAGAGACGACTAACGTGATCAATTTCAAATGTTAGTATGAAGAAAATTGAATCACGATAGTTGAGAGATGGAACCGGATTTAGGTAACACGGGAGCACGGTTTCTTCAAAGGTTCCAAAAGTGCATTCATCCCTGTAATTACATCACCACACAAAGACAAACACTTATATAGGTCCCCCTACACTTAGGAGGTTAAAACGAAAAGGGACAGATACTCGGGCTGCCTCCTGAGGAGCGCTTGTTTTTTATAACCGAGTCACGAGCCTGACTCGACCCAAAATTAGTTCATGGGGAACGTGGTGAGGGATGGAATCATCTCATGAGAGATGTCCTCACCAAAGTACAACTTCACTCGTTGGCCATTCACCTTAAAATTCGGTCCATTAGGTTGAGCGAGCTCGAGAGTACCATATGGAAAAATTTGGGCAATGGTGAATGGGCCGGACCAACGAGATTTCAGCTTGCCCGAAAAGATTTTCAACCGAGAGTTAAAGAGTAAAACTTTGTCTCCAACTTGGAACTCTCGGTTCTTAATCTTAGAGTCGTGAATAAGCTTAGTCTTCTCCTTATAGATCAAAGAATTTTCATAAGCCTCATTACGGAGTTCATTCAGCTCATTGAGTTGGATCTTGCGTAGGTCACCGGCTTTGTTGATATCAAAATTAGCCCACTTCAAGGCCTAGTAAGCCTTGTGCTCCAACTCAATAGGGAGGTGGCACGCTTTCCCGTACATAAGACGATATGGTGTACAACCAATCGGAGTCTTGTATGCGGTACGAAAAGCCCACAAAGCATCATCAAGTTTATCAGCCCATGAGGCACGATGCTCTCCCACGGTTCGTTCAAGAATTCGCTTTAATCCTCGGTTGGATATTTCAGCCTGGCCATTAGTTTGTGGGTGGTAGGCGGTGGAAAGACGATGATTTACACCGTACTTAGCCATGACTCTAGCAAATTGGTCATTGCAAAAATGAGTCCCGCGATCACTAATAATGGCACGAGGCACACCGAATCCAGCGAATAGCGATTTCAAAAAGTTACAAACCACCCTTGCGTCATTAGTAGGTAAAGCTTTGGCTTCAACCCACTTTGAAACGTAGTCAACGACTACAAGGATGTATTTGTTTCCTTTAGATGAAGGGAATGGCCCCATAAAGTCGATACCCCAAACATCAAAGATTTCACATTCTTGTATGAAATTTTGA
Organism: Glebionis coronaria; assembly: GCA_025667525.1. Taxonomy (NCBI): domain Eukaryota; kingdom Viridiplantae; phylum Streptophyta; class Magnoliopsida; order Asterales; family Asteraceae; genus Glebionis; species Glebionis coronaria. The sequence goes on along the minus strand of CM046876.1, from coordinate 443,668,921 downwards.
GGCATCTCATCTTTATGTGTGATCTTGCCTTGTTTTTGGCAAGCATCACATCGTTTAACCATCTCGTGAGCATCACGATAGATGGTGGGCCAATAAAATCCCGAGTCAAACACTTTTTTGGCGGTGTAGTTGGGACCAAAGTGACCACCGGTGGGTCCTTTGTGGCAAGCGTCAAGGATTTCTAAAGCTGCCGGTCCATCAACACATCAGCGAATAATCAAGTCGGCACATTGTTTGAATAGGTAAGGGTCGTCCCAGAAATAATGTTCAACATCGTTAAAGAACTTTTTCTTTTGTTGGGATGTTAACCCTTCCTTGAGAATTCCACCCGCCAAGTAGTTTGCAATATCTGCAAACCACGGGGTTTCATCAGAAGTCGAGTTGATAGACATTAAGGTCTCCAGGGGAAAAGAATCATTGATTTCTTTGTGCGGATGATCCCCTTGGTAAGGATCCTCGAGTCTACTAAGATGATCCGCGGCTAGGTTTTCAGCTCCTTTTTTATCGCGAATTTCGATTTTAAATTCTTGGAGTAGCAAAACCCAGCGAAGAAGTCTTGGTTTGGAATCTTGCTTAGTCAACAAGTACTTCAACGCGGAATGATCGGTGTAAACGATTGTGGTGGAAAGGACAAGATAGGGGCGGAACTTTTCAAAGGCATAGACAACAGCTAAAAGCTCTTTTTCGGTTGTCGTGTAATGCAATTGGGCCCCCGTCATTGTCTTGCTAGCATAATGGATTGGTTGGAAGTGTTTATTCACTCTTTGGCCCAAAACCGCACCAATAGCGAAGTCGCTAGCATCGCACATCAACTCAAAGGGAAGCTCCCAATTAGGGGTACCAAGACGGGTGCCTTAGTAAGCTTATCCTTAAGAAGGTTGAAGGCTTCAATACACTCGTTGGAAAAGATAAAAGGAGTATCTTTCTCCAAGAGGTGGGTCATCGGGCGATCGATTTGAGAAAAATCTTTGATGAATCGACGGTAGAAGCCCGCATGACCAAGGAAACTTCTCACACCCTTCACGGTTGAAGGTGGAGGCAACTTAGCGATAACATCGACTTTAGCACGGTCTACTTCAAGACCGGCTTTGGAGATCTTGTGTCCTAGCACGATGCCCTCTTTTTACCATGAAATGGCATTTTTCCCAATTAAGAACAAGGCGAGTGTCTTCACACCGCTTAAGCATACGTTCTAAGTTGGCAAGGCAAGCAGAGAAAGAATCGCCATAAACCGAGAAATCATCCATGAATACTTCCATAGTGTCTTCCACCATGTCATGGAAGATAGCCATCATACACCTTTAGAACGTCCCAGGAGCATTGCATAAACCAAAAGGCATACGTTTGTAAGCAAATGTTCCATAGGGACAAGTGAATGTGGTCTTTTCTTGGTCCTTGGGATCGATGGGAATTTGAAAATACCCGGAGAAACCGTCTAAAAAGCAGTAATAGTCATTACCCGCTAGACGCTCGAGCATTTGATCCATGAAAGGAAGAGGAAAGTGGTCTTTTCTCGTGGCATCATTGAGTTTGCGATAGTCGATACAAACTCTTCACCCAGTAACGAGACGAGTGGGAATCAACTCGTTGTGTTCATTGGAAACAACGGTTATTCCGCCCTTCTTGGGCACACAATGGATGGGACTTACCCATGGCGAATCCGAAATAGGGTAGATCAAGCCGGCATCTAGAAGTTTGATAACCTCTTGTTTGATGACGTCATGAATACGAGGATTAACCCTTCTTTGGCTCTGGATTGCGGGTTTAAAGTCATCTTCCATGAGAATCTTGTGAGTACAAAAGTTCGGATCAATTCCGCGGATATCAGAAATTTTCCAAGCAATTACCTTCTTATGATCTTTAAGCACGGCGATGAGGCGAGATTTCTCTTCTTCTTTCAAGTCCTTCGCGATGATGACAGGCGACTTCTTGTTTTCTTCAAGGAACACGTACTCGAGATGGGGTGGCAACTCCTTAAGTTCTAAATCCGGAGGATTTTCGATGGGAGGCGTTTTCAAAGTCGGTGCATCGATAGCAATAACCGTGGGAGATGGTGGAGAAAGATTGTCTTCTTTAAGAAGGTTCTCAATGAGGCGAAGATCTTCATCCCAATTGGTGGTAGAATCGTCATTAGCTAAGTTCACATCTCCCATGGTGGCTTCCAAATCTTTCCAAAGGAAATCACTTTCTCCAAATAGAGATAGTGATGAATCAATAGAGAAAACGGTCTCAACATTGGTAAGAGAGGTAGGAATACTTTTACAAGCATCTTTGAAGTGTTATTCACATGCCTCATCAAGAACGTCAATACAATTAACACTCTCGAATGAATAAGGCTGTTTAGACAACTTTCCCATGTTGAAGACAATTTTATCGTCACCCACTCTCATGATAAGCTCACCAGCTTCAACATCGATGAGAGTGCGACCGGTCCTCAAGAATGGACGACCAACAATTAATGGAACACGAGGGTCCATCTCGTAGTCGACGACGACGAAATCGGCAGGAAAAGTGAATTTGTCGACTCCTACAAAGACGTCTTCGGCTATCCCCACTGGATAAGCAACCGTACGGTTAGCCAATTCCAAAGTCATTTTGGTGGGGACTAGCTCAGGGAGAGATAATTGCTTCCAAACGCTTAGAGGCATTAAATTAATACTGGCACCTAGATCGGCTAAGGCCATGCAATTCTCTACTCCCGGAAAGTTACAAGGGATTAAGAAACGACCCGGATCACCAAGCTTGGTTGGCAATTTCCTTAAGAGCACTGCAGAGCAATTCTCATTAAGTTGGGTGTTAGCAATATCAAGAAGCTTCTCCTTGTCGCTAAGAAGATCTTTGAACATTTTCGCGTACTTAGGCATGTGAGCGAGAGCCTCAGCGAAGGAGATGTTGAAATTCAATTGTTTAAACATTTTTAGAAAGTTCGAAACTTGAATATCATCCTTGCTTTTGAGCTTCTCTTTCCTCAACCTTGAGGGATAAGGTATATCAGAAGAAGAGGAAGGCTTTGGGATCGAAGGATCACCCACATCCTTGGGTGGAGGAGGGGTAAAAGTAAGAGGCGGAGAAATTGGGGAAGTATAAGGATGAGGAATAGGAGCAGGTGACTCGTTCTCCTTAGTCACAATCACCGGTGGAGGTATAGGAAGCTCGGGTTCCTTGGTACCTTTGCCACTACGAGTGGTGATTGCTTTCATCTCCCCTCTTGGATTCGCAACGGTGTTACTCGGAAGAGTACCCGAAGAAGAGGGTTGATTACCATGGAAGAAACTAGCCATCATGTTCTTTAAGTCATTCGTTTGACTATCCAAAGTGTTTCTCATATCAGCTCTCAGATCGTTCCCTTGTTTCACCAGGCCTGCTTTCAAGTTGAGCACTTCCCGTTGGAGATTGTCCATGATCACATCATTAGTCCTCATGTAGGTTCCAATGTCTTGGTGTAATGCGGTGGGTTGGTTGGGAGGAGCATTGTATGCGGGTGGTTGATAAGCAGGTTGCTGGTAAACTTGGTTGTTTCTTTGAGGTGGATATGGTTGTTTGTGAGGTGGTATGTATGGTGTACGAGGTTGTTGTTGTTGTTGAGGAGGGCGATTGAGGTTTTGTTGTTGGTTTGGGTTGTTAGGAGGAAAACCGGGTGGTGAGAGATAGTTGTTTGAGCGGTAGCTAAGCAAGTTGCGGTCACCTTGAGGACGAGCTTGATAAGCGACCAGAGGATAGGTACCGTATGCTGCATTGACATTCTCAGAAGGGTAGTCTTGGGTGGCAGTACAAGTTGTGTAAGAGTGAGGACCCCCGCATATTTCACATGGTTGGCTGACAGCATTGACTTGAGCGTTTTTAGCGTTGATGCTGTTGGTGTTGTTAGCGGTGTGGGTAACAAGCGATTTAAGAAGCGTAGTAATTTTGTCAAGTCGCTTGTCGCTGTCACTAGTACTAGCACTAGCGGCATTGGTCCGCACATTCTTGGTTTGCACACGAGACTTATTCTCAATGATATCCCAAGCAGCATTGGAAGTCTTAGCCAAAATATTACCCCCCGAGGCACTGTTTAGTGAATCTTGGTCATTCATGCTTAAACCATTATAAAAAGTGTTAATTTGGTGCACTTTGGTAAAACCATGTTGTGGGCATTTTCTTAAAAGATCTTTGAAACGATCCCAAGATTCACTAAAAGACTCATCGTACTTTTGTTCAAAATTAATGATTTCATTCCGCAAAGCGGTAGTACGAGAGGGTGGGAAAAAGTAGTTTATAAACTTGGTCTCCAAATCCGTCCACGTAAGAATACTCTGTGGAGGTTCCTTAGCAAGCCAATGCCGGGCTTGTCCCTCTAAAGAAAAAGGAAAAAGTTGTAAACGGATTACCTCTTGTGGAACACCATTGAATTTGACCGTATTCGTGAGTTGCAAGAATCTCTTGATGTGGTCATGTGGATCATCAATGGTACGCCCCAAGAATGGTTGAGCAGAGACCATCTGGATAAAACCGGATTTGAGCTCAAAGTTGTTGGCTGCAATCGCGGGTATGACAATTGGATCATTGTTGCCATCTACATGTGCTTGTAGAAGTTCAATCATCGGGCGATTGTCTGGTAGAGGCTCATTGTTGTTGTTATTATTGTTGTTGAGAGGTGGATTGTTATTGTTTTGAGGTGGGTTATTGTTGTTGTTTTGTACATCGGCCATGTCTAAGTCTTTGAGAGGCTCGGGCTCTTAATAAGACATTGATCGTGTACGCATGCACCTGCAAAAGAACTAACAAGGCAAAAACAAAGCAGAAATATTTTTGGTTTTTATGTTTTTTCTTTTTTAATTTTTAGGATTTTTGAAAGTTTTATATTTTTTTTTGGGTTTTTGAAATTTTTTATGAAAAAGTAACGTTCACGCTGAACGGATCCCAAAATCCAAGTTCTCGCAGTTTAAAACTGGTAATCTTAACGAGAAGAGCTGGCAGCGGCGCCATTTGATACAAATGATTTTGCTATGGTTCGGATTAAGATCTCGGTATCTCCTCGAATTGATCACAACTCAAAGTGGAATGATTTGTTTTTGGTGACGAATAATGGGTTTGGTTTTCTATTCTATTGAAAAGATAAATGAATGAAGTAATGAAATTAAACTTGCAGTTAATTTAAACGATTAAATGATAAAACAGAAAAATAACCTTACTGAAGAAAGGTGCTATTCGGAATATTGAAGCTATTTGGAGTAAAGTACTATTCGGAACAATCAGACCATTCAGAACAATGACCTATGCGGAATAATGATCTTACTCAGAATATTTTGTCTATGCGGAATAACAAGCCTTATGCGGAATAAATGCCTACTCGGAATAATGAGATTATGCGGAATAACAAGCCTTATGCGGAACAAATGCCTACTCGGAATAATGAGACCATACGGAATAACATACTCTACGCGGAATAATTGGGGCTATCCGGAATATTGTGACCATGCGGAATAAATATGACCATGCGAGAAATCAAGCTTACTAGGAATAAATTATTCTATGCGGAAAAATCAAGCCATGCGGAATACTAGTGCTATGCGGAATACTAGATATTCCGCGTAAAGGAAAAAAAGTAACAAGCCTATCCAGAATATGTAAAAATTCCGAATAAAGGACGAAGGAAGATAACAATGCGGAATAATTGGGAATAAAGATGATTAAGCTGAATGTTTGGCTACTCGGAATAAATGGGAACGAAGAACAGAAACAGTAGAAAACAGGGGAAGCGAATTTAATCAAAAATCGACCACATAAACAAAAAGGTTTAACCAAATTAATGAATAATCATCTATTAACCATAAGGATCAAGTCCCAATCATAAAAACACAAAATCAACAACTTTTTAAGATCAAAACTCAACCAAATAAGAACTTTAGAACTTTGAATAAAAAGATGATGATGAACAAGAGTAATGAAAAGATTAAATGAAAACTTGTATTGATGATTAAGATTCAATAAACAAAATGAAAGGATTAAGCTTACAAGATTCAAGAAGAAATCAAAGGAAATGAAAACCACTCCTTAAGGGAGATGGTTCTTCCTACGAACTAGGAAAAATGTAACTGAAACTAAAAACTAGGTGCCAATTTTTGTAAGGGATTTCCTTTTATAGGCTAAGTGGTTGGTTGGTGAGTGGGCTTTCTCCCTTTCTTCTTGTCTTATCGTCTTTTCAGAAAAGTTGACGTTTTCGATTCTGATTCGGGATTTGTCGACGATTAAATTCAACTCGTCTTTTAATTTCTTCGTTTAATAGACTTGAGTTTCTTCGACATATGTAAATCTTCCATCTTTGGTCCTTTTCTTCGATAAATCTTCAAATAGGCCCATTGACTTCAAACCTTTTGCATCTCTTGGACAATAGACTTCGTCTTTAGTCTTTTTCCTTGATAAAACCCGTGCAATCCCATGTTTTCTTCAATATTCATCCGGTTGACTCTGAAAACACAATAAACACAAAAACCACACATAATTCCAAACAAATGATATTAAACACGCGTTTTGGTCTTGTTTTAGTAAGAAATAAGTGGTAAAAGGATGGGTGTTTTCACACCTATCATTTAACTCGGTATCTTCTTGTAAAATATCATCAAAATTAAGTTCTTCTTGTCGTTCATCGTCTTGATCATCTTGGATGTGACACCCCCAAATTGAGTCAAATGCAGCGGAAATAATATTTGGGTGTCACGTAGGTGGATCAACAGCAGATAGCGTATAGAGCGATAGATAAAAGATTATCATTACATTTATTACATGGATAAAAGTGCAAATAGTATTAAAATAGTCTTTAACATTGTTCAACAGTTTGAATTATTTCCCAGTTTATAAAACCCCAGATGAGCTCTATAAATGCAGCCTATCATGATGCTTAAAGGTTTTGTCAATGGTGGAAATGGTTTGAGCCGTAGGTTGAGAGAGAGATAGTGAAGTGATGGTATCAAGTGAATTGTGTTGGTGAGAGTGTGTATGTTTCGGCTTATGAAGAAAGAGAAGGTGGATTTGGTGAATCTTGTACCTAGTACTTAGTATCCTTGGAGATACAAGTTAGACATCAAAAGATTTTTGCATGGATTAGGCACATGATCAAACTATAAAGCTTATTTCCTTCCTATTTTTGGTGTTTTCGTAGGTTTACAAGGGTCAAAGGGGGACAAGGATTGACAAGGCATAGTATCATGTATGGTGTGTGTAAGTAGACAACATGGTTGTGTAAGAAAAGCATGGTTTAAGCATAGTGTATTAGTGGAGTATACATGATTATACTTGTAAGTTAGCAACAATGATCAATGTGTAAGTATGGATACATACACACGGCATATACATGCATGTGGGAAGGTGTTTGACAATTTTTATCAAGTGTTTAATGAGAATAATAGCCCTTGTTTAATTATTATAAGCATTTGTTGAGTTATAGGTATTTTTGTTGAAGCTTTTAGGTAATTTAGTGAAAGTGTATAATGAATACATCACTATATTTATTTTACTTAAATAAAGTAAATAGATGACAATGTAAAATAATGTACATTGTTTTAAGGTGTTAGGTGTTTATTCCTATTAGGTATTATATGTAAATATGTACATATAAAATAAGTCCAGGTACTTAATAATTAAATTAAGTAAGGTTACAGTTTATCTCAAAATATGTACTGAGGTGATGAGTCCTGGTTCATTCAGGTGTCCAGTCAGTTGCCAGAGTAGTCAACAATGACTAAAGGTCCATATATATATAAAATAAATATGAAAGGTAGTATGACAAAGGTATATGATTAAAAATAAGTCATATAAAGGTAGAATTATATAGATTCCAAAAATAAATAGTACAACAGTTGACAAAGTCAATAAGGTAAAACCAGAGGTTTTACAGCACCATCCCGTTATTTTAGCTTTGTCCTCAAAGCTTAGGATGAAGTCATTGGTCAGGTGAACAAGTGTGGGTACTTGGTTTTGAACGAGTCTTCTCGTTCCCAAGTGAACTCAGGGCCTCTCCTAGAGTTCCAACGTACTTTGACCAACGGGATGCGACTGCGTTTCAATTTCTTAACTGTCCTCTCCATGATTTCTACTGGTTCTTCTATGAACTGGAGTTTGTCGTCAAATTGAACTCCATATAATGGCATAGCCAATGGTTCTTCAGCATAGCACTTCTTCAGGTTAGACACATGAAAGGTAGAGTGTACCCGGCTCAGTTGCTGGGGCAACTCTAAATGATAAGCTACTTCCCCGATGATGGCTATTACTTTGAAAGGGCCAACATAACGTGGATTCAGTTTTCTACGTTTGCCAAAGCGTACAACACCCTTCTAAGGTGATACCTTGAGCATAACACGGTTACCTACTTCAAATTGCATAGGTTTGCGTTTCAGGTCCGCCTAGCTCTTTTGTTGGTCACGAGCAGCTTGAATTCTCTGCTTAATGAGGAAGATCTTGTCAGTAGTCTCCTGGATTAGTTCCGGTCCAGTGAGCTGAAATTCACCTACTTCTGCCCAGCACACAGGTGGACGGCATTTGCGACCGTACAGTGCTTCAAAAGGGGCAGCCTTAATACTGGCGTGATAACTGTTGTTGTAGGAGAATTCCACTAAAGGAATGTGGTCAACCCATCCATTTCCAAAATCAATCACACATGCTCGTAGCATGTCCTCTAGAGTCTGGATTGTTCGTTCACTTTGACCATCAGTCTGCGGATGATAAGCAGTGCCATGTCTAAATCGGTACCTAAGGCTCGTTAGAAAGCCTTCCAAAAGTTTGATGTGAACCTACCGTCTCGATCACAAATTATCGACACTGTTATCCCATGTTTGGTCACAATCTCCTTCAGGTACGTTTTTGCTAGTCTTGCAAGGGAATCGTTCTCCCTAATTGGCAGGAAATGAGCGGACTTGGTGAGTCGGTCGACGATTACCCAGATAGTATCGTAACCGTGAGATGACTTTGGGAGTTTGGTGACAAAGTCCATGGTGATGTTGTCCCACTTCCATTTCGGTATCTCGGGTTGTACAAGTAAACCCGATGGTCTCTGGTGTTCAGTCTTGACACGTGAACATGTCAAACACTTCTGCACGTAGGTGGCGATGTCGGCTTTCATATTCGGCCACCAGTATAATTTCTTCATATCCTGATACATCTTTTCAGATCTGGGATGTATAGAATATTTAGACTTATGAGATTCGTGCATGATCGTGTTCCTCAAATCTCCATAGCAAGGTAACCAACTTCGTCCGTGAAGGCATAGGGTTCCATCTGCTCCAGGTTTTAGCTTCTCCTTACTAAGGTCGGTTCTGAGCATTCACCCGACATCTTCCTTCACGAGGTTTTCAGGTAATTGGGCTTGAGTCTGAGCTTCCAAAATCTATTTGGGTAGATCCAAACTGATCGTCATAACTAATGGCCGAACTCTCATAGGAGGGTCCGTTTCCTTACGACTTAAAGCATCAACAACCACGTTTGCTTTACCAGGGTGGTATTTGATCTCGCAGTCGTAGTCACTCAACAACTCAATCCAACGGCGTTGTCTCATGTTCAGCTCCTTCTAATCCAATATGTGTTGCAAACTTTTATGGTCAGTATGCACTGTGCACTTTGTTCCGTATAGGTAATGTCTCCAAATTTTGAAATCAAAAACTACGGATCCAAGTTCTAGATCGTGAGTGGTGTAATTCTTCTCATGCTTCTTCAGTTTTCTTGAAGCGTAGGCAATCACTTTCATCCTCTACATCAATACTGCTCCTAGACCTTTATGTGAAGCATCACAGTATACAACGAAATCATCGTTGCTTCAGGCAAGGCTAATATAGGTGCACTGCACAACTTCTGCTTGATCAGTTGGAAAGCTAATTCTTCCTTCTCTCCTCAATCGAACTTTATTCCTTTATGTGATAGTTTGGTCATTGGCTTGGCTATTTTGGAAAAATCTTCAATGAATATGCGGTAGTACCCGGCAAGGCCTAGAAATTGGCGGATCTCTGTCGGTGATTTAGGAGATACCCAATCCTTGCCAGATTCGACCTTTGCTGGATCTACGTGAATACCGTCACAATCGATGACATGACCGAGGAATTGCACTCTAGGAACCCAGAATTCACATTTGGAGAATTTAGCATAGAGCTGCTCCTCCTTGATTACCTTTAGTACTTATGCAAGGTGTTCCCCGTGTTCTTGTTTGTTCTTGGAATAAATTAGTATATCGTCAATGAAGACTATCACGAATTTGTCCAGGTAGGGTCACGGTTCATAAGGTCCATGAAAATGGCTGGTGCATTGGTCAACCCAAATGGCATAACCTGGAATTCGTAATGGCCATAACGGGTTCTAAAAGCTGTTTTTGGAATATCTTCCTCCCTGACTCGTAGTTGATGGTATCCAGATCTCAAGTCAATCTTGGAATACACACTTGACCCTTACAGTTGGTCAAATAGGTCGTCAATACGAGGAAGCAGATAACGATTCTTCACAGTTAGCTTATTTAGTTCTCTGTAATCGATGCACATTCGAAAGGAACCGTCTTCCTTTTTGACAAATAACACAGGAGCTCCCCATGGTGAGGAACTGGGTCGAATGAATCTTTGTCAGATAGTTCCTGGAGTTGTTCAGCTAGTTCTTTCATTTCGGATGGTGCCAACCGGTATGGAGCTTTGGCTACAGGTGCAGCTCCGGGAATCAAGTCGATTTGAAATTCCACTTGTCGTGTCGATGGTAAGCCTGGAAACTCATCAGGAAAGACTTCTGGAAAATCTTGGACGATGGGTACGTCCTTGATTTGTTTCTTCTCGGGCTTGTCCTCTTCATCTGTTTGAGAAATATGGGCCAAGAAGATAGGACATCCTCTCAACAAATATTTCTGAGCTTTTGTACAAGAGATAACACTAAGTCTAGTGTCAGTGAGGTCGGTGTTACCGTCTCCTTGAATGATTAGTGTTTCGTTTCCCCGTGGAATACAGACTAGCTTTTCATCACAAACAATGACTGGGCGCGGTATTTCGCTAACAAGTCCATACCAATAATAACATCAAAGCTACCAAGGTTTACGGGGATAAGGTCAATGTTGAACGGATGTTTGGAAAGATTTAAGGTACAACCTCTAATGATAGTGTCAACATCTACAGTTTTACTGTCAGCTAATTCTACGGAGTAACGGTGATCTAAGCTTGTAGGAATAACTTCTATTACTTGGCTAAATTCAGTGGATATAAACTTCGGTCTGCTCCAGTATCAAACAAAACAGATGCATAACGATTGTTTAGTAGGAACGTACCAGCAACGACATTTGAATCGGGGGTGGCTTTTGCATTACCGACCACGTATATTCTGGACGAAGCTCCTCCACTGTTCTTGTTCTGGTTGGCCCGCTTAGGACAACCTGGTCTCACGTGTCCTGGTTCTCCACACTCATAGCACACAACTCCCTTCTTGGCTCCATTGCTGTTTTCTCCAGCAGCATTGTGGTTCCCCTGCTGTCCATTCCCGTTCCCTCGGGCATTGTATCCGCCCCTGTTGTTGTAGTTCCCAGTGTTTTGATTGGGTCGGGCCTGTGTGACAGCATTAACTCGACAAGTTTTAGCAAAATGACCCACTTGTCCACATCTGTAGCAGGTCTGGCATGGGCTATCAATAGTATGATGATAGTTGCACTTGGAGCACAAAGGTTTGGCGCCCACGTACGAGTTAGTTCCTGCAGAGGTAGCACTGTAAACTTGCCCAACATTTTGCTTCTTAGGATGCTGCTGGTGCTGACTGCGGAAATACTCATCTGCCTTTCGCTTGTTGTCAGTTTGCCTCTCGGATATGGTATGGACTCTTTTGTTGATCAATTCAGTAGCGAACTCAATGGCATTCTCGACGGTAGTAGGTCGAGATGCGAGCACACTGTCGTGAATGGCGTCTGGGAGTCCACCCACATACTTCTCAATCTTATCTTCCTCATTCACAAACATTCTGGTACACATTAAAGTCAACTCTTGGAACCTTTGGTTGTATGCAGTGATGTCATTGTTCCTGCATATAAGATCCCACAATTCGATTTCAAGCTTCTTCATTTCACCCCTTGGACAATATTTCTCTGTCATTCTCTTCTTTAGTTCAGTCCAGTTGAGAGCATAGGCAGCGTCGTGTCCAAGAGTAGCAACTACAGAGTTCCACCAAGTAAGAGCACTCTCAAGTAGGGTGCAGGTGGAAAACTTCACTTTGTTCTCTTCTGCTCAGTCGCTGATGCGGAATACCGTTTCCAACCTCTCAAACCACTGCATCAGTTCCACCACTCCTTCCTTGGCCTTGTAGTTGGAAGGCTTACATTTCAAGAAGTCAGGGTAAGAGCAACCCCTGGTGGTCTGATTATTTCGGCGGTTGTTGGAGTTTTGACTATCGTCTACATTTCTGCTGGCAGCCATCGCAGATGTGATGCCTTGATCAATCATTTCCCTTAGTTGGGCAGCAGTGACTTTTTGGGTAGTGTCGGCGTTGTTGGGGTTCGTTCTAGTGATTACCATTTTTCTATAATTATACACAAAAATGAAATCATTAGTCCAAGGTGTTAGCACAGTTTTATATAATTACACGAAAAGAAATTCATGCATAGATTTTGCAACAAATTGGATAATCTGTTTAAAAGTTCATAATATAATACAGTACATGATATAATAAAAGCTAATGAGTACATGCCATAAGTCTAGAATAAGAATACAGTACAAATTGCACAACCAATCCAAGACAGAGCACATACCGCCTGTCTAGGATGGTGGTACACAAAATATAAAGTACATCATTATGAATCCCTAATCTAAATAGTACAGTACAAAGATACAACTGACTAAAGAAAGTACAAATACATGAGATCCTATATCATGATAGCCGGGATGCAACCCTAATAGCTTATCATGATGTACAAAAGATCTAGTACATCTAATCTACTCATGCCTAACGGACTCCTCAGATACGGCTGGTGCCACTGGCGGTGATGAGACGACTAGTGCCTGCATGGCATCCTGCATCGCGGTCATGGTAGTCCGGGTCTCCTTGAGCAGTCGGAGTGCCTCCAAGAACTGGTCTTGAGGGTCTGCTGAATTCCCCTAAGATGAGCGGTCTCTGATGTCAATCTCTGATGACGGACATCCTGGAGATCGAAGAAGATGGCAAGAGTCTCCTCCATGGTCAAGAGAGCGGTGTGAGTATCCGTCTGCTGACTCTATAGTAAGTAGATCTGCTCACGGAGGAACTCATTCTCCTCCAGCAACCACTGGAGAGAATGGTAAGTAGTAGACCACGCTCCTCGTGCAGTGTGCGCCTCAGCACTCACGGTCCAAGATAAGAGGTCTTGACGCGACTGCAGAGCAGTGCGTCCCAGTTGTCCGTCGGCCAGCAGAGCATGAATCTCTGCTACATCCTGTGCCTGGCGTGCAGCTAGTGTAGTGATCTGGGCCTGGACAGGGTCCACACGCCTAGTACCTGAACCCTCGCCGACCTCTCATACCTCCTCTTACGAGGCGGCAGAGACTCGGGTTCATAGTCCCGTAGCGTAGTCACTAGTGGTATAGGTGGTATAGCAGTAGGTGGCTGAACCTCTTCCCCAACGGGGGAAATAGGTGAAACAGGTGGAGTAGTAATGAGATCAGCAACAAGAGCGGTGTCACCCGAAGCGTGATTGTCGTCTGTGTCACTAGCAGATATCCATCCACATAAGACGGACGTCGGTGATACGGCAGCAGGAGTGTCAGTAGGTGAAGCCATAATAATCTGAAAATAATATCGTTTTAATTGACATAAGTATAAACTTACTCAAGTTAAAAGTTTTTGGGAAAATAATGATTAAATTATATATATTAATGCCATTTAACACGACGATGTTAAAGGTTACGTTAATACTTATAAGATTAATTAACCGGATGTTAATAATCAATGCACAGGTAGCCACGTAAAAATGTATGCTCTACACTCTATATGCTTAACTATTTGTAATAACCCGAACTTAACGTCATTATTTTATCCTAATTATATAACGGATTTTTAATTTCTATGTAATGATGAGTATTATTATATTTGACGGTTTTAGTTGAAACCGATAATGTGTGACTATATTTAATTGTTGTGACAATTGAAGAGTACTAATAGTGATCGCGATGCCAATGGATGCCCAAATATTATATTTTAGTATCGATTATTTCGATATTTGATATTTCTGAAATTTTTATTTCATTTACGTTTTAAGTCGAATCGAACTTTATTATTTTGTTTTGTGTGCGTTTAATTATTAAAACGATCGATTTAACAAACGAGATTTATATTTTTATGAAACCCGACTCTCATAAATATTTATAAAATTGACTGGAAGTCATTTTCCGTGTTTTAACTAATATTTACATTTTAGTCCACAAGAATGCACAAATTGCAACTTCTACCTCAACCACCATATAAAAGGAAATTATTTCCTCACAATACACACACAAATCTTCTCTCTAAATTTTTTATCTCTCTCTTCTTCCTCCCTATCTTTGCCGTGACCACCATAGCACCAAAACACCATCACCACTTTTGATTGAGCTTGATTCAAGAAAAACTAAACAAAATCCCATGTTTAGAATTAAAAGGAGATCATTTTGGTATGCTTTTTACTTACATGCATCAACTTTTACCTTTTTTAAAGATTTTCAAGATGATCAAGTAATGTTTGATCTATTTTTATTGTTGTAGGATGTGTTATTATTATTATATAATTTATTTTTCTTATTGCATGCTTGATTTTTTTATATGGGTTTTGAAAGGATGGATCATGCAAGTGATTTAAGGATGAATGGAGATGTTGTAGATGATGGGTATAGCATATTTAAGGTGTAGATGATGTTTAAAATGGGTCAAAATGGTTGTTGATATGGTTTTTAAAAAGGTGATTTACATCAGTAGGTTTAAGGCCGATTTCTGTACAGTGACTGTTGATTAAAGTTTGATATTATTAGATATTGTTGTAGTAGTCATCGAGACGCTCGTTTCAATATAAGATAGAGCTTTTAACTCCTAACAAGTCAAAAGTTATGCTAGTTTGAATATTCGTGTACCGGGAGACGAGTATTGACACAATACGAAATTGTTGTCGATATTTGGATCGAATCTCGGGGACTATAAGTTGAGTTTTAAAACTGATCAAAGGCTGTTGTTAGGTTCTAAACTTAGCATTTTGAGTCTATTTTCAAAGTCAAGTGGCGATTTTATAAATGGAAATGTTTAACAAGGTCAAAATGGTTTTACGATGCAAGTGTGCAAAACTGTCGGTTTTTAATGTCTAAAGATGTATCGAGCAGGTGGTTCTAAAATATGAATCATTTGATGAAATTTAAACTGAGTCTTCTACAGATTATAAATGAGTTTGTCACCAAGTTTCGTCGAAAACGGAGTTGATTAGGTATGGTAAAACAACGTGTACTTTTGGTAAGTATCGGCTGAGTATTTTTAGGAGGTACTTAACCTCGCGTCATAGTTTGAGACGAGAGGCTAATCTATTAGCTTCTCAAAGTTTTAAAAGAATATAAGTAATGTGTGAGAGTTTATATTCTGAGATTGGAGACCCATTTAGGGTACTTGAACCGTATTGATTTGGCATCTTGAGATGGATCAATATCGAAGGTGCTAGTCTTGGAAAGCTAGTACTTATCATGGAGTTAGAAGGAATCACTTGCATTGATTGGTCATGTCTATGTACATACTAATTTGAGTCATTGATTTTATTATACTAAGTATGATTTGAAATACTTACGTATGTTGCTAAGCGCGCACCTTATTTGTTAGGTGGCGGCTTTTGATGTGTATATATTTGGGAGGCATCTTCACTTTGGCGATCACTACTACTACTAGCTTCGTATCCCATCTAAGGTAAGTCTATATCCTCGCTTTTACACTATTTTGTAAATGGTTTTTAAACCCGCGAGGGGGAATACATGTTTTTCATAAACTTGGAACACAAGTCTTTTATGGTATGCTTGTCTCTCTATGAATGGACCCGTGGTTGCCTTTAAATTGCATTAAGTGATTGCCTTTATTAAAGCCTCAATTATGGACCGTTAATTAACCTATGGTGGGTTAACCGCTAGTACAATTAATAGATCTATGGGGGAAGCCGCCCCGGTCCAGTTTGTGTGGACTTGTCACAAAAGCTTAGGCCCGACCTCCACACTGTTTGAACATACTGTAATGAGAAGTCAGGTATACGGCAATGTACCAATAATCTGGAGGTAATGACAATTAATAAATCTCTTGTCTTATTAGACCTAACGGAGTGTCTAAGGGCTCGGTTCCATGAGCTTATTGCAATTTATGCTATATACAATTATTATTGTTGATGCAAATTATTATTTGATGCTTGTTGCCTTCAAGTATGCCACAAACTTATAATCTTTGCTTGTGTTCAAATGATTTGTAAAACCTATAGACTTGCTCAACCTTTGTGTTGATGATTTTACACATGTATTTTAGGTAATCAAGATGGATAGCAGCGGAGCATGTGAGGCGGAAGTTGGTGCTTACTTGTCTAAATCTTTATTTACTTTTCCATCCTATGAAATGAATAAACTACTTTTAAGCATTTAATGTATTGTGATTGGTAACGGTTTTTGGGACCAACGCTGCTCTGATTTTATATATATTGGGATGGGAAACTTTTTGGACAAGATTGTATATTAACTTAACGTCTCTTTTGAGGTTGTTGTCTATGATTGTGTGCGATGTGCTATTAGTAGCGCCCCAAAGTGGTATTCCGCTGCGTGGTAATTTGGGGGTGTTACACTATTCTAGTCTCGAAAATCCCAAAAGATTTTTAAAGCAGTTATAGTCCAGTTTATATAAAAATTTTATTTTTATATTTATTTAAATTTTGTTCTGGTTCTCTATAACTATCTCTCTGATACCATTATGTGACACCCCTAAATTGAGTCAAATGCAGCGGAAATAATATTTGGGTGTCACGTAGGTGGATCAACAACAGATAGCGTATAGAGCGACATATAAAAGATTATCATTACATTTATTACATGGATAAAAGTGCAAATAGTATTAAAATAGTCTTTAACATTGTTCAACAGTTTGAGTTATTTCCCAGTTTATAAAACCCCATATGAGCTCTATAAATGCAGCCTATCATGATGCTTGAAGGTTTTGTCAATGGTGGAAATGGTTTGAGCCGTAGGTAGAGAGAGAGATAGTGAAGTGATGGTATCAAGTGAATTGTGTTGGTGAGAGTGTGTATGTTTTGGCTTATAAAGCAAGAGAAGGTGGATTTGGTGAATCTTGTACCTAGTACTTAGTATCCTTGGAGATACAAGTTAGATATCAAAAGATTTTTGCATGTATTAGGCACATGCTCAAACTAGAAAGCTTATTTCCTTCCCATTTTTGGTGTTGTCGTGGGTTTACAAGGGTCAAAGGGGGACAAGGATTGATAATGCATAGTATCATGTATGGTGTGTGTAAGTAGACAACATGGTTGTGTAAGAAAAGCATGGTTTAATCATAGTGTATTAGTGGAGTGTACATGATTATACTTGTAAGTTAGCAACAATGATCGATGTGTAAGTATGGAAACATACACACTCTCACAAACACAATTCACTTGATACCATCACTTCACTATCTCTCTCTCAACCTACGGCTCAAACCATTTCCACCATTGACAAAACCTTCAAGCACATTTACTATGTCTCTCCTACTTGAATGCTAATCATTGGTTCATTCCTACAAGTATATTAATCATCAAGTCAACAAGAAAGAAGCCCTAGAAGCCCCCGTTGAAGCCCACGGCTTGTTTTAGCTTCAAGGATCCCCATTGTTGAAAGCTTATCACTTGTTCTTACTCATTCTCCTATCCACTCCTAAACCTATCTAAACAAGTAAGTCAAACCTAAAACCTATCTTTCTATATATTTACTTTCATTCACTTTAACATACACATGGTTATTCTTAGTAAAAAAATTTAATGTTGAAACAAAAATATGAAACCCTAGACCTTATATAGGTCACGTCTAAAAATGTGTCATGGGTTCACATGATGCAAAATCTTAATAACCATGATTACCATATCACTATGAACTAGTTAAACTTGAAAAACTATGAAAAACATAAGCATGTACATGTTGGACGTGGGGTTTAACCCTATGGTTCGATATTGGTTAATCTTGTGATGTTTAAACAAGTCTAGAAACATTAGATCTATATTATAGTTGCCTTAAAATGTTAAGCTCACTATTTGTGCCTTATAAGATTTAGTTTTAAGCTCACTATAATAAGTTGCCTAAATAAATCTTCATTATTACTAAATAATATTTATTTAAACCTTTTGGTGTCAAAAATATAACATTATAAAGTTTCGGGTTAAAGATAGTAGATCTATAAATGTTTTGTATTAAAATGAAAGATCTATGAAACTTTGGGATAAAATAGTAAATCTATAATGTTTCGGGTTAAAAAGGGATATATAATACTTTCGGGTTAGATTTGTAATTTTACTAAGTGTAGGGATCTAAATGAACAAGTATAGAAATTTATTTTCCAAAAATATAAACCTTAGGGTTAACTTTGTAATTAGCCGAGAGTTAAGGGTGGTGTTTTGACACTATCCGAAACTTCAAGTTAACAATAAGGACCTAAATGAAATTACTAAGGCGTTAGGCTAAATTGTGTAACTTAATAAAAACCTAGGGATTACCTTTCCCATTTACCAAAACTTAATATAAGCCCTAGGGACCTATTTTGCCATTATAGTAAACTATATCAATCCCTAGATAAACCCTAAGGGTGATTTTTGCCATTTGCCAAAACTTATATAAGCCCTAGGGGGCATTTGTGAAACTTATAATAAACCCTGATATAATCCGAATACTATAGGGACCAAATTTGCCATTTTATGAAACTTAAACAAACTCTAGTTACACGTGTAACTAGGGAGGGACCAATATTGTAATTACTTGAAATATTTAGAAACCCTAGGGGTATAAAAGTAATTTAACCGCGGGTAATTATTTAAGTAGAGGGACTAAAATGTAATTTACCCAAAGTATAACGAACCCTAAAATTTCTATATATTTATACACGATATTTAAGACGTAAAATTTAAATAAACATAACATTTTTTATTCAAACTTATAATTTTATAAAACACTACGTAAACGTGGAATTTAACTAAAAATGTTAGACGTTTTATAAACCTTATTTATATATTAAATATAAATTAAAAATGCTTAAAAAATAAATATATTAATTATATTTATTTTCTATTACCTTAAATATATATAAAACTACCCTTTATAAATATTTAAAGTGTTTTATAAACAACATAAGTACAAGAGAATTAATTAAATAGATTAATTAATTTAACATTATTATTTATTTTATACTTAAAATAAATACTACTATAACTTGTATGATGATGAACTAAAGTACAAGTATCGTAATAAATGCTTAAAACCAGTATAAGCATGCACATATTTATTCTGAAACTTTTATGCATTATGTTATGCATTTACTGAGACCTTATAATTATTTAGGTCGTTGATTGTATCGTGAGCATCCTATCAGATTTATCTACTGACTTATTGCTGTACTACTGAGGTGAGTTCATGGCCCCACTTTATATATATTGACAAACTTTAAACCTCTTAATGGGGAAGAAAACATGCAACATATTTTATTTTATGGACATGAATTGAACTGTGAAACATTTGATTACATTTCCTATTGTAGATGAACCCGCATGACCCGTACATCTGAAACTGTTAGAATTATTGAATTACCTGAATGTTATAAACAGATCTATTTGGGATTGACCGTCCCCATCTGGGTGAGTCATGCTCACTGTGCCTAGGCCAGGACAACATATGTTTCACATGTCAGCACTTATTATTTTTATGGGTGCCTTTTTATAAGGCGAAGGGTCCTTATTTGTTAAGGACTTAACTGTCAAGTCTCAGTTTCAGGCAATATGGGAATGTAATTACTTGTAAGTATTGATGCTTTGTGCATTACTACTTCAGTGAATGTTTATTGTCTAAACTTATTTTACTAAACCTGTGAATTCACCAACTTTATGTTGACTCTCTAAGCATGTTTTCTCAGGAAACTGAAGCAGGTAATGGTGTGCATGGAGTCAAGCATCATGATAGGCTGCATTTATAGAGCTCATCTGGGGTTTTATAAACTGGGAAATAATTCAAACTGTTGAACAATGTTAAAGACTATTTTAATACTATTTGCACTTTTATCCATGTAATAAATGTAATGATAATCTTTTATCTGTCGCTCTATACGCTATCTGTTGTTGATCCACCTACGTGACACCCAAATATTATTTCCGCTGCATTTGACTCAATTTGGGGGTGTCACATTAGACTTCAGGTTCTTTTTCTTTTTGAATTTCCTCCTCCTCATATTCATTATGTACCAGTTCAGTGTCAATTTCTTCTTCAGCTTCCGGGTGTGTTTCTTCATCAGGATTCCTAAATTCTGCTAGTGCCAACTATTCAGTGCTTTTGGAACCGGAACCATTGGCTTTAGCAAGAGCTTCCTGCTTACTCTTCTTAAGGATAAGTCTTAGCTGTTTTTCTTCAGAAGGAGTAACGGGAGCTGGTTCTTCCTCATCAACAAGTGTTTTCTTGCCCTTAGCCTTTGAAGTAGTTGTCTTTTGACGTTTAGCTACATGTTTCTTCCTCTTTCCTTCACTTTTTGTGGTAGGAGATTCTTCTTCAGGTTGTTCAGATTCTGCGTGTTTTGCGTGTCTTGCGATGACTTTTAGTAATTGCTTATATGCTTCACTTTCCATGATTCCATCATTGATCATAGTGTCGGGAACTAGATTTGGAGGCATTTTTTATTTAACTTTGGGTCCTCCAGCTTGCGTCATTTCTAAAATGTCATCATCTTTTGAATTATGATAGAAGAACTATCCACGTTTATCAATTGAAGAATCTTCTTTCATGAAGTGATCAATCATGAATTTTGTGAATCATGGGAATTGAATATGATCAGACTTCTTCTTGGTGTTTTGTACGCATTGAAAGTGAAATTTTGTCCAAATAAGCAATGTGTAGTCCAAATTTTTGCTATGATAGAGACCCCATAAAATTTGTGCATGTGTAAGTCTCATGGTGTCAATACCGCTGGATTTTGCGGTGAGACACCGAATGATGATGTTGATAAGAGATTTCCATTGTTGCCCTATCTTGGACGGTGAAACTGAGAAACAATATGGATGGGTTCGGCATATCCCAGTTCCTTGAACAATTCCACAATTTGGGATTTGGCGTGAAGTTTATCATATTTTTCTCCTCGGGAAAGGGAAGTGAACCCAAAGATAGTTCTGAACGTTTCAACATTGACAGTCTTTGGTTGCCAATTAATGGTGAAGTTGATCTTTGATGGTGGTGCATCTTGTGCTGAAATCTAGAATTCATGCATGTACGTCTCTGGAACAGATGTCGTTGCACGCAATGTTTGCTGATTGGTGATATGTCGAGAATATCCATTGCAAGTTTAAATGCTGGCTGTAGTGGATCAAATCATCCTTCAGTCTAATGTTGTTTCCTGCAAATGGACGTTGTTGTTCAAATGAAACAATTTCATTATCGAGTGCGTGTTGCTGATCTTCGGGGATAGATATGTTTCCTGCTTAAGATAAGACATACATAATTGATACACACAGATATATATACCATTATACATGTTAACCCTTGTCATATCACATCTAATCATTTGAAAGCACAAGATAATCATATAGTGTACATCCGCAATACAACATACTTAGAACATTTGAGAAAATAATTTCAAAAATGATCTAAACAATTTAAGTTATACCACATAGGATTGTATTCCAAATATATGCACAAAAGACTTAGAGAAAATTTTGAAACAAAAAATTGTTCCTCATTTCGCAATATTAACTTAGCCAGTGATTTCGTAATAAACACATACACTCAAGTTCGCAATATTCAAACCACCTCAGTTCGTAATATTGAAAACAACTTAGTTCGCAATATTTAAATCATCTTAGTTCGCAATATTTAAAACAACTTGGTTCGGTTGAAAAAGCACCTCAGTTTGCAATAATTAATATGAGCTTAGTTCACAGTAATTTAGACACCTAAGTTCGCAATAATACTTAGCCAATTTTTGAGAGATGTTTTCTCATTTATAAATAACCAAAAGTCTAAGTTCGCAATAATTTCATGTCTAAGTTCGCAATAAAGCAGAAGCCTAAGTTTGCAATAAATTCATGAGCTCAGTTCGCAATAATTTCATGTGCTTAGTTCACAATAGTTTCATGTGCTCAGTTCGCAAAAAGACTTAGCCATTTTTTGAAAATTGTTTTCACATTTTGCAATAATCCAAACACTAAGTTCGCAATAACTCAAAACCCTCAGTTCGCAATCATCAGAGTAGCTCAGTTCGTAATAAATGATATAGGCTCAGTTCGCAAAAAGTAATATAAGCTAAGTTCGCAATAAAACCAAACAGCCTTAAGTTCGCAATATATTACCAGATTTGGGGGTTTTATGAAACTCCTTCCTATGAATGATTTTTGCAAAAAAAAAAATAAACACACCCCATCTAACCCAAGCCTAACCACGCGTATGCGAGCAAAACCCCCTTATTAATTCAATGATTCTAGACAAAAAATTCATGAAACCCTAATTAGGTAATTTAGGAATTTGTGATCAATTTAGTCACGAAAATCAAATTAAATGGTATGGGTATACTCCTAATTAAAGGACGAACAGATTTTGAATAATACCTTAGGTGTGATTCGAAGTAAAAAGAGCAAGATCTAAGCTTCCTTGATTCAAAAATGACGGAAAAAATGTGTGTTTGTGTTTCATGTGTGTAACGAATGAAAGAGACGGGGGGAGGGGGGGGGGGGGGGTGTTGACCAAGTCAAACTTTGTGGAAAATTTGCAACTTAGTCCCCCATGTTTCTAGTTATGATTAATTTGTTTTGACAAGTTAACCACTAATGCCCGTTATCTCTTAAGCACAACTAACGCACATAGAAACTAATCACTCAAGGCATAAGCATATATTCTAAGGCACGAAATATCACATAGTACATAAAGCACACACAACACATGATACGACTTTAGACATTATCCGTTTGATTTTTTCTGTAAGCTTTTTGAAGACCAAATTTCTTTTTAAGACGATTTGATATTTTCTCCCCCTTAAACAATGACTCGTTTTCTATTTAAAGAGATGTAGTCATTGTTTAAAGAGTTAAATACCCATGAAAACATTTTCCGTTTAATATTTTGAAGATACGAGTCTGGTGGCAATAAGATTTCTCTTATTTTAACAGATAAATACACTTAAGCATACACAAATTTGTGTTGGACCAAGTTATAAAGTAAACTTGATCCCTTACATGGTTTTAAAGTAAACCATGCCCGAGAAAATTAATTCCCGTTGTGAGCCAACGTTTTCCAAGGAAATAACTACAAACCATAATAGGCATGTTTTAAAAATTATTACAACTTTTATACGAACTCTATTTATGGCATTGTGTCAATATTAATCGACATTTCTAAGGCTGTAAATATTATCGTACTAAAAGACATGCCTTTTTGAAATGATTTTTTTTTTGGATTTTTTTGATTTTATATTTTTTATGATTTTTGTAGGTTTTATATTTTTGTATTTTTCTTTTTGGTGTTTAAATATATACAATATATACATGAGCACGAAAAAGGATATTTGAGAATAGTTTACCACCACTATTCTGCAGTTTCTTCTACCAACTCCTTAAGAGTCTCAGATGAGAATGATTTCATACCTATATTGTCCGTCAACACTACAATTCGTCCTCGATCTAAAGCCTTTGTGAAAAGATCCGCCAGCTGATACTCAGTGTTGACAAAGTATAGCTCGATTACTCTATTCTCAAATTGCTCTTTGATGAAATCGTAGCGTATGTCAATATGCTTCGACCGGGAGTGTTGAACGTTGTTGCAACAAAGGGTAATGGCACTTTTGTTGTCGCAATACATCGATATTTTGTTGAATCCAAGACCATAGTCAGTTAACTCTGACCTCATCCAAAGGACTTGAGCACAACAACCGTACATGGCTATGTGTTCTGCCTCCGTACTTTATATCACAACACTTTTCTGCCTTTTGGATGCCCAACTAATCAAACGATCTCCAAGTAGTTGTAAGCTTCCTGAAGTCCTACGTCTAGTATCTTGACACCCAACGTGATCCACATCTGCACATGTTGTTAGTGCAATAGAGGAGTCTTTTGGATACCACATACCACAATGAAGTGTTCCTTTAAGGTATCAAAAGATCATTTTCACAACATGTAAGTGATTTTTGGTAGGCGAGCCTGATACCGAACACACATGCATGTAGCAAATTGTAAATCAGGCCTCCTAGCAGTGAGATAGAGAAGAATTCCGATCATTCTACGAAAAATTTTCGGATCGACAACAATCTTATCTCTATCCTCATCTAACTTGGATCTCTCCACCATTGGAGTATCCACGGGGTCGCAAGATTCAAAATGGTATTTTTTTTCAAAGATTAGAGAGCATATTTGGATTGATTAATAAAGATGCCTATGGGATTTTGAGAAATTTGTAACCCTAAGAAAAATGAAAATTTTCTCATCATTGACATCTTAAAACGTGTGGACATAATTTTCTCAAAACGGCCGGACAATTCTTGGGTAGTGGCAGCAAATATTATATCCTCGACATAAATTTGTACCAGTATCATGTCGTTGCCTTCCTTAAAAATGAACAATGTCGGGTCCACTTTGCCTTTGGAGAAGCCTTCCGAGATGAGGTATGATGAAAGAAGATTGTACCACGCGCGTGGAGCTTGTTTCAACCCATAAAGAGCTTTCTTTAGCTTGTACACATGATTAGGATACTCCGAGTTCACAAATCCATTCGGCTGGCTGACATCGACTTCTTCCCTTAATTCACCATTGAGAAATGCCGTCTTAACATCCATTTGATAGACGATCATGTTCATGTGAACAACATAAGCAAGAATAGTCTGATTGCCTCTAATCTTGCAACAGGAGCAAAGGATTCTTCAAAATCAATACCCAATACTTGTTTGTATCCACAAGCCACCAATCTTGCTTTGTTCTTCAATATACCACCCATCTCATCGAGTTTAATTTTGTAGACCCACAACAAAGTAAGAACTTTTAAGTTGTCGGGTAAAGGAACTAATTCCCATACTTCGAGTCTTTGAAATTCATTGAGTTCCTCTTGCATGGCTTCAATCCAACACGATCGTGTCATAGCTAATTGCCATGTTTTAGGTTCAATCTCAGAGAGAAAGACATCAAAGTAACAAAATAATGCGTTCTCTTATAATTGATGGCGAGTAGAGACTGGTCTCTCAATGGCACCAATAATATTTCTCATTAGGTGATCCTTCGTCCACTTGGTGTTGTTTGTTTCAATCTGGTGTGATCTGGAGTAAAGGATAGCAGGAGCTCCCTCTGAGGTAGACGTCCTATTAGGGTTTTCGGGAATAGGTATACCAAAGTATGGAAGCTCTTGTATGTGAACAAATTCTAAATCGTGATCGTTGTGATCCTTTTCAACATCATTAGGAACGAGTGGGGTGATGATTCGGGTGTAGTTTGTGAATTACTCGGGGATGGTGCATCCGGTTCATTAGTGAGCGTAAATGCATCGAATTGATATTGTCTTGAGCAACAACTGATGGAATCTGAGCCATCACTGTAGGGGTTGGAGCATCATCACTTGGGGGATCAAAGAATTCATCGAACATCGGTTAAAATAACTTATCCCACTCGGGCCTTGTAAGTGGTATAAATGATGGAGAAGTAGGATTGTTGGGAGCTAATCTGGAACTAATAGTACCAGGTCCCATCTCATGAAGCGCGGGTTCAGAGCTGCGTTGCTCAAAAGCCATCACTGTCAGTTCATCAAAATCGACAACCATAGTTTATATAATCTTGCCAAGACGACGGTTATAATCCGGTAAGCTTTCTTTGCGAGTGAGTAACCAATGAAAATTCCTGTATCATCTTTTGGTTGAAGTTTTCCCAGATTCTCACTATTAATGGTCGGGTAACATAGTGCACCAAACATATGAAAACATGATAAGTTGGGTTTTCGTTCATGAAGAAGCTCATGCGGTGTTTTTCCATGGCGCTTACGAATGATAGAGCGGTTTTGGGTATAACATACGGTTGCTACAGCTTCTGCCCATAAGAATAAAGGAGCATTTACGTAAATCAACATAGTTCTAGCAACTTCCATAAGTGTACGATTACTTATTTCTATGACACCATTTTGTTGTGGAGTGCGAGCAACTGATGTTTCATGAGAGATGCCAACCTCTTCATAATAATCACGCAGAGTCTGATTGACAAACTCAGTTCCATTATCGATACGTATACGGCGGATAGTAGCATTAAGACGCACTTGAATCATCTTGAGGAACTTGATAATGTGGTCTGGTGCCATCCTTGGTCTTTAAAAACTTTACCCATGTAAACCTCGAATAATCATCCACAATAACGAGGACATATTTTCTACCACTCACACTTTCAGTACGCATTGTCCCGCAAAGATCCATGTGCAAAAGATACAGTTTTTCATGGTTGGTGTCTTCGGCTTTGGGTTTGTAAGATTTCTTGGTGCTTTTCCCTAATGAACACGCGAAACATAGATGATCCTTGTTAAACTTGAGCTTTGGAAGACCACAAACAAGTTCGTTTTTAGCCAAATGATTAATAGCATCAAAATTAAGGTGAGATAAACGTAGATGCCATAACCATGACTTAGTTTTAGATGCTTTGGAGAGAAGACATACGGGATAAGCGACCATCATATTTTGTATTGACAATGTGTAGAGATTATCCCCTCAAGATCCTTTTAACAAATCTTTTCCTTCCAAATCACAGATGAAGCAGGTATGTTGTCGAAAAGCAACTTCAAAGTTTGAATCACAAAACTATCCCACTGAGAATAAATTATGACCGAGTCCTTCCACATAATACACACGAGAAACCGTAACATTCCAATATGATATTCACCATAACCCATGATCTTTGCAATGTGATCATTACCAAATGTAACCGTGCCTATAAACTTGCTGACGAAATTTTTAAGCATAGAGCGATCTCCGGTCATGTGCTTGGAGCAACCGGAGTCCAAATACCAGAGGATGATTTGGAACACCTGAAAATATTAATAGACAAAGACAATGTATCGGAATCTAATTGTTCCTTTGTATTAGCAGGTACAGATAGAATTATCTTGGATTTGCTACCATAAGGTCTCTTAGATTTCCAAATTTTCTTTATATTTGTCGGCTTAGATTCTAGTTGTCTAAGATCCTGAGGTATTTCTTTACTGGTAGGCACAGTTGTAGGGACAGACCTAGTTAAAAGGCGCTTTTTCCATACTTTAATGCTATTGTACCTATTTAAAGGACGCTGAGACCTAACTTCAGTGGACATGCTCCTAGTTAAAGGTCACTTGGTTCCATTATTAGTGAAGGACCTACTAGTGCGACGCCATTGCCATCCAACTTAGTACGAGTTTTCCCAGTTGGCCTCCATTCAAGGTTGTTCCTAAGGGCGTACATTTCATTCATTGATCAACAAGGCATAAATCATGACACTGAGAAAGCATGCATTCATTACAATTCTAACATCTTAAATCAGAATTCACTTTGCTATTAGACTGCTACACAACCGTAAGGCCTTTGGTTTTATCTACATGATTCATTTTATTCAAATTTGAAATAACATTCCTAGGGTGAACTTCAATGTCTTCTTCATAGTGCTACTAGTGAGAGGCTCGATCCTATCTTTCTTGACTTGAGATCCTTTAGCCCTATTAGAAACATTTACTCATGTAGAAGGCAAGGGAACATTAGTGTCAGATTTTGAATTTTCCTTGTTGGTTGTACCTAGAGAAGGTTTAGGTCATGGGGTTTTGTTTAATGGAGTAATGTCAATGGGTTGTTGTTTAGGTAGTGTAGAACCCTGTTGACCGATGTAGTTAAGATACGCTAAGAAATATTATACCTGCTCAATGTACACATGAGCAGAGTAAAAATGACTATTTGTGGGATCTAATTCATATAGGTAATCTAAGATATCCCTATCTAGATGCACATGCTTAATTGTGGTCTTCATATAATCAACATACGTGTGTGGGTTGTTCTTAAAGAGCGGGTTTTGATATATCACCACTTGGTTGGGTTTTGGAGCACTAGAGGACGGTGCAGAGATGGTGGTTGCGTTATCAACAACTTCTTTTCATTTGAGCTGAAGTATCTCCTTTAACTCAGCTAAAACCGTATTTTTGTCTATTAGTTGAATATTTAAATCAGAGTTTTCCGCAGACTTTTGATTCAGTTGGTCAACAAGTGACTTATACTATGCTTCATTAAAAGCGAATCTTTGCTCTAGTGAACCATAAGGTTGCGTACATCCCTGTTTATCTCGTTCAAACTCCCCCTAGAAGATAGATGATTCTATTTTCCAAGGCATGGTTTTTACGCTATGCGGCCTCTAGTTCTAATTTCACTGATTCTACCGATGACTCTCTCTTAAGTCTCATAATCTCTTCCTCTAATGCCTTAATCACCTTGTCACTCGTCTGATCATTATTTTCACAATCATTTTTAATTAGAAGAGTTCGGGTTTAGATTTTTGTTCTATTTCAAGAGATATACAATGTTTTTGAAGCTCATCAAAACGTTTTGAAAGTGAGTTAATTGAAGCTTTAAAAACTCAGCGTCAGATTCGTGACAAGGTTGATTATCTACCACAACATTTACATTCTCAACAATATTCACATAGAGATCATGCACATCATCACAATTATTCACAAAGAGTTTCACAATATCAAACGACATCACTTGTTCCAAGAGTCGGTCATTTTGTTTCAAAACTTTTTCTTTCTCAATTAACATTTGCTCATAAGCGTCATCCATTTCGTAGAAAACTCTGTGAACGTCTTTAATTTCATAAACTAAGTTTTGATCAATAGATTTAAACCCCGCTTTAATATTGTCCATAAACGAAACGATTTCATCACGAAATGCAACTTTAGTATGTTCGAATTTCCATTCCCATTCGGTTTGTGTCGTTGGAATCATACGTTCTGTAATGACCTTGTCAAACATGTCAAAATGTCGTCGTAGCTCTTGCAAGCCATTGAACACCTTACTTACCGGTGGAATCTTCTTTGGTAGTTCCTTAGGTAATTATGGTTCAACTAGTGTAGGAGACGTATTAGGAATTTCACTCAATGACACTTTGGGTGGTTCGTAATTAACGTCCTTTGGTGGTTTAAAGCGAGTTCTAAAATCAAGTTGATGTTTATTATGCGTTTCATAATCAAATGGTTTTGTAAACTTTAAAAACATTTGGGACAGACTCTTTTCCATATATGCGATGGAATCTGCATCATCACGAACATCCGGATGATCTAACACCTTCCCAAGTTTGGTAGCATCATAGTATTGGGTTGTCAATAAGAGTTTGCTTTGCGTAACCCGGGTTAGGTGGTAGGTCTTGTATACGTTTTAAATCACATTCCCTTAAAAGATGACATTAACAAATGTATCGTGTGAGTCGTAGAATATTGTTTTAAAAGCAAATTATCTATCTTTTTGATCTGAGTAGAAGCATTAATTTCCGTTTCAACCTTTTTAGACTCGAGTGTTTTGAAAGCTGTTTTAAGTTTTTGAAAATTAGTGACAACCGACTCTTTTTCCTTAACTTCTTTAGAAATATTTGCTCTTAAATTTTCAATCTCTTGTAAATGACCCATTTGAATTTTTCTAAATTCGTCAAATTCGGGATTAGTTAGCGTAGTGGTCGAAGGAGTTAATTCCAAAGTTTGAACTTTTTCCTTGTACAAAGCAAGCTCGACAGATACGGTCTTATTAACACCTAGGGTCTCGAGGACCGCAGTATTCATTTGGCCAAGCAAAGTTTCCAGAACCATTACCAGATCTTGTTGAGTAGGGGGTCCTTATGTGAAATAGCTTTCGGTTGTATGTCGCTCAAAGTCTGGGAACTTGCATTGATATTACTATCATTGTTCATCTCCTCGTTTGAGTTACTCACCACCAGATTCTCTTCCATATACTTAGACTCTTGCCCAACTTGATGTGGTACAATACTAGTATCAGTGGTAACGATTGGTACCTCATATATTTTATCAGATCCATAAACCAAGAGATTTGCCATAAGAGCTGCTTTGGCGGTGTTGAATACATCACAGTCTGAATCGTATGCATCAAAATCATCGGCTTGATATGCTGCATTTTGAGTGAAAACTGTTGGACCTCCACTATTATCCGCACCTCCTAGATCAGCAAGAAACGCTAACCCCTCCTCATCTAATTCACGACCTTGTGCCTGAGCACTCACCAATAACACCTTCTCATTAAACTCCAAAGCATCCCTCTTCCTCTTTGGTTGCTTACAATCCCTAGCCATGTGTCCTTCCCCCTTGCAGTTGTAACACGTAATCATCTTTAACTTGTCTTTGGCATTTCCTCTTGGAGCAGTGTTATAAGCTCTTGCACTAGTGTTGGATGAACTTGGTCTCCCCTGAATTGGTTGAACCATGACTCTGCCTTCTTGAATAGTAGCTTGTTGACGAGAGTTTGAAGAAGTTCTCAACTGATTGTTCGTCTTAGGAAGTCCTCTATATGTTCGTTTGATTAAAGTTTGAGTGATATAGACAGGCATGGCAGCTGACACTTCAGTGGGATTATCACCGTGTTTGAATTCGAGAATTGGGACTTCATCATTACAATACAAGACTGGTGCTGGTGAAGCTACATATGCACTTGGATGAGTGCTAACATGTTGTGAGTAGCTAGGTTGAAGAACTTCATGTGCCTAATAAGTGATGGCAGGAGCTGTAGGTGCTTGAGAATAAAGGTATTGTTGATGAGCATAAGTTGATGGATATGAATCTTTGTGTGATGGTGCTGCTGGAAGCTAATATTATTGATGTGAAGTAGCTGGTTGTGGTAACATCGGATACTGTAGGTAGTTTAGAGTTTGGTACAAGGACTTGTGATAAGATTGCTGCGCAGTTGCATAAGGTGAATTGTTATAGGAAAACAATTAATGATTTGCCACTAACGCCATTGGTTCATGATAAGATCCTTGAGACATATGAGACATTGTCACATGATTCTCGTGTTGTTGAAAGAAAGCATAAATTTGATCCAGATTTGTCAAGTGCAAACCCCTTACCAACTTAACATCAATAATATAATGGCTTCACTCTATAGGCAAAGTATTCAAGAACTTAGTGTTGATTTGAAATTGAGCAATCGTCATGTTATGAATATTCAATTCATTCATCAATGTAGTAAATCGCCAATAAAAATCATAAAGAGCTTCCCCTAGAGTGTATGTGAACCTATCAAATAGATCATAAAGTTTCCACTCACGTTCTTGTTTAGTAAGTGAAGTTCCTTGTAGCAATATACCCAAACGTTACCATAATTCCTTCGCTATCTTATGATGACTAACTAATCGATGAATATCGGGTGGAAGAGCTTGAAGAATAGTTTTGTTGGAAATATGTTTTACGTATTAGAAAGGATCGGTCACTCCAACTATAGTCTAAGTCGTAGCTCGTAGTTTAGCCTTATTAATATCATTCAAACAAGGCCAAGCCAAGCCCACAACTTGTGTGAGGCCGGCGGCCCAATATGTAAGCCCAGACCCATCACATGGCTTGGGTATATAAACTTTCTCCTTAGTTGGAGAGGGTGTGGTTTTCATTCAATAAACACATAGTTTATTTACTTTCTCTCTCTAAAAGTGTGTGTGAAATCTACCAACTTTCTATCTCTTTCTCTCTCTAAAATAATCATAGATTTACAATATCTTACAAATGGTATCAAGAGCCATGGGATGATTGTATTGTTTTTGTGTCTGTGTTCTTGATTTTGTGTTTATTTTGATCCAAATTTTTTTTATTTTTTTGTGTTTTTATGGATTATTATTGATACAAATCTTCTATATAGTTGTGGTAGAGATTTGGTATTGTTACTTTGGTTAAAATCGCAAAATATTTGGGTGTTTGGATCAATTTTTAGCATTAAAATCGTGTTCGTGGTTTGAGATCTGAGACACGTGTTTTTTTGTTGGCCAGTACTAACATTCGGAAAAGGGTTTTGTTTTCCGAAAAGTGGCGAGTTATCCGAAAAGTGGAATTTTTCCTAAAATAGGTGGTTTATCCGAAGGCTATTTGTTTATCCAAAGAAGGTTATCCGAAAAGTTGTATATTTCCGAATCTGTGTAATTTATCCAAAAAGGTGTTTTATCCGAAAAGTGGAGTTTTTCCGAAGAAGTTTATCCGAAAAGTAATTTTTATCCGAAGGTAGATAATTTTCCGAAGGTTTTTTCCCGAAGGTGAGTTCTTTATCCGAATCTGATTCATTATTCCAAAATCCCACTTTATTCCGAATTCCCTATTTTATCCGAAAAATCCATTTTTCCCGAAAACCCCAGCTTTATCCGAAAAACCCAATTTTTCCGAATTCCTCAATTTATCCGAATTCATCTCTTTATCCGAGACAATCAAATTATCCGAATTCAACTCTTTATCTGAAACAATCAAATTATCCGAATTCAGCTCTTTATCCGAAACAATCAAATTATCCGAATTCAGCAATTTATCCGAAAAACTGCAATTTATCCAAAAACCTTATTTATTCCGAAAACTCATTTTTATCCGAAAACCCTGCATTTATCCGAAAAATATATTTTATCCGAAAAAGTCCTTTATTCCGAATTTCCTACTTTTTCTGAATATCCTAACTTTTTCATCCAGAAAAATTATTCGTGAGTTTTTTAGTTTGGTTTGGAATTTTTTGGTTTATCGTGAACATTTCTTAGGGGATTTTAACATTGTTTCTCATCTCCAACAGAAGCAAGCACATTTACTTTCTCTCATTGTTCGATCCAAAGTTGTAAATCTTTTATTATCGAAATGGAGTTTACATCTCTTATGGATAAGTCCATCCTCTCGGGTACGGATAATCGTCCACCAATGTCGGTGAAGGTACTGTTACTCATCCTCGCACAACGGGTGAATTAACTGGAGATGCTAAGATTCAAGACAAGTGTGATAAACAAGCAACAAACATCATTATCCAAGCCCTTCCTCCAGATGTCTACAAACTTGTGAGTAAACATATAGTTGCCAAAGAGTTATGGGATAGAATTCGTGTTCTAATGAAAGGAACCTCGTTAACTAAACGAGAACGAGAGTGTAAGCTATATGATACGTTTGATAAGTTTGCTTATGTCCCCGAGGAGACTCTCAATGATTACTATTTGAGATTCACATTATTGATGAATGAGCTCAACATCTATGGCCTGGCAATTCCTACATTTCATTGAACACCAAGTATTTGAACACTCTTCCTTTAGAATGGAGCAAGTACGTGATGGCTGTTAAATTGACGAAGGATTTGCATCAAACAAACGTGGATCAACTTCAAGCTTTTCTTCAAAAAGACGAATGCCACGTCCTCAAGGCTCGGTTGTCAACACCTCGAGCTCATGATCCACTTGCATGTATGCTTCTCAACAAATGACTCCCAACAAAACATGGCTTACACTTATCAACAACCATCATACTTGCAGCAGCCACCACTACACACATATCAACAACCACAACAACTATCTTATCAACCACTAATGATGCCACAAAAAGCATTTCAACAAAGTGTTCTTCCACAGCCTTATCCACAGCAACCAACACATCAGGCATCATCATCACCAACTATCACTTGCCCTATGGGCTATGCTCCTCAGCAAGGATATTTTCCAATTGCAGCACCACAAGCACAAGCCTTCTATTCCAATAAACTTCCACCAATTGAAGCACCAGTCTTTACTTCAAATGATACGCCTACTGATGTCTTAAACCATCTCACTGCCTACTTTTCAAAACTTGTAACACCCCCAAATTTATACAACTCAATACAGCGAAAGACTTGTTGGTGTTACGGGATAGCACATTACTCACATCATAGACAACACATAAAAATCGCGTTGTTTATTAATAAAGCATTTCCATTCATAAATATCAAAGTTACATCGGTCCTAAGTCATATTATTCCATACAAAGTTTTACAAAGTATTTGAATGGAAATTATTGTTTAAGTGCGGGCCATGAATTCTTGTTGTCTTCCTGAGAATTATCTTCAAGTACCTGAGACAAAACATGTTAAAAGAAAAGGTCAGCGATAACGCCGAGTGAATTCATAGAGTTTAATAAAATCCATCAATATAATATCAGTATAAAATTATTACTGAAAATCATTTTGTACAAATCATTGTAATACGCCATAAAATAGCCAAAGTCATTTTATACAAGTCTTTATCAAAATCATAATATAGGCGTTTGCCTTAAAAATCATTATACGAGTCAATGTCGTAAAAACATCATACAATACGTCTTACGACGTTGTATAAAGTTAAATAAAAACCGTATATGAATATGGTTACGAAAACCAAAACACAAACATAATATCATTAGTATGACCCCGTATTTCTAGTCAGGCAATGCATCGTAATTCGGAGCGTACAACAGTATTTCGTTAATTTGGATTATTATAAGCCGCAAGACATTGTTACCTTACTAAACCAAACAACGGGTAGCTAACCCGATACTCAATTTGCCCATCTAAAGTAGCGTGTCGTCATAAAGGTCACGCTATGGAAATCTTCTCATACATAAATTCGCTTACCAATCAATGTGGCACGACGGGGATCAAACGCCAAGGCGCGAACTGGGGTGATCGTCCCCAAATAGTACTATTATATGCATAAGCGTCTACCAACTCCCGGTAGTTCACAATTCATGCTAATGGGACTTTTAGTGACATAACCTAACTTTAATAATCTATTTAATTTCATCTATCGGGTCCTTTTGATCATTTATCGGGTCATACAATCATTCGGGTCCAAATTAATAAACAAACAATCGGGACAAATGATGTCCTATTTTATAAAAACTAACATGTTATCTCCCTCGCGGGTTTAAAAACATTTCATAAAAACATTTAAAAGAGTGCGAGGCTATGAACTCACGTTGATGTGGGAAGGCGGGTTATCGGCAATTCGGACGTACGGTGCGTGCTTCGATCACAGAAACCTAGACAAATAATACTCGTCTTAGACTCATGTCCAATGACTTTATAAAAATAACAATTATGTATACATATGATGATTATATATATATGATGATCAAGTGGGTTTACATATTCTCATTTGCTCAATTTAGTGTTATGTGTTGATAGTTTTTATACTAGTTTACTAGTTTTACCTATTTTAAGTCCAATAAGCTTAGTATAAGTTCTTTAACTTGTTTTAATCCATTTTATACCTATATTATCAGTATATATACTTTCCATGTTGGGCCCAAATGGGTTAATCCCAATAAGTTCTTTTTATAAGTGGTTAACTTATTTAGTCCAATTATTAGTCCAATATGCTTAGTTAGCTCGTTAATGTCCGTATGTCCTATAGTTTGAGTTTTATCGGTTTTTACTTGTATTAGTTACTTATATATCAGTACATGACTTTTAAAAACTTTACATTAGACGGGTTTCATCGTATAAGTTTTATTTGGCGAAAAACGTTAATTTTACGGTAATAGCCGAAAAAGTCGTAAAAATCAATTTTATAGTTTTTATTACTTATAAGTATTGTTCCACTACCATTTTTATAATTTATACACTTATTTAACCTTTTAAATATTTATATAAATAAAATCCATAAGCTAGTGGGTTTTTATTGTACATTTTATACAATATAATTTTGAGTGCTTATATAATAATAATAAACATTAATTCTCAAAATCTGATTTTTATTTTCATCTTCACCAAAACTGCCATATCTAGAGTTCTATATGGAGATAGAAGCTCAAATTGTTATCACATAAACTACATGATATTTGACCCATTTAACTCTTCTATAGATACTGTTGAATCATCTTCTAAGTATTTTCTAAAAATCATCCAAAACAGTGAACTCGGATTTGTACTTTAAACTTGTTTTGATCATATCTCACTCATTACAATGATTCCATTGCATGGCCAACTCTCACATGTGTACAAGACATATTACTTACTTTATATTGATTCTACTTCATCATTTTATCAGTTCATGACATGTTTCTTTACTGTTTTATACAGCCATCATTTTAAGCAAGATTTTAGCCTTATTTCTTATAGTTTTTCATCTTTTTAAGCATGTTTATCAACAACAAATCCCCACACAACACTTTTAATCATCATTCATCATCATATACATATACATAAGTAAAATAAATACAAGATTACATAATCAAAAATAACAAGAGGATGAGGAGGACAATCTTTATACCACCAAGTTGATGTAGGTTATGATTTGGACATGGATTTTGATGGAGAAACTTGTGGATAACCATGACCATCTTCAAGACCACCATTCTTCATGAACACCTTGTGGAAAATCAGCCCTAATACTCCATGGAAACTCCTCCTTAAATGTTATAATCACCACCAATCAATAGGGTTTCAAAAGAGCTTCATCATATGTAGAGATAACATATGAATTCATGGTTAATTTTTGATCAAAATGGATGTTTAGGGTGGAGTATGGACGGCAAGATGAGAGAAGATGAGAGAGTTGTAAGTTGTTTTGCATGTTAGAAATGAGGAAGTGGTAATGGCTACTAGTGGTTTTGTTTTGTTGTAGCTTAAATTGTAAGCTAAGGACATGTGTAAGCTACTTAGCTTACACTTGACACCAAATGTGGTGTAATAGCTAAGTTAAGGCCGGTTTGAGTGGGGGTGGGACAAGTGTCCCACTTGTCTCATCCCCATTTATTTACGGATACTTCTCGATTCTAGTTTCCTCGATTTGCGTGCCCTCGGGTCGTTTTACGAAAGACGTTTTTATAAATTATGAATCAACGGCACAAAACGAATCTAATAAAAATTGTCTCATCAAAAACGGAGTTCGAAAACGTAAATACGTAATCCTAGGGTTTCCGGTTTAGTCGTAAAGGACGTTAAAATAAAATCGTAAGTCCTAATCTCTTCTCGTAAATTTGTGAGTTTATGAACCAACACAAATTTAAAACTCCAAAATAATATTCACGGATAAATTTATTTTCTGAAATGTCGGACTGTCACCAAAAGGGTGTATGTAAACGTAAGCACGTAACGTAGAATCCTCCGGTTTAGACGTAGTCGACGCTACTTCAGGACGTAAATCCAAATTACTTCCCAAAAATAAGTGAGTTCATATTGTAACATTAAAATAATGTTTTCAAATAAATATTGACAATAAAATATCAACCATAAATTGACGGATTGTCACAGCATTTACCCCTAAACAGGATCTTTGTCCTCAAAGATCATCTTACTACTCGCTTCTTATAGAGTTAAAGCCATGTGGGTATTCCCTCCACATTCGGTCTTTTCTCACAAATGTAATTCATTACAATACGCGAGTTTCATTAAACATAACTACGGGAATAAGATCAGGCTAAATGTTGACTTACTTTCTCTATCCATGATGTTCACGGGTTTCTGATGAATGCAACTTTTCGCCGATCTAAGCTTTATTAAGAAGAATTCAGATTTTCACTTGATAGATATTCCATCAAGTTCGATATACGAAACATAATTCACGCAGCTCTTGAAGTCCTAGGGTAGATCCAGCTTATATGCCTTTCAATCCCAATCTTTTACATCCTCTCAATGGTCCCATACAACGGGGACTTATATCCCATGATTTGTCAGATCATTAATTCATTTCTCCAAGGTTAAATTTTTTGGCATAACTTCGCTACCCATCTGGCACTTTAAGATCTACATTTCATATTCACATAACCTCTTGCCCACTACCGGCAGTCAATAATCAAATCCTAATTTCAGTAATCATTTCAGATCTCACGGGTCGGGTATTTTGTAAGGTTAGGTTCGCCATCATAGGAAACCTCAAACCTAAAGGACATGTCCAACTCACAGTGGGTGTATGTCGGGTGTCTTCATCTCAACTCCTGCTTACAGATGCTCTAATATATATATCCTCACAAGATTCGATCTCGATCCTAAATACAATAGTTATCAATGATAATCTCTCCAAAGGAAAACGATTATACGGTTCATTACCAAAGGTCAATCATTCAAACATAAAACAACACTTATAGTATTTTGTATCGCTACTTCACCTCGTCCCTTCGATTTGGGATGGTAAACAGTACTCTCTTCAAGATTCGTTCGCAATGATTTCTGAGCAAATCTCTAGAAATTCGATGCGAAGCGAGGATCTTGATAAAGATGTTCGATACTGGCACACTATGTTTACATAACTCTTTTGCATTTATCATTAACGGGAACGATATTAGCATATTTGGTCAGTCTGTCGACGATGACCCAAATCGAATCAAATTCAGATGATGACCTTTGCAATAGCTAGACGTTAACTAATGTATGAGGCGATGTCTGTCTTCATAATTTTCCATTAGTACAACTTTTTCAGACAAAGATACTTTTAGTCAAATATGACATACATATAATACTTATACTTACAAGATTTCCAATATAACTACATCTCACAATCTCCATATTTAGGCAACCACAAGTGGCCTTTTTATATATGTACCGCCATCGACTTCTTAATTCTGATGGTTCACATTAGCCACGAACCCCTTTTTATTATCTATATTATCTCTTTTTACAAACATCGGCTATTTTTAAATTGTTCGGCAATTTATTTTGCATAGTCATTATTAAGGAACATGTCCTAATTGGTTCTTTATTCTTTCTATATCATGTGTCAGTATCTACATTCACTTTATTGATGAAATAAATATCATAACCCTATTTATTCAAAAATTATTTCTTCACATTTTTTGAGTTTTAGTTTCGTCTTAACTATCATTTTTATTAGTTTTTCTTAATCCAGCGTTTAAAGCGTCGATAATTATTACAATTAATTAAATAATAATCAGTTAATTTTTATGAAACGTAAACGTAAAAATTTTAAATTTTTTTTAGTTCGACCAATTATATAAAATGTTCAAAAATAAATTTGAATTTAATTAACAAGATTTTTGTCGATTTATCCAAAATATTTAATAAGATCCGTAATTGTACGAAAAATCTTTGGTTTATACTTTGGTCAAAATTTTCTTAGTTGAAAAGCAAAAATTGTCGTTTCAAATTTTAAGTCATGGTTTAAATGGTTTCCTCAATCCTTCTTAGGTTGTCTTAAGGTATGCAAAAACATTTACCCCTAAACAGAAGTTTAGTTAAATGGTTTGTGTATAAGGGAATACTCCCTTAAAAATCCTTTGTTAAAACATTTGTCAAAACATATTTGCACTTCCTTTTTAGTAATAATCCAAAGTCTTAAAAGGGCTCTTAATTTTTAAAGAGTCAATATATTCCATTATCTATTAATCACACTTTCAATTAATATAAAAGATTAAGTCTTAAATCATATGTTAAATATTTAAGGTATAGGTTTTCCATTGTTCGGCCAATTCAGCGCAGTCTATAAATAGTTATTAACTCATTCTTATACTTATAAACAAACAAATAGTCCTTAATGATCACGAGCATGAATTTATTAAATCACAGCCTACACACGTGATTCACCAAATTATGAATGCTACATGTGCATTGATCAATCCAAACGACATCACATGAAACTCATAATGTTCATTACAAGTACCGAATGTAGTGATTGGATTAGATAATCTTTTTCGCAGATGCGAAGTTGATGATAACCATGCCATGGATCAAATTGCTAGAACCTGGTAAATGATCAAACAAATCTTCCATTTCGAGTTATGGATATCGTTTTCGATTGTCAATTTACTCAGTTCACAGTAATCTTATAAATATAAGGAATAATAACACCATAGCTCTTCATGATGACGAGCTCGGTAGAATAAAATCTTTCTCCGACAACTCTCTCAGTTGTACGGTAATTCCTTAAATTCAGATGGTGCTGACGTACAGTGCACATGCCACAGGTGCAACACCGGGAATATAATCAATACCAATTTCAACTTGCCTTAATGGCGAAAGTCTAGGTAATTTACCAGCAACTACTTCCTAATGTTTCAGATAACATAAACATCTTTTAATATACTTTCTTTAAGTTCTTTCTAGATTATAATATCTATGACTAATTCACAACCATTCACGGTATAATTTCAAGTCTAAATGCAGGATATGGTCATCCACCAAGAATTATTTAGATAATCAACATCTTATCATTTAGGGGAATTCAATTCGAGTTCCCATCAATTAAGACAATGTCGTCATGTCATAATCAATCAATCCATTCTACTGGCACTATCAACTTTTTAGTTTTATTGTCGTCGATAAGATGTGAACTTCTCAAAAGGCTAATAATAATTCATAATCCTTTACAAATTCAAGGATATCAGGGGATATAACTACCATTAAAAGAGTAAGGTCAACGCATAATCTATGCGAGAGAATTTCAAATCAGATACAGACGAAAACATTTAACGAATATGAATATATCCCATGTTTTCATAATTTGAGTAC
Organism: Glebionis coronaria; assembly: GCA_025667525.1. NCBI lineage: Eukaryota > Viridiplantae > Streptophyta > Magnoliopsida > Asterales > Asteraceae > Glebionis > Glebionis coronaria. The sequence continues at coordinate 443,628,322 of CM046876.1, read as the reverse complement.
GCATTCGAAAGTTCCTCGGATCGTTACCCAGGTCATTCAAATGAAATCAATTCAAAAGAAATGATTGGAACGTCGATACATCCAGTCGGGTATCAACACTCGGTAATCAGATATTTTTCCTAAGAATCTCACTACGGGAGAATTGGACAAGAAGGAATTGTTGATTGTCAAATAAGACAATTTCCACAGATGAGTAAATTCGATTCAGAAGAATAGATAGTGCGGGCACATATGTAGGTGTCCCTATCAATATGTCCCTATTTTTCACTTCTTGCAGATCTCATAAGATTTAATCTTTCACAATATTCAAAGAAAATGTAATGTTTATTAACAATTTTATGGTGACTACTAATCAGCCTTGCATGGTCCATTCCAAATTGTATGTAGGCGCGCAACTATATACAATTTCAAGATTAACGATGCAATACTCAGTTCGTCAAATTTTTGTCATCATGTCTAAATAAAAATATTTTCATGCTTAATTCTTAAATAAGAATCAAAAATAAATTTACAAACATTTTCTTTGTTATGAAAACAATTAAGTTTTCCAAAGTGTTTTATAAACGACTTTATTTCGATAACGATTATTTATAAGTCTCACTTTAAATAATCCATATGGTGATGAAAACCCAATTTTTCTCAAGGGATACTGTTTTATCTTTATAAAAATAATGAGTGATCTGCAAAAAGAGTGATGAAAGCTTGTTCACCAAGAACTTATTACAATATGATAGGAAATGAGCTTTAGCCAAATAATCATGAGGTGCATGACCTCGATGGCACTCAAAAAGAATAATCCGCAACGTAACTCAATTCGAGATGAGTACTTGTTCAATGGTTGCATCACTAATGCGAACATTAGGATGAAGCAATAAAGTATACATAACATCGATACATGTAGAATTTAGCAATCAAAGGTAGTCTTTTCATTAATCACAAACAAGTCAAAATTGTACCGCAACACATTATGTGTCACTATGTCATACAATTTCATGAACTCATCCTACCAACTGATGTCTCAGTAAAGTTAGGGATTATTTTTAAAAGATACCACAATGAATACTAATCTACTAGGGTCATTAGGTGTCCCACCTGTCCCGGAAGATCCATCGGTCCCAATGTAGAAGAAGATTTCTTCAATTTGTTTATTGGACACTGGGCATCCTCGTTAGTGGACAACGGCCTAGGAACAACCCTTAACACGAATCCACAATCAATTAAAACCTTATAATTCAATCACAAAACTTAACGACTTCTATTAATAATCTCATATTCCATATAGGTTAAGTTTTATTTTATTCAAGTTTTAACCAATTTATACTCAATTCGATATCCTACCTCATTCTCCAATACTTTCAACCTTATTCTTAGACCTTAATAGGGCAATAAAAGCTCGATATGATCAACACTTAATTTCCAATCCTATAGCTCTTATAACAATAGTTATCAAATGAGTCACTAGCATGAGATGACTCACGCATTCACTATTTCTCGGAAAGGTACTAGTGGCATGAGGCTTTTGGGTAATGGTTCCAATGACAGCCTCAAGTGCAACATTCACCCTTTCGATTTCAGGTTTAAGAATTGGGTGACAACGAATCAGATGACACCTTTCCAGGTGGTAACGTTTTGTCAAACTCCACTCTATAAGGAAAGATCGTCACGACATCGATATCAGATTTAGTCTCGCCAATTCTTTTTCAATATCATAATCAACTACTATTAACATTTCTACGAATATCAACCATTTGTTGGGATCATAAACATCCACAACTTGGTTTAGATCTAGGATAGCTAGAATTCCTACGAGATTAGATTCGATTAATTTACTAGGGGATTTAGGGTTACTTGTGACGATCTACGTCGTATAAATACCTCGTATAAAAATCAAAATAATCATCAAACAATCATGTAATAAAATTACATCATATATATATATAATCCAAGTTATATATATATATATATTAAAATAACACTTTCTCAGTCTTGCCTTGTCGGTAACTCGGGAATTCTTCGGCACGTTATAGTCAAAATATTTTTAGACAATTTTGAAAAATGTTTATAGTTAAAAGATTTTGAAATGTTTTATTCAAAACCTTGGTTTTAAAAATCTTTCGTTCTCTATAACGAGAGCTCTGGTACCAAACTGTAACACCCCCAAATTTATACAACTCAATACAACGGAAGACTTGTTGGTGTTACGAGATAGCACATTACTCACGTCATAGACAACGCATAAAAATCACATCGTTTATTAATAAAGCATTTCCATTCATAAATATCAAAGTTACATCGGTCCCAAGTCATATTATTTCATACAAAGTTTTACAAAGTATTTGAATGGAAATTATTGTTTGAGTGCGGGCCATGAATTCTTGTTGTCTTCCCGAGAATTACCTTCTAGTACCTGAGACAAAACATGTTAAAAGAAAAGGTCAGCGATAACACCGAGTGAATTCATAGAGTTTAATAAAATCCATCAATATAATATCAGTATAAAATTATTACTGAAAATCATTTTGTACAAATCATTGTAATAGGCCATAAAATAGCCAAAGTCATTTTATACAAGTCTTTATCAAAATCATAATATAGGCGTTTGCCTTAAAAATCATTATACGAGCCAATGTCGTAAAAACATCATACAATACGTTTTACGACGTTGTATAAAGTTAAATAGAAACCGTATATGAATATGGTTACGAAAACCAAAACATAAACATAATATCATTAGTATGACCCCGTATTGCTAGTCAGGCAATACATCGTAATTCGGAGCGTACAACAGTATTTCGTTAATTTGGATTATTATAAGCCGCATGACATTGTTACCTTACTAAACCAAACAACGGGTAGCTAACCCAATACTCAATTTGCCCATCTAAACTAGCGTGTCGTCACAAAGGTCACGCTATGGAAATCTTCTCATACATAAATTCGCTTACCAATCAATGTGGCACGACGGAGATCAACCGCCAAGGCGCGAACTGGGGTGATCGTCCCCAAATAGTACTATTATATGCATAAGCGTCTACCAACTCCCGGTAGTTCACAATTCATGCTAATGGGACTTTTAGTGACATAACCTAACTTTAATAATCCATTTAATTTCATCTATCGGGTCCTTTAATCATTTATCGGGTCATACAATCGGGTCATACAATCATTCGGGTCCAAATTAATAAACAAACAATCGGGACAAATGATGTCCTATTTTATAAAAACTAACATGTTATCTCCCTCGCGGGTTTAAAAACATTTCATAAAAAAATTTAAAAGAGTGCGAGGCTATGAACTCACATTGATGTGGGAAGGCGGGTTATCGGCAATTCGGACGTACGGTGCGTGCTTCGATCACGGAAACCTAGACAAATAATACTCGTCTTAGACTCATGTCCAATGACTTTATAAAAATAAAAATTATGTATACATATGATGATTATATATATATGATGATCAAGTGGGTTTACATATTCTCATTTGCTCAATTTAGTGTTATGTGTTGATAGCTTTTATACTAGTTTACTAGTTTTACCTATTTTAAGTCCAATAAGCTTAGTATAAGTTCTTTAACTTGTTTTAATCCATTTTATACCTATATTATCAGTATATATACTTTCCATGTTGGGCCCAAATGGGTTAAGTCCAATAAGTTCTTTTTATAAGTGGTTAACTTATTTAGTCCAATTATTAGTCCAATATGCTTAGTTAGCTCGTTAATGTCCGTATGTCCTATAGTTCGGGTTTTATCAGTTTTTACTTGTATTAGTTACTTATATATCAGTACATGACTTTTAAAAACTTTACATTAGACGGGTTTGATCGTATAAGTTTTATTTGGCGAAAAACATTAATTTTACGGTAATAGCCGAAAAAGTCGTAAAAATCAAGTTTATAGTTTTTATTACTTATAAGTATTGTTCCACTACCATTTTTATAATTTATACACTTATTTAACCTTTTACATATTTATATAAATAAAATCCATAAGTTAGTGGGTTTTTATTTTACATTTTATACAATATAATTTTGAGTGCTTATATAATAATAATAAACATTAATTCTCAAAATCTGATTTTTATTTTGATCTTCACCAAAACTGCCATATCTAGAGTTCTATATGGAGATAGAAGCTCAAATTTGTATCACATAAACTACATGATATTTTCCCCATTTAACTCTTCTATGCTACTGTTGAATCATCTTCTAAGTATTTTCTAAAAATCGTCCAAAACAGTGAACTCAGATTTGTACTTTAAACTTGTTTTGATCATATCTCACTCATTACAATGATTCCATTGCATGGCCAACTCTCACATGTGTACAAGACATATTAATTACTGTATATTGATTCTACTTCATCATTTTATCAGTTCATTACATGTTTCTTTACTGTTTTATACAACCATCATTTTAAGCAAGATTTTAGCCTTATTTCTTATAGTTTTTCATCTTTTTAAGCATGTTTATCAAAAACAAATCCACACACAACACTTTTAATCATCATTCATCATCATATACATATACATAAGTAAAATAAATACAAGATTACATAATCAAAAATAACAAGAGGATGAGGAGGACAATCTTTATACCACCAAGTTAATGTAGGTTATGATTTGGACATGGATTTTGATGGAGAAACTTGTGGATAACCATGACCATCTTCAAGACCACCATTCTTCATGAACACCTTGTGGAAAATCAGCCCTAATACTCCATGGAAACTCCTCCTTGGATGTTATAATCACCACCAATCAATAGGGTTTCAAAAGAGCTTCATCATATGTAGAGATAACATATGAATTCATGGTTAATTTTTGATCAAAATGGATGTTTAGGGTGGAGTATGGACGGCAAGATGAGAGGAGATGAGAGAGTTGTAAGTTGTTTTGCATGTTAGAAATGAGGAAGTGGTAATGGCTACTAGTGGTTTTGGTTTGTTGTAGCTTAAATTGTAAGCTAAGGACATGTGTAAGCTACTTAGCTTACACTTGACACCAAATGTGGTGTAATAGCTAAGTTAAGGCCGGTTTGAGTGGGGGTGGGACAAGTGTCCCACTTGTCTCATCCCCATTTATTTACGGGTACTCCTCGATTCTAGTTTCCTCGATTTGCGTGCCCTCGGGTCGTTTTACGAAAAACGTTTTTATAAATTAGGAATCAACGACACAAAACGATCTAATAAAAATTGTCTCATCAAAAACGGAGTTCGAAAACGTAAATACGTAATCCTAGGGTTTCCGGTTTACTCGTAAAGGACGTTAAAATAAAATCGTAAGTCCTAATCTCTTCTCGTAAATTTGTGAGTTTATGAACCAACACAAATTTAAAACTCCAAAATAATATTCACGGATAAATTTATTTTCTGAAATGTCGGACTGTCACCAAAAGGGTGTATGTAAACGTAAGCACGTAACGTAGAATCCTCCGGTTTAGACGTAGTCGACGCTACTTCAGGACGTAAATCCAAATTACTTCCCAAAAATAAGTGAGTTCATACTGTAACTTTAAAATAATGTTTTCAAATAAATATTGACAATAAAATATCAACCATAAATTGACGGATTGTCACAAAACTTGTTGCAACTAGAGGTTTTCCACCAACGAACAATCAGCTTCGCACTTCTTCAAATCCTCGACAACAAGCCACTATTCAAGATGGTCAAGTGACGGTACAATCCATTCAGGGAAGGCAAAATTTATATGGACCTTCTACAAGAACCGTGAACGCTCAAGCTGTGACTTCTTAAGCTAGTGGAAATGGAAGCCCTATTGGTCCTCAAAACGTTGTGACTTGCTACAACTATCGAGGACAAGGTCATATGGCTAGGGAATGCACTCAGCCGAAAAGGAGAAGGGATGCAACATGGTTTCGGGAGAAGATGTATTTGGTCGACGCTCAATCTAAAGGAAAGATTTTGGATTCAGAGGAATTAGCATTTCTTGTAGACCCAGGGCAGCTGATAATGAAGGCATTGCAGTCGTCTTTACTTCTAATGCAACATATCAAGCAGATGATCTTGACACATATGATTCGGATTGTGATGACATTCACTCAGCCCAAGCTGCTCTCGTTGCTAATATTTCTCACTATGGTTCTGATGTCGTCAGTGAGGTACCAACCACATCTAATATTGTTCATGATAATCCACATCAAGTTGAGCATGAAAATGACAACCTCGAACAGCATTCGGGAACTAGTAACTCAAATGATGTGGTATCCATTCCAACACATTTGAGTGAACCTCAACCAAATGCTACGACGATTATGGAATCTTATGATCAACATGATTTGGTAATGGTGCCTAAACATATTATTGATAACATGAATATGGTTGTTCGACAAACCGTAGATATGAATGCCAACCTAACCGCTGAGCTTACGTTGTATAAGGTAAAGGTCAAAACATATGAAATGGTCCCTCAAGCAAAAAAAATAACTTATTCTGAATTTGACCAATTTCGTTTTGAAAAGATTGAACACTTAAAAGAAATAGACTCGTTAAAAGCTAATCTTTCCAATGAATTAAAAGAAAAAGAGTTGGTTCTAAATGATTTTCAGAAACTTAAAATGGATTTCGAAACTCTCGAGTATAAAAAGTTTGAATCGGAAATTAATGCTACCAAACTTCTTAAATTCAAGGAACAACTTTTAAAACAATACGCTTCCAAAGAAAAGGTTCATCTTTTAACTAAATCGTTTAAAGAACTCAAACTTAAGCGTCTTCAAGATTTACCACCTAATCTCCATTATGCAAAACAAGCTCAGGAATACATTCATTGTCTTTATGATGTGACCCTAATTGGCAAATTGAAAGAAGCACCTTATGTTCGTAGTACTGAGGAGACTATGTCACTTGGGGAAGAAACTCGATCTAAAATGCTTTCAAAATTCCATAAGCTTGATTATGATAAGCATAATAAAGATCAATTTCATGCCAAAATGATCAGCTTCTGAAGCAAGTGATGTCGCATGATATTGTTTCTGTATGTGTGAATAAAAGTGTTGATAATGATTCTATTGTGCATAATGTTGAATATATGGATAATGTGGTAGATAGTACTTGTCACAAATCTGACGTTGAATTTTTAAAGCTTCAAGATTCGTATTCTTTGCTTTCAAAACGTTTTGATGAGATTCAAAAACATTGTATTTCGCTTGAATGTAAGCAACAACTTATTCAAGAAATATTTGAAACGTCTTTCAAAGGTGTTAATATAGATGATCCAAATTTTCAAAATAATTTTCGATTGAATTTAAAATCAAAACAGCGTCAGCCAAGTGACAAGGTTGCTATATCATTGCCGATAGACATAGAGAAATCTAAGGAGATTAACTGTGTGAACGTACTTGAGGCCGCTGAGAATTTTAAACTTGATCTAGATAATCGAGTTTCCAAGATTTTGTCCAAAGTTGATAACTTAAAACAGAAAAATACACAACTCTCCGATTCAGTAAAGCCCGCATGTGCTAATACCACTGCACAGAATCAATCATTGATTGAACGATTGGATCAAAAGTCGGTGGAAATATTTGATTTGAGGGAACAAAGTTGTGATAAATATTTGGCGTTGGCTGAGTTAAAGGAAACACTTCGTACCTCAAAGGTAAGAATGTTGTGGATAACGCAGCCACTGTCTCAGTATCACCCTCTAGTGCAATCCAAAAGAACCTCATCGTCGTCACACCACTTAACAAGGGCCCTAAGATTAAACCCTCTCAAACATTGGTCACTAAGGATAAGGTAAAGTCAAAACACGTTTCTAATATTCCCATGTTGCATTCTATAGGAGTAAACACCACTATTAAGGCTCAAAGATCTAAGCTTAAAGGAATCAAGAAAAGTGATAGGATCTTGCCCTCATCTAGTAGTCAAGTGAAGAAGAAATTAGAAGCCCATCCTAGGAATGTTATTTCTGTTTTGAATAAAAAGAATTATGTAGCTAAACCTAAAGGCTATGTGGTTGAACAACGTTCTAAGCCTACTATAAATTCTAATTTAAAATGTTGGAATTGCAATGAATGTATGTTTTCTAGTCGTCATGATTCTTACCTTATTGACCATGTGAATGAGATGAATGCCCGGAAAAATAGTTTAGAATGGAAACCGACTGGGAAAGTGTTAACCCAAGTTGGTTGGATGTGGCGCCCCACTGGTAGAACTTTCACTATAGTAGGAAATGTCTGCCCTTTAACTAGGATCACTCCCACTAAAGCGAAGAAAGCGTGCCCTTTAATTAGGAGTACCAAGGCTACCAAAACACAAGCGTGTCCTTTAATTAGGAACACCGACACTACTGTAAGAACCAAGTGCCCTTTAAATATGTCTACTCCCACTGTAGTGTCAGCTAATACTCAAAACCTCAGAAAGTTGGAACAATAAAACCTGTTATTGGTAAAAGTCACATTAGAAAAAGCTGGAAACCTAAGGATTACAAAAATGTTAGCAATTCTAATAAGTTTGTATCCGTATCTGCTAACACTCCGGAACCAATAGTTTCCAATGCATTGTCTACTGTTGTTGATGAAAACAGGTGGTCCAAATTGTTCTATGGTATTTGGACTCTGGTTGCTCCAAGCATATGACCGGAGATCTCTCTCAGCTCAGAAATTTCGTCAGCAAGTTTCTTGGTACGGTTCGATTTGGAAATGATCATATTGCAAAAATAATGGGTTACGGTGAATATCATATTGGGAATGTTATAATTTCAAGAGTGTATTATGTGGAAGGTCTCGGTCACAACTTATTTTCTGTGGGACAATTTTGTGATTTAAAACTTGAAGTCGCTTTTCGTGAGCATACCTGCTTCATTCGTAATTTAGAAGGGGTTGATTTATTGAAAGTTACTCGAGGGAAAAACTTGTACACTTTATCTCTACCAGATATGATGGCCGCTTCTCCCATATGTCTTCTCTCCAAAGCATCAAAGACTAAGTCATGGTTATGGCATCGACGGTTATCTCATCTTAACTTTGGCGAAAAATAAACTTGTTCGTGGTCTTTCTAAACTTACATTTCACAAGGACCATTTATGTTCCGCGTGTACTATGGGGAAAAGCACTATGTAATCATACAAACCCAAGACTGAAGACACCAACCAAGAGAAACTTTATTTGTTGCATATGGATCTTTGTGGGCCAATGCATGTTGAAAGTCTTAGTGGTAAAAAGTACATACTCGTCATTGTCGATGATTACTCTCAGTTTACATGGGTGAAATTTCTTGCAACAAAAAATGAGGCACCTAAATTCATCATCAGATTTTTCAAGATGATTCAAGTGCGTCTCAATACTACTGTCCGACGCATTCGTACAGATAATGGAACCGAATTTGTGAATCAAATCTTGCGTAATTATTATGAAGAAGTTGGCATATCTCATGAAACATCCGTTGCTCGCACTCCACAACAAAAGGGTTCATTGAAAGGTGAAATCGCACACTTATGGAAGCTGCTCAAACGATGTTAATTTACGCAAAGGCTCCATTGTTTTTATGGGCAGAAGCAGTATCTACAACAGTTTACACCCAAAACCGATCACTAATTCGTAAACACCATGGTAAAACACCTTATGAGCTTCTACATGGAAAAGTACCAGATTTATCATATCTTCATGTATTTGGATCTCTTTGCTATTTTGTTGTTCCTTTTTAATCCATAACACAAGATTCTAGAGAGAGAAAGAGTAGAAAGTAGAGAGAGAAAAAAGAGAGAATTTGGAAGGTTAAACACTTTTAGAGAGAGAAATAAAATGGTAACCAACACCCTCTTTCACATGTGAAAGAGGGTTATATACCCCACGTCACTAAGGCCTTTGTGGGCTTCATCTTGGGCCGGGCTTGGCTTTCTTTTGGGCTTACGCCCCTAACTTATACAATATTAGCTTAAAGTCCAAGCTCGGTTTTCTCGACTTACCTTTTACTATACAAGACCATTTAACGACTAAGATGACCTATTACATTCTTGTTCGACTATATAAAATATAGGGCTAACAATCTCCCCCAATGTATCGGTCATCTTAAAAAGCTTAAAAAGCATAAGATGATTGAGTGAATACATTCTTGTAGAGGAGATCTTCCTGCTTTGGTCTTGTATCTTGGTCTTGATCTTGTTTGTAACAGCTTTGTTCCTTCATGCTTTCGTGATCTTTATCTTGAGCCTTTGTCATTAGACTTTGAGTGCTTGAGATCTTCATTTGTGCTCCTTGTGACTAAGATGACCTATTACATTCTTACATTCTTAGGTATCTTGATTATCGCCATCTTGTGCTCTTGTGACTTCTGAATCGACATCCGGTTACACAGCTACGCCACCTTCTTGATATACAACAACATATATAGACACGGATGAAATGGCTTTGAACATTTCACCCTAACTCGGTAGCGTTTTACCTCCGGTCGGTGAAGACCGTTAAACGGTATTAAATACCGTACCTGTGATCAGGTAGATTCGATTAAGAACCTCCTTGACAGGGTTTCCCGGCGGTAGTAGCCAGTTCTCTTTACTCGACCGTCTCAAAGCAGACTGCGAACGTAAAGAGTGAATCATAAGGATAAATTATCCGTCTGACTAGAGTCGTCAATTCAGATTTCCTGGAACAAGTTTGATTCTAAAAGAATCGCACCATTGTTGCTTTCCAGTTTGTCACAAGCTTGATTCATAGAGAATCTTGCGAGTTACCTACCGCAGTGCTGTTTGATGTTGACACTGGAAGGATTTCCATTCGTCACTGTGAACACTAACGAGTGCCGCTCTGAATGTTCTGGCAAGATCACATGGATTTTGCGAAGAAACCTGGAATCAAGTTTGAATCAGTTAAGAATCCAAACTTAGTTGCTTTCCAGTTCTCACAAGTTTGATTCGTGTAGAATCGCACAAGTTACCTACCATGAGCTTGTTTGATGTTGGCTCAAGCAGGATTTCCATCTTCATTGTGAATCGTATCACTCAGATGTTCTGGCAATATCACAAGGATAATGCGTAGGACTCGATTGTGTCCTAATGAGATGATAAATTGATCTCGTTTGGCTCTAGACTCAATAAGTGCACTTTGGTAATCGGAGGCTGGAGCAGACTGCCACCATTTCAATATTAACTGACTCGGAGTGAGAAAGTCAATAGATACGTGTTGATCTCCGTGACAATGAGACAAGTTTATTTTGAGAGAAACTCGAATGGCTGGGGAAGGGTTGTGCATCGCATCACTGGGTCCATGACACTTGTCTTCAAAAGATGTTTAACCCGGTTTCTACCTAAGTTGCATAGAATATTCAACTCCTTCAATGCTTACCAATACGTCATCATTAGCACCTTGTTGTGATTGTTCCAGTGCTAACTTAAGTACTTGGTCCGCATTCAGCTTCATTCCACTCCATCTTTCCTAAGGACAACTATTTCTGGCTATGGAATGTCCTTGGGTAGATCCCTCCGGTTCTGGTTGGATCATAGGACAGTTTCCTATCCTAAACCACCTTTTGACTCCATCGTTCCGTCGTGGATAGTAGGTTGTTTTGGGTAAAGATCGTAACCATAAAACCATTGAAAACCATTCAAAGTGCTTGATAAAAATCAAAACTTTTAACACTTTGAAAGTTTTATCTTTTTGAAAAGCTCCCCCTACACACATGCATCGATATACGAAATAGTTTGGCATGTGAAGGAAAGAGTTGCACTTGAGTCTTTAAGATCACATGTTGCGATATATTACATTTTAATCATATTTTCTCCCCCTATCTCTAATATAAAAAATATAATATTAGAGATACCAATAGATTAAAATGTGACAATTTCCGAAAAATTGACGGGAGAGAAACATGTGTGCACGCATGAATCATGGAACATTTTCAGTCGGGTCGCTCCCCCTCAACAATATATGTGTGTCTTAAGACAAAATTTGACAAAAATTTAGAAAAAACGACACCACAGAATATGTTGAGGTACGGAGTTGAGATGCCTTTACCGATAATATATATATGACAGATTTATTATCATTTTCGGAATGTGTTGGATACATAAAATATGACAATTTTAGAGATGTACCCAACAACATTAAAAGGCTTGATTTTAAAACGCTCCCCCTCAAAAATTGATCAAAATAGCATATGACATTTTTAGATATAAAAACCTATTATGAGGAAGGGAGTGTTGAACACACAATTTTGAAAGATTTAGAAAAACCTTTTGAGAAATTCTTGAAAAATTGTGTTCAACGGTTTTAAAATAATCAGGATAGAAGACTTCTCTTCTATTGATTAGGGAAAGCGCACTGAAACGTACAATCCCCTTTCGGGTCCGTTTTTCATGAGCTCAAAACTTTGATTGTTTTGTGACAAGCTCATGACCGAGAAAAATAAATTTCTCGTTGTGAAGGATAAGTTATCATCCGTGATAAACTTTCCTTAAGTTGAAGTTCGAGTTCTAAGCTGACATTTACTTAGAAATCGTTTTTCATGAACTTAAAAACTTTGAATGTTTTTATGAGAAGCTCATGACCGAGAAATATGAATTTCTCGTTAAGAAGGATAAGTTATCGTCCGAGATAAACTTTCCTTAGTTGATGTTGATGCAAAAGTTGGTTGATCCTTGCTAGACCCGAATTAGGCTTAATTCGGGTTGGCTGGGCTCCGGCTCCTGCACCAAGTGAATCGTCTGGTTGGGATCCTACACACTAAACAGCACGCGTTAAGCTTACCGTGGGAATGTTTCCCACGATTAGACTCCAGCGTGAGAGTAAGTAATCGGTTTAGGGTTTATGTGAGTTTAAAGTACAAGTCGTAATACCTCTGTGGAACCCTTGAGGGTTCCTTTTATAGTCAGTGAAACCCTAATGGGCTTTCACTGATGCTTCGGCCCCAAGGAAGAGATAACCACCAGAATTAGAATGATTGTTATCTTCTAATTCTGGTAGTGAATATCCTCTTCCATTGGGATAAAGATATACCTAGACAGAATATTATTCTGTCTGATCTTATGTCGGCCGCCTTGGGCCGTGGGCCGCACATATGTGCGGGTACTGTTCATTCAAACCCATAAGCCTGAATGACATTTATCCACCCATCTGTGATGGGCCGGATACAGGTAGTACCCGTGAGCTGGGCTCATGACCCGGTTGGGGACTATACGTCATCATGTCACCCCAGTCTAGTTGTTACAACCGTAGGCGTAACCTCTAGACTATCAAGCTGCTCTCCGGACATATCAAGAAAGACCTAGGAAATGACACTGGAAAATTTGTTCCGGCCGCACGTGGAAACCGGTCGTAGGAATATTCTTTAATGAATACTACCTCAGCCGCACGTAATGGCCGAGACAAATTAAATGCAACATTAAATACGGTCTTACATAAGAGCCGCATAACCCGACAAGAACCAGTCGCATTAATGATATTCAATAATCCAGTCGTATGTCTGCAAAAAGTGCATGATTACTGACCACCCTTGAGCCACGCGAAATTGTTTAAGAAGTGACCCGTGGGTCCCCTACTGACGTTACAGAAATGTCAGAAACCCTATCCGTTGGATAGGGAATGTGACTGGCACGTGTCAAAGATCCACGGCACCTCGGAAACCGAGGCCACCCTATATAAGAGTGAGTATGCGTGTATGTTACACACACAACTCACTCATTCTCCCGCCATTGTTAACTTCAAGCTTTTCTCTCCAAAATTTTTGCCTTCTTTTCCACGGATATCCGTCACCGCAGGTTAGATTACCACACCTTTAAAAACCTTTTCATAAAATATGGTCAAGGATAACCCCCTCATCACGGACGTCCTGAATGTGATGTCGGGGGAGAAATACCTCGACTTCCTGTCGAAGTATTATGTGCCCGAAAGCGTACACCCCACCTTTCCGGGTGATGGTGAAGCTATTATGGATGCACCGGCGGGGAAAATAGGCATATACACACGCCTGTTTGACTCAGCCAACTACCGTATTCCGTTGTCTAAGTTCTTAGTAGACCTTCTTTTGTACTATGACTTTCATATCACCCAGCTCCACTGTATAGGGGCGTGTAAAATCAACCAGTTTGAGATTACATGCCATACCTGCAGGGTAACCCCCACCGTGAACCTTTTTAGGGCTTTCTACTTTCCCCAATTAGTGAACGGGTGGTTGTCGTTCAAGAAACGACCCGGGAACGCCCCGATGACATATAGGAAACCCCTTGACTCCCTGAAGAATTGGTACGACCATTACTTCTTTGTGGATGAGAAAGTATTCCCCACCCCCTTCGTACTTAAAACCAAAGCCCCAAAAGACTATCCGCCCAAATCCAAAGATTATAGTAGCCGGGACTTGAAAATACTAGATACCCATCGCACGGAATTTCATAGAGGGTTGCCGGAGCACTTTCTGTGCTTAGTAAGGATAAGCCGCCGTTACTTTGGGAGGGATGACTTATATCCGTGCTTCTTAACGGAACAGGGCGAGGGTAGGTCATATATATCTTGTAAATTTGATCTATCACATATGTGTAAAATGTTACTAACCCATATACTTCTACAATCATTTGCAGAGATGAACCTCCACGGATTACTTCGTCAAGGCGACCCCATGAAGGTGGCGGAAGGATTCCGGCCGTTAAAGCCGAATGAGCTCCCCTTGCTAGAAGCTTTAGCCGACCGTACGATTCCGCTGGAGGAGACAACCGAACCCAGGTCAGACGAAGAAGAGCCTGTTATCGAGAAGTCCCCATTGGACTTTCATAACGAAGATGGCGACGACCCCTTGCTGGAGGGAGGCACCATCAACCAGGAGGAGGAGCGCGATCCTAATGAAGACACTACGCAAGCTTCCGGATCCACCACACTTACTTCAAAAAAGAGAAAAACAACCAGGCGTGTGGCGAAGAAGACTGGGGAAGATGCCGGAGTTGCAAATGCTCCTCCCAAGAAGTTGCGGAAAGACCATCCTCAGTATCAAGAAGAAGGCAGCACCATGACTGGTCAAGCCGTCCCTACCCCGACCATGGAAGGGCCAGTTCTGCGAGTCGCCCCTGTGAGCGCCGTAGCTCCTACCGGCCCAGACCCTGCTATTGGCACCTCGTAAGTACCCCTCACGATTATGATTTGTATCTTTGTATGATATATGTAGACTAATAATTTTTTATTTTTTTTTGAACGACAGGGTGAATCTGGCAGTCGCAGCTCTAGGAGAAGAAGTAGGGAGAAATCCATCCCCCGCAGCTACTAACAATCCCCCTTCACCCATCACCGCACGTGCCAAGGAACCGTGCCCCGAGGGGCCAGAAGAGAGCTTGCGTTTAGCATGGAACCTATCAAGCTTGACACGGCTGGAGGCCGAATCAGAGTGTTCGGAATTCATCGAACACATCACCCCGCCTGCCCTCGCACAGGATTTAGATGAACTAGACCATGAGGCCCTGATTGAACAGTTTGATGTGTCATCCGCACATCAGGTGACGGTGGGTGCCGCGTTGAGACGCCGACTGATCAAGGCCCTCACCAATGTGAGCCGTGCCGACAAAAGGATAGCCCGCCGTGAGGCATTGGTCGTAAAGAACGAGAAGACCATCACATCCTTGCAAGGGGCGTTATTGACTGCCGAGGCAACGGTGAAGGAGCAGGCGCTTCATGCCGAGACAAGAGAGAAGCGTATCGCTGAGTTGGAGGCCCTCGTAGCCGCATCAAACGAGAAGGTAAACTTTCAAACATGTTGTTCATATATTCCTACTCCTTGTGTGTATGTAGCCCAAAAATATATATTCGTGTAGTAACTCCAAATTTCATACGCAGGTGTCTGCGGCTGAGGCTGCTACTAAGGCGGTGACCGTGCAATCATTCAGCATTGCTCAGGAGCGTGACGTACTGAAGGAGGAATTGACGCAGGCTCAAACCAACCTTGAAAATCAAGTTTCCGCTGCTGATGAAGAGTTGAGCAAGGTGGTCGTCAGCTGTGCGGAGAGAGTATGCCCCCTACTAACCGCGACAGCCGGTCGTAGGTGGATTATCGGGCAAGGACTGCGGCTTGCCGTAAGTGGGGCCCTGAACGCTCCACACCTATTGCAGGCATTTGCTGGGGTTGTATCTGATGGGATCGACCGTGGTAGGCATGAAGGCTTGGTCCAAGCTGCGGAGATGATCGCAAAAGGTGAGGATATCACACAGCATCCGTATCACAATCCCTCCGCAGCGGGCAAGATGACTGCGTCCATGGATGCCTTAGAAGACCTTCAACACCCCCTCCTGGACGAGCTTGAAGCTATGAAAGATGCTCCCAATGAAGCAATAATGTCCCGGCTGAGTGCTGATCCAATTCCCTTGACGCTGGCTACCTATGATTTCGTATCCAAAGCCATGTCAGGTGAGAAGCCGCTTGGTGAAGCCTTAGACGCTCTTGCAGTCAAAGTTCAGGACGGGAAAGATGCTCGCGGGGAGGCCCTTCGTGCTTTAATTGAGGAAGGGAAGAAGGATCTGGAAGAATTCCTTCCCCCCTTGTAACTGATATGTTGTAAACATTTGTGATTATATTCGTCCGTGTATGTACACGGCTAAGACATATATGTAATAACTTGTCCTTTTATCCGTGACAACCACGGCCGTTTTGTTTATTGTTAATTTTGAAACTTGTGTATTTCATTGTATTCTAATGCCGCGTGACGTACCACGTCTTACACATAAAGAAAAAATACATACAAGTCTATAATTTACTAGACATGCGACGTGCGTCTTTACTATGCAGAGTACCGTGTGGATACGGTACACAAAAAACTTATCACAACGTCTTGTGAATAAGGCGTCTAGTAAGGATACATGATCCGTGCGGCTGGGGTTGCATCCCTCTTACGCGGCAAGTTGAATTAGTAGGTTCACTTAATCCTCTTACCCCGCCTGGAGGCGTATAGTACATGTACAGTAATTTGAAAGAATGCATATGAATGAAACATGGCATATTATAATACAAGTAAAATTCATACAACTAACAAAGAATCTAACAAAGAAAGGAAAATGATTTGCACGAAACAGGCCGTGGAGCTAGCTAGGCACCACGGCATTTTATTAGAACGTTTACACTTTTGTTTGAATAATGACGACAAGTCCTAAAAAACAAGAAAGGAAACTTAAACAAACATAAGAAAAACAAACAAAACAAATAACCCGCATGGTTCTTTATTAAGACCGCCTATAGCGAAGTACCCATGCGGAAGCCGTAGCTTTCAAAGATAGCACCTTTTGAGATTGGAGATGTTCCATGTGCGCTCTAGGTCGCGGCCATCCATATCACGTAACTTGTACGCGCCTCGTCCCAAGGTTTCAATGACTTCATACGGTCCTTCCCATTTAGGGCCCAGTTTTCCTGTATTCTCCACTCGACTCGCTTCGTTAGCACGATAGACGTAGTCTCCCGGTCGAAAAGAAACACCCTTGACCTTGGCGTCATAATAAGCCTTCATCTTAGCCTTGGACTTAGCCTCATTGATGGCTGCTATTTCCCTTTTCTCTTCCAACAGATCCAGGTTGATTCGCAGTTGTTCATCGTTTGTGACAACGTTAACCTCCGCCGTGCGGATGGTAGGCATCCCTATTTCTGCTGGTATAACGGCTTCAGTGCCGTAAGCCAATGCAAATGGAGTATCTCCGTTGGCTGTTTTGATCATGGTTCTATGTGCCCATAGCACGTGTGACAACTCATCGACCCATTTGCCCTGTCGTTCATCCAGCCGCGCCTTGATTCCATTCCCCAAGCTCCTATTTGCTCGTTCGACAAGGCCTTTCGTTTGTGGATGCTTGACGGACGCGAAGCGTCGTTTGATGTTCAATGATGCACACCAATCTTTGAATGGGTTGTCCGTAAACTGCTTGCCGTTGTCCGAGATAATCTCTCCTGGTAGACCGAAACGGCACACGATGTGTTCCCACACAAACTTTTTGACCTGCTTACCTGTGATAGACTTGACTGCCTTGGCTTCTATCCATCGTGTGAAGTAGTCCATTGCAACAATCAAGAATTTAACCCCCCCCGCAGCTACAGGAAATGGTCCTGCAATGTCAATTCCCCACTTGTAAAATGGCCATGGGGACGTGATAGGTGTAAGCTCCTGCTGCGGGTGTCGCGGAACTGGCCTATGCACTTGGCAATCGTTGCACTTGCGAATCATGTCGTGCGCGTCCCTGTGCATGGTGGGCCAATAATAACCTGTTCGTAAGGCTCTAGCTACCACGGATCGTGGGCCTGCATGCATGCCGCACAACCCTTCATGTATGTCACTAATGACGTAAGCCGCCTGGCGCGGCCTAACACACCGCAGCCGCGGCTGCAAGAAAGAGCGCTTGTAAAGGATGCCTTCTCGGAGTTCAAAATGTTGTGACTTCCTTTTGATGCGTCTTGCTGCTTTTTCCTCGTCTGGAAGGGTTTCATTAGTCAAATAGTTGATGATTGGGGTCATCCACGTAGGTCCCTCCTCCTCAACTATAGCGGCTACTTCCCCTTCCGTGATAGATTTCTCCTTGAGTATTTCCACCAAAACCTGTTTAGACAAGTGGGCGAAGCTCGTGGATGCGATCTTGCTAAGAGCGTCCGCTTTCTTGTTCTCGCCCCTTGGCACCTGCTTGATGGAAAACTTACTGAAAGTCGCGATTAACGACTTGACTTTTTCCAAGTACCTGACCATGTTGTCCTCCTTAGCCACATACCCACCTAGAATATGGTTCGCGACAAGCCGTGAGTCCACGTAGGCCTCAAGGTTGCGGACTCCCATTCTAGCGACGATTTTTAAACCCGCAATTAATGCTTCAAATTCCGCTTCGTTATTGGTGGCCGTGAACTCAAAACGGAGGGCGTATGTGAATTCCATTCCTTCTGGATTCGTGAGGATGAGACCTGCCCCGGACCCGTCTGTACATGAGGATCCGTCCGTGAATAGCACCCAAGGTTCTGTTGGGATCTCGTCTTGCTTAATGACTGGTTTTCCCTCATCCGGCTTCTCGATCAGGAAATCTGCCAAGATCTGGCCTTTAACCGCCGTCCTTGGTCTGTAAGATATATTGTGCCCCCCCAATAGGATGCTCCATTTCTCCAGCCTCCCTGCCACGTCTGGTCTAGAGATAACATGCTTGATTGGCTGATCCGTAATTACCACAATTGGGTGCGCCTGAAAGTACCGGCGCAATCGCTTTGTAGCAAATACTAGTGCTAACACCAATTTTTCCATGGAGGAATAATTCAGCTCCGCCCCTTGTAGTGTTCTACTTATAAAGTAGACCGGAGTTTGTATTGTATCTCTATCCGTCATAAGTACCGCGCTTATTGCGCCATGAGTAGCTGAGAGATACATAACGAGTTCCTCCTTTGGCCGGGGAGCTACTAGCATAGGGAGAGATGCGAGATATTGCTTGAGTTGGCCAAAGGCTTCCTCAGCTTCCTTCGTCCAACGGAAGTCTCCCTTTCTAATACACTTCTTGAGTGTCTTAAATAGGGGTAATGACTTCTCTGCGGATTTAGATAGGAATCTATTCAGCCCGGCTAACTTCCCATTCAGGGACTGCACCTCCTTCCGTGTCTGCGGGGACGGTAGTCGTATCACTACGTCCGTCTTCTCTGGACAAGGCTTGATGCCGTTTGGGTCAATCAAATATCCCAGGAACATTCCTTCTGTTGCACCAAACGTACATTTCTTTGGATTTAACTTCATGTTAATCCTTCTCAGCGTGTCGAATGTCTCCTGGACATCCTGGAGAAGTGCCTCCTCCGTGTGGCTTTTTATCACCAAGTCATCAACATATACTTCCAAGTTGCGTCCTATTTGTGATTCGAAAGCTTTATCCACCAACCGCTGATACGTAGCGCCGACGTTCTTTAATCCAAACGACATTTTCGTATAGCAATATATGCCCTGGCTCGTGTGGAACGCCGTTTTTTCTGCATCCTCCTCCGCCATCTGGATTTGGTGATACCCTTTATATGCATCCAAGAAGCATTTGAAAGGATATCCACACAAGGACTCCACCTTCCAGTCGATTTCTGGTAACGGGTAACAGTCCTGTGGGCAGGCCTTGTTCAGATCCGTGAAATCCACACACATGCGCCAACTTCCGTCATGTTTCTTGACCATGACCGGATTAGATAACTACTCGTGGTAGTATACCTCGTGCATGATGCCTGCGTCCACCAGCTTCCGCACTTCCTCCAGTATCACTTGGCTGCGCTCGGGCGCCTGGCCGCGCTTCTTTTGCTTGATGGGTTGGTACCCTTGGCGGATCTGGAGCTTATGCTCTGCTATCGCACGTGGCACACCCGTCATATGTTTTGGCTCCCATGCGAATATGTCCAGGTTTGCACTTAAAAGAGAGCACATGGCCCTTTTACCGCTATCCGAGAGCGCCCCTCCTATGGATACCTCCTGTTCCGGATAGTCAGGGTGAATGGCCACCTTCCAATTGGGTGGTGGTGCCCCATCCTTGGGTGGGACAGGTGGAGCCGGTGTTGTCACGGTGTGACACTCGGATGTTGTTACGACTGTGTTGTAAATAGTAACGATTCCCCCCTCAACGGGGAATTTGATCATTCCGTGTGCCGTAGAGGGTACTGCCCGGATAGCCAAAATGCCTGGTCTGCCTATGATTCCATTATACGGAGAGTGTGAACGTATCACCATGAAGTTCATCCACGTCGTAGTGGAATGTTCCTCATTCCCAATGGTGACAAGCAAACGCAATTGCCCTATCGGCCAGATAGTGTCTCCACTAAAGCCGGTAAGCGGCGACGTGGCCGGTACTAATTGGCTTCTTATTTCTGGGCATAACTGCACAAAGCAGTGTTCATACAGTTCCTCTGCTGACGATCCTCCATCCACATACATGCGACGAACATTGTGTGTTCCAATGCTTATCTCAATAGTGAGAGGCGCATCAATCACATCGCTTGCTGTGATGGGAGGGAATGAGATTTCCCTGCCGCGTGAAAATTTTTGGCCAATTTTCTGTCTCGTGCGACGCTGTCTGGATTGGATCATGTATATGGTATAAGGCTTGTCCTTTTGGGAATCCTTCTTATCATACTTCTTGTTGTTGTCTTTTCCGTCCTTCCAATCCTTAACTAGGTGCTTGAGTTTGCCTGATTTGATTAGCGACTCGATATGCTTCTTGAGCTGGATACACTCCTCCGTGCCGTGTCCTTTGTCATTATGGAACTCGCAGAAGCGACTTCCTTGCCGACGTTCCGGGGGAGTGGTCATTGGAGGAGGCCTTGGAAAGTTCGCCCCTTCAGTCAACAAGATCTCCCGGTAGGACATCTTTAGGGGAGTGAACTTGTCATCCGACCGTCCGCCTTTGCTTTGGCTCTTATAGTCCGAGCCCTTGTTATTGTTCTTGTTACCTTGGCCGCCCGACTGCCTCCAGGACTGGTCATTTGACCGGTACCCATTTCCTCGGGATGGGTAGGCCGCGGCAACAGCTGTTTCTCCCTCTATGAAATTTCTGACCCTTTCCATGAGGTCATCATATCTTTCTGGACGCTTGTCGTTGAGACGCCTGATCAGTTCTCTGTCTGTTATGGCGTGCATGTAGTCAGAGATTTTCAGGAGTTCTGGCATGGTTCTTGTGCGTGTGCACTCATCATTGAAGCGCTCAGTGAAGGCTTCTGTGGACTCCCCCGGCCGTTGCTTGACAGTTGCCAATGAGACCGGATCCCTATTATACTTCTTCCTTTGAGTATAATTGTTCTCAAACGCAGTGCGTAGTTCCGTGAAACTATCAATGCTCCGTGGGGGGAGTGCCTCGAACCAGTCACGGGCGTTTCCAATCAAGGTCGAATTGAACATTTGGCACCATATGGGCATGGGCCATCGCTCAATTTTGGCCTGCGTATCAAATATTTTGAGGTGATCCACAGGATCACCGGACCCATCATAAGTCTTGATACATGCCGGCATGCGACGTTTGGTGTCCTCAGAATAGTTCCGTATGCGGAGGGTGAACGGGTCTTCCCTGGGATCCGCCCATGGCCGTGTGAGCCTAGGGTCATCCCATGGTTCACACCATGGACGCGAGAGGTCCTCTGCTTCCGTATCTCGATAGTAAGGTCCACCATAATACTCATTGTTTGGTGGTGGAGGTGTACGCTTAGGCCGGCGGCGTTTAGGCGGATGGTCATCTGAGTCCTCCCCAGACGGATCTGGGGATGGTGGTGGTGCCCCGTCTTTTGAGTAGGGACCACTTTTTTGAGACGAACTAGGAGCCTTTCTCCTAGTGTTCATTCTATCCCACACACTTGGGCGGCGTGTGGTTCTGGTCAGCTCTCGATCTGGCCGCTCGGGTGAGCCATCCGACCTTTCTCCTTATTGAGACTGCGTTAATTCCTGTATAAGGCGATCTCCTATGCGCTCAAACACATTCCGGGGTTGAGGGTTTTCCTCAAAGGTTCCCTGCTCCTGAGGCCGAGTTCTCCTTTTTCTCCGGTTTTGGGAGGGGGTGGTTGGTCCATTGTCACCAAAGTTGAGTCTGGCTTGGAGGTTCCTTCCCAGACTCAATCTTGATGCGATCCCTGGGACGATCCTTTCGAAGTTCTGAGTGAGAACTCGAGTAAGATCCTCCTCACTGAGTGGTAGGGCTTCCACTTCTTCCTCCGTCGAGGGTCTGCGCGGTTCCTTGTTAGGAGGGTCCGGCGCACTCCCTGGATCAGGGTTGTCCAGGGTAGAAGTAGGCAGGGGTGTTACCGAGATCGTGCTCGTCACCCCCGCGGGTTGAAAACCGCTACGGTTACCCAGCCCGCCTGCGAGGCGGTTAGGTGATTGGTTGGGGATGAGAATCCCTTCCCCTTGGGACTTCCGGTTCCCAGGATTCACATTCCTGGGGTTAGTTGGCGGATGCCCCTTCGTCATTGGAGATTCGAGATGAGGTTTTGTTCTAGCTTAGTGTTATGGGTCCCACGGATGGCGCCAACTTGTTGATGCAAAAGTTGGTTGATCCTTGCTAGACCCGAATTAGGCTTAATTCGGGTTGGCTGGGCTCCGGCTCCTGCACCAAGTGAATCGTCTGGTTGGGATCCTGCACACTAAACAGCACGCGTTAAGCTTACCGTGGGAATGTTTCCCACGATTAGACTCCGGCGTGAGAGTAAGTAATCGGTTTAGGGTTTATGTGAGTTTAAAGTACAAGTCGTAATACCTCTGTGGAACCCTTGAGGGTTCCTTTTATAGTAAGTGAAACCCTAATGGGCTTTCACTGATGCTTCGGCCCCAAGGAAGAGATAACCACCAGAATTAGAATGATTGTTATCTTCTAATTCTGGTAGTGAATATCCTCTTCCATTGGGATAAAGATATACCTAGACAGAATATTATTCTGTCTGATCTTATGGCGGCCGCCTTGGGCCGCACATATGTGCGGGTACTGTTCATTCAAACCCATAAGCCTGAATGACATTTATCCACCCATCTGTGATGGGCCGGATACGGGTAGTACCCGTGAGCCGGGCTCATGACCCGGTTGGGGACTATACGTCATCAGTTGAGGTCCGAGTTCTAAGCTGTGATGCGCCTAGAAGTCATTATGAGAGAAAAATCAAGCAGCTTCATTTGCCAAAACCTCCAAGTCTTCGGGAGTCATATACTTCATACCAAGACGGCCAACGAGATACGCAAACCTATCTTTTGATAGAGCTTTTGTAAACAAGTCTGCCAGCTGGTACTCAGTTCTCACAAAGTATAATTCCACGATGCCGCGTTCCACTTGTTCCTTGATGAAGTGATATCTGACATCGATGTGCTTGGTGCGGGAGTGCTGAACCGGGTTGCAAGATATGGCTATGGCCGACTTTGAGTCACAATACATAGGTATTTTATCAAAGTGGAAGCCATAATCCGTGAGTTGAGTTCTCATCCAGAGGACTTGAGCACAACACGCGGATAGAGCCACATATTCTGCTTCAGCTGATGAGAGCGAAGTGCAATCCTGCTTCTTTGACGACCAGCTGACAAGCTTGTCTTCCCCTAGAAATTGTATGTTACCAGAAGTGGTTTTACGACTATCAAGACAACCTGCGTGATCAGAATCTGAAAAAGCCGTTAGATGAAAACCGGTTTCCCTCGGATACCAGAGTCCCATGTGAATGGTATTCTTAAGGCACCGAAAGATCCGTTTAACCTCTTTGAGGTGCTTTTGAGTAGGTCTGGCTTGATATCGTGCACAATAGCATGTGGCATGATGAATATCAGGCCTGCTGGCTGTAAGGTACATAAGTGACCCAATCATACAGCGATATCGCGTTTGATCTACGGGATATGAGTACAAGTCAGCGTCTAGGGATGTGGTCGACAATGGTGTACCCACGCGAGCACATGAGGTCATACCATGCTTTTTAAGTATCTCTTGAGCATACTTAGCTTGGTTAATGAAGATACCACGTGGGGATTGATGAATCTGGAGGCCTAAAAAGAATTTTAGCTCCCCCATCATTGACATTTCAAATCTGCTGTGCATTAATTTTTCAAAACGTTTTGAAAGTTTTGGGTTCGTAGAACCAAAAATAATGTCATCAACATAAACTTGCACCAGCATTATGTCATCCCCATATTTATTAGTAAACAGAGTAGGATCAATAGAACCTTTGGAGAATCCTTTGGACACCAAGAAGTTTGAAAGTTCTTCGTACCATGCCCTTGGAGCTTGTTTAAGTCCATATACAGCCTTCTTGAGACGATAGACTTTGTCAGGATGTTGAGGATCGACGAATCCTTCCGGCTGATTCACATACACTTCTTCCTTCAAATGACCGTTGAGAAAAGCTGTTTTGACGTCCATCTGAAAAACCGTGAAGCCCTTATGTGCAGCATAAGCAAGGAATATCCTGACAGCTTCCAAACGAGCAACTAGAGCGAATGATTCATCGAAATCTATCCCTTCTTGTTGACGATACCCCTTAACCACAAGACGAGATTTGTTTTTGATGATGGTTTGTTCTTCATCCAGTTTGTTTTTTCAGATCCATTTGAAATCTAAAATTGACATTCCATAGGGTCGGTCAACAAGTTCCCAAACATTTAGGCGTTGAAACTGATGAATTTCGTCTTGCATTGATTCAATCCACGCATGATCAGTCATGGCTTGTTTGATGTTTGTAGGTACAGTTGAACTCACGGTGAGTGCATACATACATACATCGCCATCGGTTTCGAGTTGTCTGCGTGTTCGAACCGGTTGTGAAGGATTTCCAATGACTTGTTCCAATGGATGATCACGTGTCCAATAGTGAGTGGATGGATATGGTTGGTAGAATGTATGCATGTTGGACGGATCAACATGTTGAGTAGAAGACTCTCCGACTTCGTGTACCGGTGTACCGAACGGATTGATAAATTCTTCATCGTCAGGTTGTGCATCGACTGCTTGATTGTTGTTTCCTCCTTCAACATTGACGGTTGGTGATGTTGGTTGTATGATTGTTTCGTGAGTTTGTTGAGTAACCAATGGAATAGTCTCTTGAGCAACGGTTGCTGAAGTAGAGGCAGTTGTGTCTTGTTGATTTTGTTCAGGTGCATCAGCAGTCTTGACAGCGGAAGGCTTTGACACAACTTGATTGTTTCCATAGTAATATTCATCAAACATAGTATCATATAAATCAACCAACTCATTCATTTGTGTCGTATCCGTCGAGTCTGCTGTAGGAGTGGTTTCTTGACATTCTTGCACGGGACGTACACTGTGTGTAGGTGCCATAGCTGGACATTGAGGTGCGGGACTTGAGCTGTTGTGATCAAGTACCATATGTGGCAATTCGTCAAAGTTCACATGAATTGTTTCGACAATAATCTTTGTTCTCTTGTTATAGACTCGATATCCTTTCGACAATGTAGCATACCCCACAAAAATACATGCATCACCTTTTTCTTTCATCTTGTCGAGATTTTCACCGTCTTTAAGGATGTAGCATAAAGATCCAAATACGTGAAAGAATTTGACAGTAGGTTTCCTGCCATTGATAATGTGGTAAGGTGTCTTTTCATGTCTAGGGATGACGAGAGAACGATTCTGAGTATAACAGGCAGTTGCAATTGCTTCAGCCCAGAAGAATAGCGGTAATTTTGAAGCAGAAAGCATTGTTCGAGCAGCCTCAACCAAAGTACGGTTTCGTCTTTCGACAACGCCATTTTGTTTAGGAGTTCGAGCAATAGACGTTTGATGTTCGATACCTTCTTCGTGAAAGTAAGATTGCAAGTTCTTGTTCAAAAACTCAGTACCCCTATCCGTTCTTACGGTTAAGACTTGAGCTTGAAGATTGCGTTGTATCATCTTGAGAAAGTTTTTGAGAACCTCTGGTGTTTCATCTTTGGACCTTAAGAAGAAAGTCCATGTGTATCTAGAGTAATCATCAACAATCACGAGAATATACTTTTTCTCGTTAATACTCTCTACACGCATGGGACCACATAAATCCATGTGTAGAAGTTCCAATCTTCCTTTTGAGCTAGGGGTAGTCTTTGTTTTGAAAGACTTCCGTTTTGCTTTCCCCAACTCACAAGAAGAACAAAGGTGGTCTTTGACGAATTTCAACTTAGGAAGACCGGTCACAATATCATTCTTCGAAAGCAAGTTGATGGTGTCAAAGTTGAGATGTGACAATCGTTGATGCCATAACCATGCTTGAGATGATGAAGTTTTAGCCATTAAGCAAATTGGATTTGTTGAAGATGTGTCTTGAAGAGTTACTGTGTAGAGATCAGAACCACGAGAACCTGTAAGAAGGTCATTCCCATCGTAGTCTCTAACATAGCAAGTAGATTTCCGAAAAGCCACTTCCAAATCCGCATCACAAAATTGACCAACCGAGAATAAATTGTGATTCAGTCCCTCGACGTAATAAACCCGTCTTATAGTGATATTCCCTTGAACCAAGTCTCCATATCCGAGTATCGGTGCAAATTGATCATTTCCAAACCGTACCATACCCAGAAACTTCTCCACGAAGTTAATGAGAAGCTTGAGATTGCCCGTCATGTGCTTTGTGCACCCGGAGTCCATTATGAATAGGATGAGTTCGACGAGCTGCAGAAGAATTAGAAGACAATGTAGCATTTGACAAATGGGAGCCCTTGATAGAAACGGGTTCCAAAATAGTAGTGGGCCTAGATGCAAAGTCTACAGGCAAGCTGATATTCCTAGACCCAATCACTAAAGTGGTTAACTTAGGTACCCATTTATATCTGGGTGGTGTAAATCTCGAATACCCCCGTGTACATGTCCTAATCATGTTCTCATATAGCTTCTTTAATCTGTTTTGTTTACGCAGAGTAGTGGAGTCTAACGCACTTAGTTTCTTAAGTGGTTGATCAGTGGATTGGTTCAAAGTTCTTGTGGGTTCTCTAGTACTAGTGGGCACAGGAATAGGCTTCCTAGTTCTAGTATTCACGCCATTATGATTAAGAGCACAAGCATCATGATTGAAAGTACGAACACATTTTCCACATTCAACACAAACAACTTCAACATTCGAGGTCTTAGCATTTAAACTGTCATTACAAGCAGTTACAAACGTTTTATTCTTAGAAAACTTAAAATTCCTACGGTGATCTTCTACTTCCTTCTTCTTCCCTTGACTATTGTTAGGCATGACTCTATCTTCAATTTTAGTGCTCTTAAGCTGTGGTCCGCTAACACTAGTAGTGGGATTTACTCCTGTAGAAGAAGACACACGTTGATTAGTTTTCCTAGTATTCTGAGGTAACTGCGTAGTTCCAGTTTGAGTGGACCTAGTGTTCATCTTATACATTCCAGGTGCTATCACATTAGTGCTCTTATCTTTTCCTATCTTAGGCAAAGTCTGTGGGGATTGTCCCAAAATAGATGATTTAGGGCATTTAACCGCATTCGGTTGACGAACAGCGGATGGTTTACCCAAAACAGACTTTCCTTTCATTTTCTCAATGAGTTTCTGTAACTCACTTATGGCAATGTCCCTTTCTTTTAGTTGAGCTTTCAAATCATTTATTTCGAAATCTTTTTCATTTAGTAGACGAAACGAAGAAGCTGACATTTCTTGACACTTTTTATGATTATGAGATTTTTCACCTTTTTGTAAAGCAAGTTCAAGAGAAATGGAGTGTTTCTCAAGTTGAGAAAAGCTTTTTGAAAGTTTGTTGTATGACTGAATTTGTTTTGAAAGCTCTACTTCAAGATTGCGACATTTCGCGTCCGATTCTGACACTAGCCATGCTACATGACAATATTGATCAAGATCGGTATACACACCAAGTATAGCATTCATATGGTCAACATAAAAATATTCCTTAGAAAGTCGATCAATTTCGTTAGAAAGTTGGTGTTCTTGTGTCTTTAATTTAGTTTGAAGAAAATCAACTTCATCTTCAAGAGATTTGACATAGCTTAAATCAGTTAACATTTCCTCAGTGAGAGCATTATAAAACATTTCCACATTTTTTGAAAGATCATCAATGGTTGGAACAATGCATTGTTGAATGACAACTTCTACTTGTGGGTTAGGTTTAATATTCCAAATGGTATCCCTAGAAACTTTTTCATAGTCGACGACACCTGTGTACAAATTTAAAACCCCTTGTTTTATAAACTCAAATTGATGAACACTTTTGCTTTTCTCATCCCATTTATGTTTTTCATCCAAAATTCGCTTTTCTAACAAAATTGATTGCTTTTTGAAACTCCTTTTTAAAGAAACTTTCTTTTGTGGTTCATCACTTGGTGGTGGAACACTATTATACATCTTTTGTTCTTTTGAAAGTTCTTTTTGAGGGACAAACTTAATATGATTGTTAGAATCAGAAAGGTTTATTAAATCACTTAAGTTTGATCGACTTTCTTCTTGTTGACGAATGATTTCGTCGCAGTCAGGGGAAAGCATAAGAGCAAGATTATCAACATAACAACCGATATCATAAAGAGCAAGCTTGGTACTTTGAGCTTTCTTGAGATATTCAGACTTGACAAAACTCGTTTTCATATTTCTATTGAGCATATTCATAGTTTGAATAGACTGACCCGTTTTGTAAACAATGTTGTTTAACGTGTCGACTCTCTTTTCCAAAGCAAGAATTTTTTCAATATCCTTTTCTTCACGAGTTTTATAAAGCTCAGTTTGTTCTTTGTTAATCGACTCTAATTCAGTAATTTGGAGTTTATGTAGCAGCAGTTGTTCTTCAAGTTCCGATATCTTCTGTTTTGACATATGAATTTCGTGTGTTACTTCAGAACAATATTGTTCGTTGAGCACCTTACGTTCATATACCAAACCATTAGCTATTGCAACCCGTCGATCAGCTTCTTTTACATAATCACACTCTTTAAGCCTGTCTATCTCCTCGGCTAAGGATGTGTTTGCTTGCTTCAAACGTTTATTAGCATCTTTGTTTTCCTCAATTTCATGTTTTAAAGAATCAATTATAGACGCAAGCAAATCACGGTCCTCATCCGAGTCAGTATCCTGAGCAGCATTACCGTCATCATTACACATATGCTGTGAATCCGTAGAGATATTGCTATCCTCCGTGTCCATTACATATGTGTCATTGATGCTTTCGGGTTGCTCAGGATGCCGTCGTTCATTAGCAAACACATTATAGTTATCATTTGTTGGTACCTTTTCAATTGGCTCAGTATCAAAGATAGGTCCAGAAGTATCAGCAGTCTCTGGAAGCACTTCTTGAATCTTTGCCATGTACACATAATGTGCCTCTAGCTCTTGATCATCGGCTTCATCATCAGTGTCATCACGCCAGTCAACTTCATCTGCTGTGAGTGGAATTCCTGCTTCTTCTTTCTTACACAGCAGCATCTTTTCCTTGTGATACCCTTAGTCCTTAACCCGTTTTGGCTTCTTGCATTCCCTAGCCATGTGCCCAAATCCCTTACAGTTGAAGCATTGAATCCCAGTCTTCTGCACAACCGGAGTGCCTACAGTATCTCTAGCCCCAACTTGATTCAGCATCCTCTGATTATCATACCTAGCATCACGATCATACCTAGGTGCATGATCAACTTACTTATATCTAGCATTGGATGATGATCTGAGGTTGTTGTTGGTAGGTTTGTAGATCTTCTTATAAGTTGTGGTGAGTAAAGACATGAGTTCTTCAATCTTCTTGTCCCTTGAAGTTTGTTCATCATCACTGTCTCCATCTGACTCGGTGTCATACTTTGGAGGTGGAGTGGGGACAATTGCTTTTGCTTTGTGTTTAGCAGCAGCTAGAGGTTTGGTGGATGAGCTTGATGACTTCGAGGAATGAGTAGGTGGTTGTTGACGAGGAACGTGTTTTGTTGAAGTAGCAGCCACAAAAGCAATAGAATTAGCAGACCGTTATGCCTTTTCAGCCCTTAGTTCATTCACTTCATTCTGATGTTGTTTCAAGATATCATAAAGTTTGTGGTAAGATATAGTCTTGATATCCTCCCTTTGTTTGACCAAAGTCACAAACCTTTGCCATTCCGGTTTGAGTTGAAGTAAGAACTGAACATTGGCATGATGATTGGAGATGGTGCACTGATTTCTGACAAGCTCATTCATCATTTTGTAGAATCTCGAGTAATATGAGTCAATGGATTCACCATCTTCAGATGTGAATTTTCCAAACTCCCAAAGTAGATTAGTCTCGAGATCTTGAACATTGATCGACTCACCTTGCTTCAATCGATGAATTGCATTCCACATTTCCATAGCATTAGGACATGCATCAACTGTGGAATAGATATCGTTATCAATTCCAGTGAGTATGAAGTTTACAGCATTAGCTTCAGCTTGGAGGAGTTTCTTTTTCTCAGCAGAACATGTGTCAAAATCCTCCATAGCTCGTATAGTTGATGAAGTACCATCCTCTGCTTGTGTGGTAATTGGTCTGAATTCAAAAACTGGAGGTGGATTCTCAAGGCAGTGACGAAGAGCAGTTCGGTTTTCTTTTCCGTCGAGAAATCTGAGAAAACGAGATCTCCATTGAACGTAGCAACCGGCAGTGAGCACAGGTGGATTACCGTTGCCACCTTGTTCCAAACGAATTTGATTAGCAGTTGCAATGTTGATGTTGTTGTTAGACATGGTGAATACTTGTGGATTAATTGCAGATCTTAGTGGATTTGTTGTGATGATGTGTGGTTAAAATTGAAATTCCGAAATTTCCAGAAATTTTTTTTTTCCTCAGTCCGACAATAAATTCCTCAGTCTGACAAAACGGTAAGCCGAAAAATTTTGTATCGCCAAATTTTGAATTTGCGTTAGAAATAGCCAAAAACTAATAGGGAAAAAATTTGATTTTACTTGACCTAAAAATTTTAACTCTTTTTTTTTTTTTTTTTTTTTTTTTTTTTAATCTTCGTGTAAACGATGTTCCTAAACTAGTCTAGATGGTGGCTAAGTCTAAAAATTACTCAAACAAAATTTAGCTAAACATGTCATCAGAAAGAGCTCTAATCGGAATGACCTAATCGGAATACCCCAATCGGAATGACCTAATCGGAATGTGCTAATCGGAATACCCAAATCGGAATGCCGATCGGAATGTGCTAATTGGAATACACAAATCGGAATGCCAATCGAAATGTGCTAATCGGAATACACAAATCGGAATGCCAATCGGAATAACCTTGTCGGAATGCAAATCGGAATGCCAATCGGAATGTTGTTGTACAATCGGAATGATGCTACTGATCGGAATGCCGCTGATCGGAATGCCAATCGGAATGTTGTTGTCCAATCGGAATGATGCTACTGATCGGAATGCCACGGATCGGAATGCCAATCGGAATATATAATCCCTTTTCCGATTACACCAATCGGAATATATAATCCCTTTTCCGATTACACCAATCGGAATATATCCCACTTTTCTCGGACAAAACTCAACCAATTCGTGATTTTAAGCCAAAAAATGATCAAAACACCCAAAAATTTTGTGTTTTTAGCCAAAGTAAATATACCAAATCTCTACCACAACTATGTAGAAGATTCGTATCAAGAAAAAACCATAAAAAAACACAAGAAAAATTTTGGGACGTGATATATAGATCAAAATGACCACGAAAAATCAAGAACACACCACACGAATCTTCAATCACCTATCCACTATAGGCTCTTGATACCAAATGTTGTTCCTTTTTAATCCATAACACAAGATTCTAGAGAGAGAAAGAGTAGAAAGTAGAGAGAGAAACAAGAGAGAATTTGGAAGGTTAAACACTTTTAGAGAGAGAAATAAAATGGTAACCAACACCCTCTTTCACATGTGAAAGAGGGTTATATACCCCACGGCACTAAGGCCTTTGTGGGCTTCATCTTGGGCCGGGCTTGGCTTTCTTTTGGGCTTACGCCCCTAACTTATACAATATTAGCTTAAAGTCCAAGCCCGGTTTTCCCGACTTACCTTTTACTATACAAGACCATTTAACGACTGAGATGACCTATTACATTCTTGTTCGACTATATAAAATATAGGGCTAACATATCTAAACAATGATGGTGACAATTTGGGTAAACTTCAACCAAAGGCTGATATTGGTATTTTCATTGGTTATGCACCCACAAAGAAGGCATACCAAATCTACAATTGTAATTCTCGTAAGATCCTCAAAACTATGAATGTTGATTTTGATGAGCTGACGGCAATGGCTTCTGAGCAAAGCAGCTCTGAACCCGCACTTCATGAAATGGGACCCAGTAACATTAGCTCTGGTCTTGTCCCAAACAACCCTTCTTCATCATCATTTACACCACCTTCTAGGAATGAATGGGATACGCTGTTTCAACCGTTCTTTGATGAATTCTTTACTCCTCCAAGTATTGTTGCTCCAGAACCTGAGGTAATAGCTCCATTTACCAAAGTTGTAGCTCCAGCAACCGAAGCACAATCAGATACGTCTACACCTACTATTGGTCAAGATATACCTTCAACAAGTAATTCTCAACCAACACCCGAATCAACTACCCATGCCATGCCTGTTGATGTTGAAGAGGATGACGATGATCACGATTTGGAATTCGCTCAAATACGTGAACTTCCATTCTTTGGTGTACCTATTCCCGACTCTAATCAAGCCGGGTTGTCCACCTCAGAGGAAGCTCCTTCTACGGTCTACTCCAATCTACGGATTTGTGAACATGACAGCAAGTAGACAAAGGATCATCCTATAGATTCTATTATTGGTGACCCTAATCGTCCAGTATCCACAAGAAGTCAGTTACAAGAAAGTGCAATGTTCTGTCATTTTGATGCTTTTCTCAGTGAAGTTGAACCTAAGATGTGGTAATAAGCATTTACCCAATCTTGTTGGATAGAAGCTATGCAAGAAGAACTTAATTAATTTGTATGTCTTGAAGTATGGGAACTTGTACCATGCCCGGATCAAGTAAAGTTACTCACTTTGAAATGGGTTTACAAGGTGAAACTCGACGAGTTAGGTGGAATATTGAAGAACAAAGCTCGACTAGTAGCTCGTGGATACAAGCAATTATTGGGCATCAACTTTATGGAATCCTTTGCACCTGTTGCCCGTTTGTAAGCTATTAGACTATTCCTCGCTTATACAGGCCGCATGAATATGACCGTCTATCAGATGGATGTGAAGACGTCATTTCTCAATGGTGAAATCAAGGAAGAGGTCTATGTTCAACATCCAAATGGTTTTCTAAATTCTAAATATCCTAATCACGTGTACAAGCTTAAGAAGGATCTTTATGGGTTGAAGCAAGCTCCACATGCATGGTATGATCTATTGTCACAATTCCTCACCATGCAAGGCTTTGTTAAAGGCAAGGTGGATCCCACGCTGTTCATTCAGAAACGAGGTAAAGATATGATTATGGTACAAATATATGTTGATGATATAATATTTGCTGCCTCGACCCAAACCTTATTGGATGAGTTTGGGACACTCATGTCTTTCAAGTTTAAGATGTCAATGACGGGAAAGGTATCATTTTTCTTAGGATTTCAGATATCTCAGAGTCCCAAAGGCATCTTTATCAATCAATCCAAGTATACGCTTGAATCGCTTAAGAAATATAAGATGGAATCTTGCGACCTCGTGGATATTCTAATGGTAGAACGAACTAAGCTAGATGCAGATCCACATGGGATTGCCGTTGATCCGACACTTTATCGTGGAATGATCGGTACCCTTCTATATATCACAACTAGTCGACCTGATCTTCAATTTGCTATATGTATGTGTGCTCGGTATCAAACTAGGCCTACTGAGTTACACTTAGCTATAGGGGTGTTCATCGGTTCGGTTTTCGGATTTGTGGGTTGTTTGGTTCGGCTTCCTCGGTTTTGAGATTTTTAAAATCAAAACAAAAACCAAACCAAACCAATTATAAAGCACGTAAAACCAAACCATACACCAAATTAAAATTCGGTTTGGTTTCGGTTAAAACCAAGAAACCCAAATTCAAAATTTTTAAAAGAAAACCAAATGGTACGACATGTGTGTATATATAGGAGTTAATTAGGTTTAACATTCTTATTGAATATACATTATATTCTTGTTTCAGGATTATCAATTTAAAAATATTTTAAAAAACACCGGAGAGTATGTTAAGGATAAAAAAGTTTATACATATATATATAATTTAATTTTTTTTGTACATAAATAAAGTTATTCGGTTTTTTCGGTTTGGTTTGGTTTTCTATTTATTAAAACCAAAACCAAACCATACACCAATTAAATACTTCGGTTCGGTCTCAAACCAAACCATACACCATTTGAAAATTTCAGTCTGGTTTTATTCAGTTTCGGTCCGGTTTCTTTTTCGGTTTGTTCGGTCTCAAACCAAACACTGAACACCCCTACTTAGCTACTATTAAACGGATCTTTCGGTATATTAAAGGAACCATTAATCGGGGACTTTGGTATTCGAAGGACTCTTCGATTGCACTAATGGCATATGCATATGTGGATCACGCGGGTTGTCAAGATACAAGGCGTAGCACGAGTGGAACTTTGCAACTACTAGGAGATCGACTAATCATTTGGGCATCTAAAAGGCAGAAAAGTGATGCAATTTCAAGTATAGAAGCAGAATACATAGCTATGTCCGGTTGCTGTGCTCAAATTCTTTGGATGAGATCGCAACTAACCGACTATGGTCTAGGTTTCAACAAAATTGCGATGTACGGCGACAACAAAAGTGGAATTGCCTTATGCTGCAACAATGTTCAATTCTCCATGTCGAAGCATATTGACATTCGTTATCACTTTATCAAGGGGCAAGTGTAAAATGGAGTGATCGAGCTTTCCTTTATCCGATCTGAGTATCAATTGGCGGATATTTCACGAAGGCTTTAGATCGTGCTCGAATGGAATTTTTGGCCGACAAGCTAGGATTGAGAACTTTATCGCCCGAGGCTCTTAAGGAATTGGCAGATGAAGCGAAAGAAAAGTGGTGGTAAACTATTCTCCGTATCCTTGGTGATCATTTGTATATATTGTTTATATTTTTATCCACAAAAGCAAAATACAAAAATATAAAACCATATAAAAACTATAAAAATTGAAAATTTTATAAAAATTGAAAATTTTATAAAAATTGAAAATTTTATAAAAATCCAAAAATATTTACTTTATTTTTCAAAGGCATGTCTTTTGGTACGATAATATTTACGGCCTTAGAAATGTTGATTAATATTGACACAACGCCATAAATAGAGTTCATACAAAAGTTGTATATATTTCATAGACATGCCTAAATGGCTAGTAGTTATTTCCGTCTGCAACCTGTTTTTCATATTAAAGTCAAGTATTTCTTATGAAAGTTTTGGCTCAACAACGTGAATTAATTTTCTCAAGCATGGTTTACTTTATAACCATGTAAGGGATTGTGTTTACGTTATAACACAATCTAACACGAATATATGTACGCATCAATGCATTTATTTGTTAAAACAAGAGAAATCTTGTTTTTATGAAGTTATCATCTCTACAACCATAACAATCTACAATTGGTATCTACATGCTCGATGATGCGACTACTCAAACGACGACTACAACTCTTTCAATAGAACACGGGTCAACAATTGAGGGGGAGAAATTGTCAAGCATTTAGAATCTTCGATGCCGAAAGTGCCAAGTTCACTAATTGGTGTCAAGACAACAATACCAATCGTACATGTGGTGTCAGGAGATGAATTCAGACATGACGAGGCGACCAACATTTGCCGATAAGAATCATTTGATCTTATCATATGATGTTCTCATCAATCAGGTCCAACCTTGTCAATTTATTCTAATATGGTGAATCTGTGATCATTTTACTAATCGGTATCATATCTCAACATTTGGTATCATGAAGATGAAACGGACTTGCATTTTTCTTCCCAAAACTTTGTTAAAACTTCATTAAATTAATTGATATTAAAAACATCAATTGGGTTAATATTTTTAATATGGTGGATAAAATGTGATTTAATATGGGAAATGATTAATCAAAAATGGTTTGACTTAACATGATGGCTCATCCCGACATGTGCGAAATGTTTTCGGATATCATGGCATATGTTAAGGGGGAGCAAAATGGATTTCATGGTGACATATTCTTACCCATACCCTATCTATTTCATGACGATGAAGATTGTGATGACAAAAGGATGGTAGGATAGGTTAAAGTTCAATGATTCGTCCAGAACCGGAGGAATCTTCTCAAGGACATTCCATAGCTAGAAATAGTAGTCCTTAGGAAAGATGGAGAAAGATTGTGAACGTAGCTAAATGCCGACCAAGTACTTAAGCTAGCACTGGAACAATCACAACAAGGTGCTAGTTATGACATATTGGTAAGCATTGAAGGGGTTGAAGAATGAAAAAGAATTGTAAAGATAAAGGGTATAAAGAAAGAAGCCCTCCTTACGACCTTAGACAGAAACCGGGTCAACTCATTAGCTATTGAGATCATTTTTAGTGATGCTCGATATTGAAGATAGACATCAAGGACCCAGTGATGCAATGCACAACCCAACCCAGCTAACTCAGATATCTCTTAAAAGGTATTTGTTTTAATCACACGGAGACAACGCATTATCTATCGATATATTCACTCTGAATATATTAATATTGAAATGGTGGCACTCCTCTCCAGCCTCCGATCACTAAAAATACAAAATGCACGATCGAGTCTAGAGCCTTGCTTCTTCACACACTGTAAAAAGTAAGAAAGATATTAAGAGTCATACTAAAAATCTTCATGATCTTGCCTGAACATCCGAGTAATACGTAAGTATTTATGATGAAGATGGAAATCCTTCTTGAGCGAACATTAAAAAGCTCATGGTAGGTAATGTATGAATTTTGTGCAAATTCTTTTTAGCAATTAATGTTCGTCTCCTCGACTCACTCGAATTGATATTGGACTAAACGTAAGACTATTTATTCTTGGTAAAACATATTTTTTAGGTATTTTAAAACTAAAAACTATGTAATTAAAAACTAATTAATCTATTTTAAAATTAAATCTAATTTAATTAACCAAAAACTTACTATTTAAATATTTAAAAACTAATTTAAACTATTGTTAGAAGTATTTAAAGTGATGGTCATATAATATACCGTTGCGAAGCTCGTGGAAAATGCTATTCAACAGTGTCGAGAGTTCTATGTCATTATTATGCATGAAACGGGAATTAGTCCCGAACACACAAATGAGGAAGGCCTCCTATTCATGTAAGCCTTAGTATAAAAGGCATAACCATCCTCATTTGTGTGTGTGCCTTCCCATTGTATCTTTTCTCTTCTTATTGTTTTAGAGAGAGAAACTCTCCTTAGTTTCTCTCACTAGAATCATCTACCTTGTATCTTTCTAGTTCTTCTTCATCTAATCTAATATTCCATTCTTAGTTTTAATCTTGATCTTATTCATCTTTATTTCTTATTCTATACGTCGTGTGATTAGTTCTTACAAGTGGTATCAGAGCCAAGGGATTCGTGGATAGCTCGTTGGTGTTCTTCAAGTCGTATACCTTCCTTAATCGTGTAGTAGTGATTTGGGCATCTTGGTTTTGGCTTAAAAACAAGTCTTTTGGATCAAAAGTTGAGAAATTTCTTGTTTTTTCATCTTTCCGAAATTCTTGCAAGTTTCACCATCGGAAAGTACAAAGGGAGTGTGGCCAGATCGCAATAACCTCTAGGTTCTACTTTGCGATCTAAAGATTTCGATACCTTATTCCGATCTGGACATTCCGATCGTTCTTTGCGATCTGGGATTCCGACGGTTTTTAAGGAACTTTGAGACGTTACTCTGCCAAATTGATTTTTGCCACATTCCGATCTGAGCATTCCGATCTAAGCATTCCGACAGGTCATCATTCCGATCTAGGATTTCGATCTACACATTCCGATCTAGGATTTCGATCTACACATTCTGATCTAGTTTTAGAGGGACATTCCGATAGAGGGACATTCCGATAGAGGGACATTCCGATGGATCATTCCGATAGAGGGACATTCCGATGGATCATTCCGATGGAAATTCTGTTTGAGTAATTTTTAGACTTAGCCACTATCTAGACTAGTCTCGGAACATACTTTACACGAAGATTAAAAAAAAAAAATAAAAAAAAATTTAATTTTTCTTAGACGATTTTTAGGCCATTTAAGCTTCAATTTCAAATTTTGGCAATGCCGAAAAAATTTTCGACCAAAAATTCAAATTTTCGGACCAAAATTCAAATTTTTAGGCCAAATTTCAAATTTTTTAGGTTTTATTTTTCATTAAAAATTTCATTTTTTCAATTTTTTTTCCCTACTAGTTATTGGCTATTTCTAACTCAATTTCAAAATTTAGTGTTTCAAAATTTTTTCGGATTACCGTTTTGTCGGACTGAGGAATTTTTTGTCGGGCTGGAAAATTTAGGCAAAGTTTGATTTTGTTGTCACCCCAACACACGCTTTCTACGAATTGAGATCCTGTTTATCACACGACTTCTACTATGACTTATCAACAAGACAATGATGCTGCGGATTTTGAGCTTTGTGATAGCCATGTAAGAAAGAAAAGGAATGCTGCCCATCTCCAGTCTCAGCTTCTTATAGCACAAAAGGAAGAAGCAGGATTTCCACTTCTAGCTAAAGAGTTTGATCTCATGGCATCTGCAGCAGCATATGATGAGGAAGAAGAGGTGACTACCGACTCCATCTTGATGGCTAATTCACAGCAATCATCCACATCGGTAGTTAAACCTGACAGAGCTCCTGTGTATGATTCAGACGGTTCCTCTGAGGTACACCCACGTCTCAATGATAATGACTTATATAATATGTCTAATCAGGAGGAAGAGTATATTGAGTCACTTGAGCCTTCCACTGAGACACACGGGGTTCAAACGAATAATAGCAATATTATTTCTAATGCGCCCAGTGTGGACCTTAGTGGAGATCAAGTAGCGCAACCTACAACCCTTCCTGACGAAACGCATGCGTATTATAAATCATTATTTGATAAGCTTGCCAAGGATGTTGCTCATGTGAATGTGGTTAATAATAAATTTAGAGAAACTAATGCAAAATTGACCACTGCGCTTGCGGGATATAAGGAACGGGAGAAAAGTTTTGAGATTCATCATGCTAAAATCAAGGAACTTGAACAAGCTCATGCTACATCGGTTTATCAAGAAAAATGCACCACTAAGAAATTAAATGCCTTACATTTAAGTAGTGCAAAAAAGATAAGCGAATTGAATGATGAAATCACCTCTCTTAATAAATAGCTTTCAACTGAAAAATCTATCGTTTCTGATTTAAAAGAAGAAATAAAAAAGCTGAAACATGATTTCAAAATTCGAGAAGATGGGCTTCTTGAGGATTTTTGCAATGCTCAGGATAGGATTAGGGAATTAGACAACCTTTTGGTAAAACGTGGACAATCTATGCAGACGATAAATATGCTCGCACCTAAAGTGAATGAGATAAATTACACCCGTTACAAAATGGCTTTAGGTTGTCCTCTTCCTCCCAATCCAGAATATCTTAAGCAGGTTCAGGCCACAAATCAAACTCTATATAATGGTAGTGTGCTCCTGTCTGATGAGCATGATCCTCCTAGTGTGCATGATTCTGAGGAAACTACTGAACTTGCTGAAGAAACTCGTTTAAGAATGAAAAAGCTTGATAAAGAAGTGACACCTGTTTACTATCCAAAAGTTAATCCTCCAACGGTTTTTGTTCGATCTAAAACTAGTACCGAATTGCTTTTGCTACCTAGTGAGGAATTGACAGAGGATCCTCCTAAACCGAGTGTTGCACGACGATTTCTTAACGAGCTCAAAGATAATTTTGTCATTCTCAAACGGGTTGTTAACGCCAAAATGACTGGAGGAAACTTTACATCACCCGTTCATGTCGAGTTACAAAAAGTGCTTCATACTGAAATCAATCCGATTATTAATCAAGTTGATGCGAGGATAGGCAATCTTGAGAACGCTTTTCTAAAAGAACTAACCAAATTTGTTGAAGACTTTAAATCTTTGGCGAAGGAGGCTGATGAATCTCTTGATAGAATTAAAGTTTTGGAAAGCAACCTCGCATGTCTCTCGAAATCAAGTGACAGTGGTGATTGTGTTGATAGTAACCCCGTTGCGGTAAACATCTCTGTGTCAGACAATGAAACCCTCCAAAATGAGCTTGATCGTACGAAAGAGAAAATGGAGTCTTATGTCATCAAAAAGGACAACGAATTCACCGATCTTTGGAATAAATATGTCAAAAAATGTGATGAATGTAAGGATGACAAACTCTCGTATGATAAAGCTTACAATGAACTGCAACAAACAATCGAACAGCTAAAAGCTCAGTTAGGAGGTGAATATCATGACAGTGAGCCTTCAACAAATGTTAATCAAAAAGAGTTCACGATTCTTCAACACCGATATGATTTTCTTCAGAAACATTGTCATTCTCTTGAACTTGCTTTGCAAACCAAAGTTGGAAAAGTTCCTGATGACAATAATTTACAAGTAAAACTCTCTGAATCATTTCGTGAATTGAATGAAAAGAGTAAGGATATTTCTGATCTGAAAGCTCAGTTGCAAGACAAAGACATCGCGATTGCTGAGTTGCAGAAACTTGTTGGAAAGATGGGTGGGAAAACTGTGGAAGCTAAGGTTGTAAAATCAGTTGTTAGACAACCCAATGCGTACAAAGTACCAAAGCCATCTATCTTAGGAAAACCGCCTTCTAATGTTTCTAGGTTACCTCCTAATACCGATGTGCCATCGACTGTACCAAAACCAGCCATCTCACCCTATGTTCCTCCATTTAGAAAACCCACTCTTGCTAAACACAACTCTGTGAATGCACCCTGCACTACTCCTAAGAGTACTCCCAAGTGTGTGACTCTTACGCCCACAAAGGAATCTAATGGTTCAAATGACGTTGGTCAAACCAAAAACCTAGGGGATGGTAAGCAACAAGGGAACATTCCGAAAGTAAACCATGTGTATTCAAAACCTAGTAAACCAACAACCACTAGAGTTCAACACACACCTAATGGTAATCAACCAAAACCTAGGACCCCTTCCCAACAACCTAGGAATTGGCAATCACCAATGAGTAGCCGTGTTTCGAACATAGTGCCTGAACGGTCAGCAAACCCTAGGTACACAAGACCTTTCGAGAATCCCAAACTCCCTGTATGCCCCACGTGCAAAAAGGGCACTCACCATGGAAATCATGCTCATTGCATTCTGCAATACCTCTATGAGGTAAACTCTCGTGCTTTCACACAGAGAAAGAATGCAGAATCCCATAAGCCAACAAGGATATTCCCACCCGTCACAAAGAAAAGCAATGACAATAAATCCTCAAGGCGGATCAATGCAGGATCTAGTTTCTCTCCAAAGAAGTCTTCCACTGTGCAAGAGAACACTAATCCTCGATCTAGTCTTCAGTGGAAACCCACGGGTAGGATCTTTAAGGAAGTCGGTCTTAAGTGGATTCCCATCAAGAAGAGTGATGACACCTGCTCCAGCACTAATGCGAGTGTCTTGAATGTAGAAAATGCATTTGTTACTCCTAACACTAGTATTTGTGCAAATTCTTCTTCTGTCATTGCAGGTACTTCAGCGGATTCTGAATCCACTTCTTCAAAGGGTTCCAATTCTGTACATACAACATCACCCTCTTCTGCTGTACAAAGGTCTATTTTGGATTATTTTAAAAAACATTGAAAATCAAAATACAAAAATATAAAACCTATAAAAACAAAATAAAAACGAAAAAATCTTTCAAAAATACCAAAAATATTCTTCTCGACATGTCTTTCAGTTTCGATAATATGGACGTACCTAGAAATGTCGCTCAATAACGACACGGGTGTGTACATAAAGATCGAATGAAAGTTCAAATGTTTTTCAAAACATGTCATTTCCCCTTTCTTCATATGATTTGCAGTTACCTCAGATTGTGACTCGTGCCTCAAAGAAAGGAAAGTTGATCACGGATGATCACTTATCCTTAACAACGAGAAAATAAAACTTTCTCGGTCATGAGCTTCCGATAAAAACATTCCATGTTTTAAGCTCATGTAAACGACTTACAGTTAAATGTCAGACTGTAACTCGAACTTCAAATAAAGGAGAGTGTATTTTTAAAGATAACTTATCCTACTAATGGGTAGAGTAATCTATCTCGGGTTGAGCTTGTCACAAAACATTCAACGTTTTGAGCTCAACATAATGGCTTATAGTCCCATGTCAGACTATAACCCGGTCCCTAAATAAAGGAAAGTCTTTGACTTATCCTCAACAACGAGAAATTCATTTTTCTCGGTCATGAGCTTATATCAAAACATTCAAAGTTTTAAGCTCATGAACACACTTTTTCTCGGACTTTTGAGCACAATTTTTCAAAGTATTTCAAAACAATGTGCTCATATACTCCCTATTTAAATAGAATCTCTTTTCGAGGGGGAGTATAATGATTTCATAAACATTTGTTCCAAAGTTTCATGACACATTATTCTCTCCATGTTTCATCACTAATTTTACAAAAATTTCAATTTCATACAATTTTTGAGGGGGAGAATAGTGATTAAAATATGTTGTCTTGGATAATATCTTTGATGTAAGTGCTTTCTCTTCCTAATATGTGCAAAAACCTTTCCTTTTATGATGCACATATGTAGGGGGAGCGTTTTTGGTGATATAGAAAACTTTCAAGGTGTAAACATTGATTTCATCAACACCTTGACTGCATTTTCAAATGATTTTTCTGGTTACGATATCTATACCCTTCAACACATAAATTCACGATGGTATTGGTGTCAAAAGGTGGTTAGGTATTCGTCCTATGATCCAACCAGAACCGGAGGGATCTTCCCAGGGACAATCCATTAGAACTTAGAAGTCCTTAGGAAAGATGGAGTAGTTGAGTGTACGGGAATAATGCCGACTAATGACTTAAGCTAGCACTGGAACAATCACAACAAGGTGCTAGTTATGACGTCTTGGTAAGCATTGAAGGGGTTGAAGAATGAAAAAGAAATGTAAGGATAAAGGGTGTAAAGAAAGAAGCCCTCCATACAACTTAGGCAGAAACCGGGTCAATACATCTATTATCAGAATCACTTTGATGATTTCTGATATTGAAGACAAAGCATCATGGACCCAGTGATGCAATGCACAACCCTTCCCAGCCTACTCAAGCTTCTCTCAAAAGAAGTTTGTTTTATTGTCACGGAGTTCAACTCATTTCTATCAACTTTCTCACTCCGAGATAGTAGATATTGAATAGGTGGCAGTCTGCTCCAGCCTCCGATCACCAAATAAACGTGCACTTATAGAGTCTAGAGCCAACGAGATTCCTCAAAAATCTCATTAGGACACTTATTCCATAGATCAATTGTTGTTCATCATTAGAACACAAGCGATGATTTACAGAGTCCTACGCTCTATCCTTGTGGTATTGCTAGAACATTCAGAGTGATACTCTTTAGTATTCACAGTGATGAATGGAAATCCTTCCAGTGTTAACATCAAACAGCACTGCGGTAGGTCATATGTAAGATTCACTTGAATCAAACATATGTTAACTGGAAAGCAACAGTGGTTTGATTCTTAATTGATTCAAACTCGTTCCAGGTCTCGACGCAATATCTTTATGATCTTGCCAGAACATTCAGAGTAATACTATTCAGTATTTACAGTGACGAATGGAAATCCTTCCAGTGTCATCATCAAACAGCACTGCGATAGGTAACTTGTGCGATTCTATATGAATCAAACTTGTGTCAACTGGAAAGCAACGATGGTTTGATTCTTAATTGATTCAGACTTGTTCCAGGAAAGTGAATTGACGACTTAATCAGCAGAATGGAACTGCATGATTCACTCCTTACTTTGAATTATCTTTCGATATATTCAAGTATTGAGAACGGCTACCACAGCTGGAAATCCTGTCAAGGAAGTTCTTTGAACTTACCTGATCACAGGTACAGTATTCGTACTGTATAACGGGAAACCGGTGGAATGCAAACGGTGGCGTTATCTCAAGAGTCGCAATTCAAGGCCACATATTCAGGATTATTGAAGAAAGCTCAAGAACATCTAAAGACAAAGACTTCCGCTACTCTGATGATCAAGGGAGATTGTTTACAAGCTTTCAAGTCAACACAAAACATGAGTATGTGGAGAAAGACACAAGAACACAAGCTGGCAAATCTTCAAGATCAAGTCAAGGAAAAGATCAAAGATCCAAGATCACAAGTCATGAAAGGATCGATGAAAGAACTCTCAAGACAACGAGCTTCAAAGTCTGCAACAACAAAGAAGTGAAGTCACATAATACATGACCACCACTTAGGGGGAGATTGTTAGAAGTATTTAAAGTGATGGTCAAAGAAGTAAAGTCACACATTATATGACCACCCCTTAGGGGGAGATTGTTAGAAGTATTTAAAGTGA
Source organism: Glebionis coronaria (assembly GCA_025667525.1). NCBI lineage: Eukaryota > Viridiplantae > Streptophyta > Magnoliopsida > Asterales > Asteraceae > Glebionis > Glebionis coronaria. The sequence continues at coordinate 443,583,460 of CM046876.1, read as the reverse complement.
TGGTCATATAATATACCGTTGCGAAGCTCGTGGAAAATGCTATTCAACAGTGTCGAGAGTTCTATGTCATTATTATGCATGAAACGGGAATTAGTCCCGAACACACAAATGAGGAAGGCCTCCTATTCATGTAAGCCTTAGTATAAAAGGCATAACCATCCTCATTTGTGTGTGTGCCTTCCCATTGTATCTTTTCTCTTCTTATTGTTTTAGAGAGAGAAACTCTCCTTAGTTTCTCTCACTAGAATCATCTACCTTGTATCTTTCTAGTTCTTCTTCATCTAATCTAATATTCCATTCTTAGTTTTAATCTTGATCTTATTCATCTTTATTTCTTATTCTATACGTCGTGTGATTAGTTCTTACAACTATATTAAAAACCATTTAAACAAAATTTGAAAACTATTTTAACTAATTTAAAACTAATTAGAATTTAAACTTAAAAACTTTAAATGAAATCTATTTTAAAAATAAAACTAAATTGAAAACTAATTTAAATTTCAAAAAGTAATTAAAATATTTTTTTATCTTTTTATTTTTTTTATTTAAACTATATAAAAGAAAATTTATAAAAACTTTTTATATAAAATTACTTAAACTAAAAACTTGTTTTAAACAAAAATTAATAAAACTGCCAGTAAAATTTAACCTATATTAATTAAATGATGTGAATCTAAACACAAATAGAGGTATTAGCTAAGTGGTTAAGGTTAGGGGCGTCAAAAAAGTTGACCCGACCCGAACCCGAATAATCATATTTGGGTCGGGTCACTCGGGTCCAAAAGCGTATTCGGGTCAATTCGGGTTGACCCGAATTGACCCGAGTTCTAATTAGGCTCGGGTTCGGGTTATATATATTTACCCTTGACCCGACTTGACCCGACCCGACTTGACCCGAACCTGACCAACCCGACTTGACCCGACTAAAATAACAATTTTTACATTGTATTAGTACTTAGTTAAGCCACTTTTTACACTTTTTCCTTAAACTCGGGTTGACCCGAACCCGAGTTGACCCGACCCGACTTGACCCGACCCGAATTGACCCGAACCCGAGTGACCCGAAATCTAATTAGGCTCGGGTTCGGGTTATATATTTTTTACCCTTGACCCGACTTGACCCGACCCGAGTTGACCCGAACCCGACCGGGTCAACCCGAATCACACCCCTAGTTAAGGTGCAGGACTGTTATTCGAGAGGTCAGGGGTTCGAGTCCCCTGACAGACAAATTTTAGAATATAGCTTTTTTGGACTTTAACTTCTTAGACCAATAGAGTCTGATATTTAGAGCAGATAAGCAAATGAAAAGACCAAATAAGCTCAGCAACATTAAGTAAGCAATAAGCAGAAGCTAGAAACAAGTCCAAACAAAATCAAAATAAGCAGATCAGAAAGTCAAATAAGCAAATCTAAAAATAATAAGCAAAATAAAGTCTAGATAAGCAATCCTGAACTATAAGCACTATAAGCAAAACAGATATTCACCTAAGCAGATAAGCAAATGAAACTGACAATAAGCAAACGAAACTATAAATTAAACCAATTAAGCAAATCTAAGCGTAAGTAACGAAAATCAAACAAGCACAAGATAATAAGCACTAAACCCTAATAAGCAGATAATAAAAAGAAAACAAATAAATTCTAAACTTACCAAATAAGTAAAGCAGATCCAAATCAGATAAACTTAAACGTTAAACATAGTCAGAAATCAAGATAAGCAAATCCAAACAAACTCAAACAAAACTGGACGAATTTTACTACTCAAGCAGAATAACCAAAATAAAGCAGATTCAAACAACATAACAGCAGCTTAAACCAAAACTATCCAAATAAACTACAACTGATTAATAAAATAAGCAGATAATAAAAAAAAACTCAATACAGTAACATTATCTAAACAACTTAAAGCAGATTCCAAACAAATAAACTCAAAACTATTGATCTATAAAAAATAAGAAATAGAACCTTGTGACGATTCCGTTGGGACGAAGAGCGGCGTTGAGCCGTCTTTTAGAACCGAATCAAACTCCTCCTTCTTCACCATCACAAATCAACACCAACCATGAACAGTACCAAATCGAACCAGTTTTATAATTAACTTCCAAGTGGGGGAAATTAATATAATCCACTTTCTTTTTAGTTTAACAATAATAATAAGAACAAATAATAATAATATTGAGAAAATCAGATTAAAGATTATTTGTAATAAAACTTTGACAGAAATTAAAAGATGAGATAAGATTAAACCAAAAATAAATTTCATTAATATAAATCATCACAATAATGGAAAAAGATTGAAAATACAATTTATCCTATCATCTAATTTGCATAAAATTAAAACTAAAATTTAATCCTACTCCTAATTAATAAAAAAGCAGTAAAAAAATAAAGAAAAATGGAATACATCGATTAAAAGTTTTGGGAGGGATTTATAGGAAAACCCTAATCTCTTGGTGCTCACGCAAATCAATCCTGGCCGCATCTTTTTCTTTTCTCTTTCTTCTTTCTTCAATCAACGGTAGATAATCATTCGTGTGCCATGGATTTCCAGGTTGTAACGAGGGTGTGCTACTTGTGTTAGTTTAGGGGTGATGTGGATGATTATGATTGGGGGATTCGTGTGTGATGAGTTGTCACAACCAATCAAAAATGGAGGATTGGCCACGTGAGATGAGGAGATGAGGACCACTATGGTGTGCACCTCCGAAATCTTGGGTATTTTATTCTCCCTTGTGTGAATCACACGATTTTGGTAAAAACCCCAATTTTAATTGGGTAAATGTGTGTTTAGGGGTATTAGGGTTTTTTGAGAATTGGGTAAAAATTATCTGAGTTTATTTGGGAGAGAGAGGTAAACAGTGAGAGTGTTCTTGTTATTATCGAAAGGAGTGGGAAGGGTAAATGGTTTTTATAAAAAACGTGTGGTGTGTGTTGACTGGGATAAACACAAAAATGTTTATTTCTTTTCTTCTTTAGACCAAACGAATTTTCAAGGCCTAATCTCAAATCCTTCGTACCTTTAATGGGCTTGGCCCAAACTTTAGTAAACACATTCCATCCTTTTATTAAGAATTTGGGCCATTATTTGGGCCTTGAATCCACTAATTAGTAACTTGAACTCCTTATTGGGCTTTTGGGCCCAATACCCAAATGTGGAGCCCACAAGGCCCAATTATCCTTTTTTAAGTTAAATCCACTAAAACGAGCTCGATTTCGGCTTTCTTGTTCATTTCTTCAAAACTGTGTCGAATTGCCGGTTTTCGTGAACATTGGCACACTTTTGGTCTTTTGACTTTGTCTTCGTCTCTTTCTTTGACTTTTCTTCAACATTTGACTGTGAAATACCGTGTTTTCTTTCCTTTTGATAATTTGTACCTATTTCACACAAAAACACAAAACCACGCGTAATTTCGACTTTTACGATGTTAATCACATGATTAGGTCTTGTTTTTCCTTGATTTTAGTGGTAAAAAGATAAGTGTTTACACACTTATTAAATCCCCTACACTTGACCATTGCAATGACCCCATGCAATGCATTATTTTAAAGCATAAAGTTACATTTTCCTCATAATTAATCCATCTCGGCCTTTATTAAGATATACTAATACTACTATGATAAAGAAATAAAACTTTTAAAGGAAACAAAAGTTATAACAATTTATTAACTTGGAAATTATTTGATGGAAGAAACTCGTAAAGAAGTCTAAGACTTAAATTAGGGCTTTGGTGTCATGAATATTAATCACCCTCAATTTTCACGTTCCCCATACCAAGCTTAAAAACGAGATCATTGTTTACCATAAGTCCTCAAGTTAAAACCACTTATATAAGACAATTGTGTAATACTCTTTCTCAAAGTCCTAAGTTGTATCTCTAGCTTTTATTGATTGTCATTCACCCGTAGGCTTATTTGACTTATTTGATAATTATTAGTCCAAAAATGAAGGAAAAACGGTGCAAACCCGATACTCAAAACCTAACCTCGTCCTAAAAAACGTTGTCACTAAAGTAAGCCCACATCAAGGATGATTTAACACGATTTGGGGAATAAATTCCCGGACCCAAAATTTGGCCAATAGTACTACTTATTAATTATTCCTCCAAAGTCATGTAGACTTTATGTGGAGTTTAGCAAGTTCACATCATATACCCTTAGGCTCTTTAAGATGTAAAAATTCTCCTCATTTATTGTCCACACCCTAAGGCTCCTTGAACGATAAACTAGGGAATTGATTTTTGATCAATTTTTATTCAACACTTACCATGCCATACACCCTAAGGCTCTAATGACAAGGTTCGTGCTACATGCCCCACACCCTAAGGCTCCTTGAGGTCATGTTTTAATCTTATTCTTTCTTTATTTATGATATATATAGTAGGCCAAATTCCGCGGTCCCATGGTCCGAATACCTCCTACTTAGTGGTTATGAGCCACCTTAGTTGGAAGTCCACAATGCTGGCACCCTCAATGTGTTCATGCTTTATTTACAAGGAGAATAAAGATTTGGCTAAGAGTTAAGATATCGAATCTACACCACAAAAATCCTCATTTATTAAGCAATTAAATATACAAGTGGGAAGAAAGAGCCACAAAAACTTATATAAGCAAAAATTAACCCTTAAACTTATTATCAACTCTATCATCTCTCGTTCTCCACAATTTAAAATCTCAAAGAATGAGACTCGTGGATGCTTAGCCTAATAAACCAATTAAGGTCCATATGGTTAAGGATACTAGCTAGAGTAAACTTGGATAAGTAAACTCGGGTTGAGTCAAAATATTCACGACGGGCCAAATATATCAAAGACATCTAAACTTGTTAAAACCATTTTATTTATTTATTTATTTTTTTACTTTATTCTTTAAATGGAAATTATTAATACGATGCGATGACAAAAGGAAAGAAAATAAATGGTAATACTACTAGGCCAAAATAGATCAAAAATTTGAAAAACGTTGAATTTTTTTTAAATTTTCTGGTTAAATGAGGTCAAATTCATGGAAAAGCCCACTAAAATTAGATAGAAGTCCCCCCTACACTTAATATAAACATTGTCCTCAATGTTTAAGTATGTGGGAGAATAAATTCCCCTACACTTAGGACATTGAGTACGTTGTTTACAAAAAAACTAAGGAAGAGACAACTAAAGTGATTACATTTATTCGTTTTATTTATATACAAGTATGAATCACAATAGCAAAAACTTATCGAAGGAACCGGGTACACGAGAAACACGGGAACACGGGTCGCGTCAAAAATACCAAAAGTGGATCTTGAAAGCACACATCCCTGCACAACATCACAACACACAAACAACCTACTAGGCCCCCTACACTTATTGTAGAAAATAGATAAAAATAGATCATCGGGTTGCCTCCCGAGAAGCGCTTGTTTTTGTTAACCGAGTCACGAGCCTGACTCGACCCCGAATTAAATGGTCCATGAGGAAGCCTCTAATATAATACCGGGATCAAAAATTTTATCCTCGGTCCCGGAGGAACATAATAAATGAGAGGCAGGAGGATAAGTCATAAAAGGTAAAAAGGTCCTCTCAACATATGTGAAGTTATCATCCACGGGAGTATCAATATTAAGAAACTCATCGATCTCGAGAATGATAAAACCATCATCATCACTAAAAGTGATATGTGGAAGAGAATCGACGGTAGAATCAAAAGTAATTGGCGAAAAGGCAAACGTGAATTTATCAAAATTCGAGTTTTCAAAATCAATATCAATATCAAGTTTTAAAACTCCATTTGCCTTCTCATCAATACCATGATCACAATTAAGCTCATGCGAGAAATCCAATAACACGAGATCATAAAAAGCATCCTCGTGATAGAATTTCTCAATACTCGGGGTATAAAAGTCATCACTAAGGAGTAAAGAATCCGATAAATCATTAGTATCATGGTTTTCAAAAGTCGGTTTAGGTAAAATAGGAGAATCATCCTCATCCGATCCCGAGGAATAATTAAAAATGTAGTAGGAATCACAAGATAACTCATCCCTATCTACAAACTCCTAAGGTGTAGGACAAATTAAGGGTTCTTCTTCTATGCACTCATTATAAAGTTCTTCACACTCCTCAAAAATTGGTTTATCAAAACATGTCTCGCTAAGAGAATTTGAAGAAAGCATAAAGTCATTTGAAGGAGTAGGTGAAGGAGTCATAAAAGAAATAGGGTCATCAATGGGTAATGGAGGCTCAAGTATAATCTCGGGAATTTCTTTAATAGGTGAGGAAAGAGGAGAGCTAATTGTATCCGTGGGTGTCAACACCAGAGGGTGAGTAAAACTCATGATAATCTCCGGGCCTTGTCTCTCCTTTATTGGCGGAGAGTTGGAAGGATCCACAGTGGGAACATCACTGCTAGTAGTGGTGTTAGCCTCAACATCAACTCTCAAAGACGTCTCAATATCACCTTGAGCTTGATAGGTTTCTAAAATGAGCATGAATTTCCTATCGGTTTCCTCTTGCCATTCTCTTAGTAATCTATCATGTTCCTCAAGTTTTTGAAGAATTAAGTCCATTTGAGGTTGTGAAATACTCCCTTGATTATAGTTTTGAAAATTGCCTTCATTTGGAAAAACCTTCATTGATGACGTATAGTCCCCAGCCGGGTCAAGAACCCGGCCCACGGGTACTACCCGTATCCGGCCCATCACAGATGGGTGGGAATAAATGTCATTTAAGCTTATGGGCTTGGATGAACAGTAACCGCACGCACGTGTGCGGCCCACGGCCCGGCACGACCGGTACAAGGGTGAGACATAAATCATATTCTGTCTAGGAATAGGATTTACCCCAAAGAAGAGGATATTCACTCACCATAATTAGAAGATAACAATCATTCTAATTCTGGTACTTATCCTTTCCTTGGGGCCGAAGTATCAGTGGCAGCCCACTAGGGTTCCACTGCTTATAAAAGGAACCCCCCAAGGGTTCCACAAAGGTATCACGCTCTATACTATCAACTCACATAAAACCCTAACCGATTACTTACTCTCACGCCGGAGTCTAATCGTGGGAAACATTCCCACGGTAAGCCTAACGCGTGTTGTTTAGTGTACACGATCCTAACCAAACAGTTCACTTGGTGCAGGAGCCGGAGCCCAGCCAACCCGAATTAAGCCTAATTCGGGTCTAGCAAGGATCACCCAACTTTTGCATCAATAAGTTGGCGCCATCCGTGGGACCCATTACACTAAGCTAGAGCGAAATCTCATCTTGAATTTCCAATGACGAAAGGGCATCCTCAAGCTAACCCCAGGAACACGAATCCTGGAAATCGGAAGTCCCAAGGGGAAGGGATACTCATCCTCAATCAATCCCCTAGCCGCCCAGTGGGCGGGCCAAACAACCGTGGTGGTTTTCAGTCCATGGGGGTGACGAGCACGATCTCCATAACACCCCCACCTACTTCAACCCTGGATAACCCTGATCTAGGGAGTGCGCCCAATCCTCCTAACAAGGAGCCGCGCAGACCATCGATTGAGGAGGAAGTAGAAGTCCAACCACTCAGCGAGGAGGATCTTACTCGAGTTCTCACGCAGAACTTTGATAGGATCGTCTCGGGGATTGCGTCAAGGCTGAATCTAGGGAGGAACCTCCAATCTAGACTCAACTTTGGCAATACCGGACCAATCACTTCTTCCCAAAATCAGAGGAAAAGGAAAACCCGGCCTCAGGAGCAGAGCATCTTTGAGGAAACTCCTCAACCTAGGAATGTGTTCGATCGCATAGGGGATCGCCTCATACAGGAACTAACACAGTCTCGAGAAGGGGGAGAGAAGTCCGACGGTTCACCCGAGCGACCAGATCGAGAGCTGACCAGAGCCGCTCGCCGCACAAGTGTGTGGGATAGGATGGACACGGGGAAAAAGGCTCCTGGCTCTTCTAAAAAAAGTGGTCCTCACCCAAGGGATGGGGCACCACCCCCGTCTACAGATCCATCAGGAGAGGACTCGGATGACCATCCGCCCAAGCGTCGCCGGCCTAGGCGCACCCCTCCACCACCACCAAACAATGATGAGTATTATGGTGGCCCTTATTATCGAGATGCAGAAGCGGAGGATCTTTCCCCCCCGTGGTGTGACCCATGGGATGACCCTAGGCTCACCCGTCCATGGGCGGATCCCAGGGAAGACCCATTCACCCTCCGTATACGGAACTACTCCGAGGACACCAAACGTCGCATGTCGGCATGTGTCAAGACCTATGATGGAACTGGTGATCCGGATGATCACCTCAAAATATTCGATACGCAGGCTAAAATTGAGCGATGGCCCATGCCTATATGGTTCCAAATGTTCAATTCGACTTTGATCAGAAATGCCCGTGACTGGTTTGAGGGACTCCCTCCACGAAGCATTGATAGCTTCACGGAACTACGCACCGCGTTCAAGAATAATTATACTCAGAGGAATAAGTATAATAGGGATCCGGTCTCATTGGCAACTGTCAAGCAACGACGGGGGAGTCTACAGAAGCCTTCACTGAACGCTTCAACGACGAGTGCACACGCACAAAGACGATGCCGGAACTCCTGAAAATCTCCGACTACATGCACGCCATAACAGATAGGGAGTTAATCAGGCGTCTCAATGACAAGCGTCCAGAGAGGTATGATGATCTCATGGAAAGGGTCAGAAACTTCATAGAGGGAGAAACAGCGGTTGCCGCGGCTTACCCTTCCAAAGGAAACGGCTACCGATCAAACGACCAGTCCCGGAGACAGTCGGGTGGTCAAAGCAATCAAACAATAATAGGGGCTCAGATTACAAGAGCCAAAACAAAGGAGGACGACCGGATGATAAGTTTACCCCCTAAAGATGTCCTACCGAGAGATCTTGCTGACGGAAGGGGCAAATTTTCCGAGACCTCCCCCAATGACAACTCCTCCGGACCGTCGTCAAGGAAATCGTTTCTGCGAGTTCCTGACAAGGGCCACGGCACTGAGGAGTGTATCCAGCTCAAGAAACACATTGAGTCGCTGATCAAGTCAGGTAAACTCAAGCATCTGGTTAAGGATTGGAAGGATGGAAAAGACAACAAGAAGTATGACAAGAAGGATCCCCAAAAGGACAAACCTTCGACCATATACATGATCCAATCCAGACAACGCCGCACGAGGCAGAAAATTGGCCAAAAATTTTCACGCGGCAGGGAAATCTCATTCCCTCCCATCACAGCAAGAGATGTGGTTGATGCGCCTCTCACTATTGATATAAGCATTGGAACACACAATGTTCGTCGCATGTATGTGGATGGAGGGTCGTCGGCAGAAGTACTGTACGAACACTGTTTTGTGCAGTTACGACCAGAAATAAGAAGCCAATTAGTACCGGCCACGGCGCCGCTCACTGGCTTTAGTGGAGACACTATCTGGCCGATAGGGCAACTGCGTCTGCTTTTAACCATTGGGAATGAGGAACACTCCACTACGGCGTGGATGAACTTCATGGTGATACGCTCACATTCTCCGTACAATGGGATCATAGGCAGACTAGGTATTCTGGCTATACAGGCGGTACCTTCCACGGCACACGGAATGATCAAGTTCCCTGTTGAGGGAGGAATCGTCACCATTTACAACACAATCGTACCAGCATCCGAGTGTCATACCGTGACAACACCGGCTCCACCTGTTCCACCCAAGGATGGATCACCACCTCCCAATTGGAAGGTGGCAATCCATCCTGACTACCCGGAACAGGAGATATCCATTGGGGTCGCTCTCGGATAGCGGCAAAAGGGCCATGTGCTCTCTTTTAAGTGAAAACCTAGATATATTCGCATGGGAGCCAAAGCATATGACAGGCGTGCCACGCGCGATAGCAGAACATAAGCTCCAGATCCGCCAGGGGTACCAACCTATCAAGCAAAAGAAGCGCGGCCAGGCGCCTGAGCGCAGCCGAGTGATATTGGAGGAAGTACGGAAGCTAGTGGACGCAGGTATCATGCGCGAGGTATACTACCACGAGTGGTTATCCAATCCGGTCATGGTCAAAAAACATGACGGGAGTTGGCGCATGTGTGTGGATTTCACGGATCTGAACAAAGCTTGTCCACAGGATTGTTACCCGTTACCGGAGATTGATTGGAAGGTGGAATCCCTGTGTGGATATCCCTTTAAGTGCTTCTTAGATGCATATAAAGGATATCACCAGATCCAGATGGCGGAGGAGGACGCAGAAAAAACGGCGTTCCATACGAGTCAGGGCGTATATTGCTATACGAAAATGCCGTTTGGACTAAAGAACGCCGGTGCTACATACCAGCGGCTTGTGGACAAAGCTTTTGAATCACAGATAGGCCGCAACCTGGAAGTCTATGTGGATGACTTAGTCATAAAAAGTCATACGGAGGATGCACTTCTCCGGGATATCCGAGAGACATTCGACACACTGAGGAGGATTAACATGAAGCTGAATCCAAAGAAATGCACGTTTGGTGCAACGGAGGGAATGTTCCTTGGATATATGATTGGTCCAAATGGTATCAAACCTTGCCCAGAGAAAACGGACGCCGTAATACAGCTGCCACCCCCTCAGACACGGAAGGAGGTGCAATCCTTAAATGGGAAGCTGGCCGGGCTAAATAGGTTCCTATCCAAATCCGCAGAGAAGTCATTACCCCTATTTAAGACACTCAAGAAGTGCATTAGGAAGGGAGACTTCCGGTGGACAAAGGAAGCCGAGGAAGCTTTTGGCCAACTCAAGCAGCACCTGGCATCTCTCCCCATGCTAGTAGCTCCCCGACCAAAGGAGGAACTCATTATGTATCTCTCAGCCACTCATGGCGCAATTAGTGTGGTGCTCATGACAAATAGGGATACGGTACAGACTCCGGTCTACTTCATAAGATTGCAAGGGCCGGAGCTGAATTACTCCCCTATGGAATTCTGTGCGGTGGGTATCTAGTATTTTTAAGTCTTTGCTACTATAGTCTTTAGCTTTGGGCAGAAAGTCTTTGGGTGCTTTGGTTTTGAGTACGAAAGGAGTAGGGAATACCTTCTCATCAACAAAGAAGTAATGGTCGTACCAGTTCTTAAGGGAATCTAAAGGCTTCCTATACGTCATGGGGGCGTTCCCGGGTCGTTTTTTTAAACGATAGCCACCCATTCACTAGCTGGGGGAAGTAAAAAGCCCTAAAAAGGTTCACGGTTGGAGTTACTCCGCAGGTATGGCATGTAATTTCAAACTGGTTGATTTTACACGCCCCTATGTAGTGAAGCTGGGTTATGTGGAAGTCGTAATACAATAGCAGATCTACCAAGAATTTGGACAGGGGGATACGGTAGTTGGCCGAATCAAATAGGCGCGTGTACACGCCTATTTTCCCCGCCGGTGCATCCGTAATCGCCTCACCTTCACCTGGATAGGTGGGGTGTACGCTTTCGGGAATGTAATACTTCGACAGAAAGTCGATGTATTTTTCCGCCGACATCACGTTAAGGACATCCGTGATAAGTGGGTTGTCCTTTACCATGTTTTATAGAAAGGTTGTGAAAGGCGTGATGATCTAACCTGCGGCGGAGGGAATCCGTGGGATCGAAGGCAAAGTTTTGGAGGTTGAAGCTTGAAAATAACAATGGCGGAAGGAAGGATGAATTGTGTGTGTAACAAACACACACACCAACTCTTATATAGGGTTGCCTCGGTTTCCGAGGTAACGTGGATGTTCGACACGTGTAGGCCAGTACGCCTATCCAACGGATGGGATTTCTGACACTTCTGCAAAATCAGAAGGGGCCCACGGGTCACCTCTTGGCAGTTTTACGTGGCTCAATGGTGGGCATTAATGGTGCACTTTTGCAGAAGTGCGGCTGACCAGTTGACTATCATTAATGCATTTATTCTTGCGTCGGGATATGCGGTCTTACGTAAGACCATATTCAATGCTACATTTAATTTGTCTCGGCCGTTACGTGCGGCTGGGGTGCTATTAGACTGATATTCCTCAGACAGGCAGCCACGTGTGGCCATAGCAAAATTTTCAGTATTTTTCATTCCCTAGGTCTTTCTTGGTATGTCCGGAGAGCATCTTGATAGTCTAGAGGTTACGCCTACGGCTGTAACAACTAGATTGGGGGGGACATGATGATGTATAGTCCCCAGTC